>CM077101.1:28616433-28677044 GCA_039619505.1 Cimex hemipterus
TATATATATATATATATATATATATATATATATATATATATATATAAGAGGAATTTAATATTTAATATTTATTCAGGAATAGATCAGGAAATCATTTTCTGAAATAAGTTTATATAAATTAAAGAAATGTAGATCCTGGGAAGAAGGGTTTAAATAAACCGAAGGCACGTACAATTGGGTGACGACTGTATGTACATAAATCATAACGGTACCAGAAGCATTAGTAAAATCAATATTGTGACCCATAATATTCCTCTTGAAAGTGTTATAAAGGACCACCCTTAGTTCTCTCAAAGCTAGAACTTTTTTGTCTTGGAAGCCACTTTGAATTATAATTCTCAAATAGTACCACAAATTCTTTTGGTATTGTATCCGTAATGAATGTTTCTAACTAAATGAAAATGCCAAAAAAATTTAAAATTTTTAAATACAGTAAGTTACTAAATTTAGAACCAAGACCATTAAAATTATAGCGCATTTTATTAGGATAATTAAAACTCATATCTTTTTACTGGATTAATGCCTGGCGACAGACTTGGGACAGGAATGGATCTCAGGAATCAGCCTCGCCGGGGTTCGGATCCGGTGAAGAAGAATTTGACAACAAATTTTGAACAATGATCCAAAAGTTATGATTTACTAGTTTATTAAGGATTGATACACTGTGTTTTTGCATCCAATTTCAAACTAAACTTGGGACACCACCTGAAGGTGTGGTTCTGAAGCGTCAAGATGTCCGCAATGATGACGGTCTTCCTGAGGGAGATGTGTTCCCTTGTGTTCCGCCTCGTACAGATGGGAGGTCATGTACGTAGAAACCTGGTCCTTGTGGGCCTTTGAATTTTTCAAAACTTTTATTCTTTCTTATTTCGGTCAAAAGAGGAGCTTCCTTGATTCGACTCCCAATGCGGTAAGTGTGGATGTTATCTGGTTCCATTTCCACAGACAGCAGCTGTCTGCAGGAGTCAACAATGTAAATCGCCGGGTCATTGCTTGTCTTGAGTTGAAGTCTTTTCCCAACAACAATTGAAACAACAATAGGTAAACAATAGAAATGGCGGTTTTCTTTGCCTCGGTCTATTCGGCTGAAGTGGTCGCCATCCTGAAAGCTCTAGAGTACGGATCAGTCCTTGAGTCGCGTAAAATGCGTATTCTATCGGATAGACGGAACAGTAAAGCAGCTAAAGGACTTCTCCGGGAACAATAAATGCGAATTTATCCTTGTCAAGGTTGTAAGGAAACTCTATGAGATTAATACAGAAGTAGCTCTTTGTTGGGTCAGAGGTCATGCAGGAGTTCGGCATAACGAGACGGTAGATAAACTGGCGAAGTCCGCCACACTAGGAGACTTGTCCCTGGACATACCCAGCAAAGCAACCGACTAAAAAACAATACAAATAAAAAACTGGCGAACGGCTTGTAGTGCATCTTCTGTGGGAAAATGTTACATCTCCGTATTCCCCATACCAAGAAAGAAACGGAAGGTTCGGAGAAATGAGTAAACCCTTCTTCTCTACAATGTCGCGCCTCCCTACTGGGCATGGCATATGTGGCGCCTACCTACACAAGATTCAAATTGGAGAGAAGAGATATCCTTCAAACTTTGGTAGGATATCACCCGCCAATCTGGGGACTCCCTTACTACGGGAAGTACAGCAATCTAAAGAATTCTGCGTAACCTCATAAGCAAGAGTCAAATTTAAATATAATGTTTCCTGTTCCAATTTTAGCCTTTTGTTTTGTACGTTTTGTTCCTTTCAGAAGATTCCGGCGGCGGCAGGTGCTTAAGTCTTAAGCCAGTATCTGACGACTCTGGCCAACTGGCTTTGTCTAAGGTCATAACAAAAGTTCTTAAAATAACAAATTGTGTTAAAATGTAATGAAACACAATTCAGACGCGGGGTTAAGATGGCAGCGGGCGTCGGGTCGGGGGTCTCGCAACGTTGAAGGTATATTGCGCTGGATCGGTAATCTGTTCGGAGTCTAGAGTGAGATTATGAGAGCTATCCGTCTTTTAAGTATTCTCCCATTATATGGGGAGGCTGTATTAAACATGGCCAAATGAAAACTCTCTTCTCTCATTACGCGGTGCCGGCTGCGTCTAATGGCCCCCGACACCCTGCAACCACAAATATCAATATATATAAAATTACAAAGATGCGAACGTGTGAGCTTTTCACTGCAATAATAATAATAAATGTTGAATAGACAAGGTAATCTGCTATTACATTTCGATTGTAATCATTAGGGCAAATAAAAAAAGTAAAATAATGTAGACAAAAAATATTAGATGTTTTTATTTAATTTATAGTGATTATTTACAAATCGTGTGACGAGGTGGTGCGATTTGGGCTTAAAAACCATTTTCTTTGTCACGCAAACGTTTCGATCTTCCTAATTAATTATTCTTTTCATTTAAGGCTTATTGGGTTGAGATGAAAAATTATTATAAATCCATTATATTTCCTGGTCTGATTGAACAAATAACTTCTTTCAATTAATTAATCTTTTTATGTAAGGTATTGGTTGAAATAAAAATTTTGAAAATTCATTTTAACCAATACCTTACATAAAAAGAGTCATTCGTTGAATGATGTTATTCGGACAATCAGACCACGAAATATAATGGATTTCACAAAGAATAGATAGAAATTTTAGGTTTAATCGAAATTGATTTTATCATAAAAATAATATTTAATTGAAAGAAGTAATTTCGTCAATTAGACCAGTAAACATAATGGATTTAATTAAAATATTTCTCCTCACTCAAAGTGTGTGTTTTCTAAGTAGATGTGTCATTGCTATGTGTCGTAACTGAGAGTGCCAGTGAGATATCGTTTTTTTGTTTATACATGTTGGATTTTGAAAGAGAGGGGAAGGAAGTAAGGATAGAAATCAATTTTTACGTGAGGAGTCGTCTTTTTGAGGTGAAAGGTGCCGACAATGGGAAAAAAGGGTAATGGTTTGTCGTTCGGGCTGGATAACCTTTCAGGAATAGTATAGACGGGGATTATTAGGGAAAGGAGAGAGATAAATGGTTGACGAATTAGACAGTGCAGAATTGTTTGATGTGTGGAGTGAAATGATCGTTTTATACGATGTATTATGTTTTGTGTATTGTGATGATGTTATATGTATGTTTTTGATATTGAATTCGATTAATGATATTAGCGTAGCTGGGGCTGGGTTTACACTGTGTCTGTTTCATAATTGATGCGGTGTTTAACTCTGTTGATGTAAACCATTTCTCAAAAGTTACGTTTATATTTGTTTTGCTCTGTGTGTAATGTTTTTGGATCGTTGAAGTCGAAATTGTGGGTTGCCATCGCTGTAGGGTTTTGCACGTGTTTTTTGCAATCTTAGATATGTTGCTTTCCTCTCTTATCCAGGTATGGGAGGTAATTCTGATGTAAGTTGTCAGACAATTTATCCAATTTTGTAAATTACACCAGATTTATTTGTTACTGGTGTGGGATCTTTAACTTTGGAACAAAGGGAATGAATAGTTTTACAGTCTTTGAAGGCTATTTTAAAGTTATCAGTGTTTAATTTGTGTGATAGCCCATGAACTAATGGCATGGATATGTATGTTCGTTTGTCTGTGTTGGATAGAATTGATCTATTGTTATTAGTAATTCTTTTCAATTAATTAATCTTTAATTAAAGTTTTGATTGAGATGAACAAATCAGTGTCACAAAGGAGATTCGAACCCACGACCTTCGGCTAAATACGTCTCTATTCCTACCACTTGAGCTGTCACGATCAAAATGGTTCGTAGCCAGTGCTGTATGATTTTGTTTGGGTTGCTTTACTCTCTTACCAAGTTATTGGGATGTAATTCCGATGTAATTTAAACAATTGATTTTATACATTACATCAGATATATTTCATACTAGTTGTGGATGTTTAATTTTGAAAAAAAGTATCTGAATTGTTTCATAGTTTTTGCCAGCACTCTAGAATGTATAAATACATTTGTTTTAACCAAAAAATTCTTGCATTGTATAAATGTATTTTTCTAATCTATAATGTTCTACCATTGTATAAACTCATTTTTTCACATCCTACATATATTTGTAATATTAAAACAATGTTTATAAATCCCAGGCCCTGATGATGTCAATAAAGTTCGAAACGTTGGCACGACAAAGATTTTTTTTCTAAACCTACCTCACACCACACCGCATCTCACGTTCTCCAAATAATCATTATTACTAGTACAATTATTAACATTTTTAGTTGAGATAAAAAGTCAATGGTACGGGCGGAATTCGAACCCACGATTTTCGGCTAGATACGTCGCTGATCTACCACTTGAGCTACCGTGACTTCGATCCACTCAACCTACAACCTTTGGAATTTTCCCTTCTTTTTGCCATTTTTCAAATGTCGTGTAGTCTATTTGATTCTCGGCGACAAATGAAATGGCCACGGATAGCTTTAGTGACGTATACTTCATTTTGCTTATTATATTTAATACGTTTCACGGTCCGATTGTCCAAATAAATTCTTTCCAATTAATTAATCTTTAAGTAAGGTTTTCGTTGAGAGAAAAAGTCAGTGTTACAAGCGGGATTCGGACCCACGACCTTCGGCTAAATACGCAGCTGCTCGAACCAACTAGAGCTATCGTGATTTCGATCCACTCGGACACCAACTTCCCATCTCAATCCCGCCTTGTGAATTTTTCCCTCCCTTTTGCCATTTTTCAAATGAGCCAACCAAAATCTTAATTAAAGATTAATTAATTGAAAAGAATTTGTTTGGTGAAGCGGACCACGAAACCTAATACATGTGAGAAATAATAGTGTTGGTGTTGAGTTGTACTTGTTGATTGTGCCATTAATTACGAGTTTACGTTAATGATTGTTATGTAGGAATTGTTTGTACATCTTTATGTTCTTGTGGTGAAAAGATTCATGGCTAACGATAAACACCACACATTTATTTGTAATGCTGCAATATTCCCCCAATGTTTATTTACGATGAAATATTTTGTATATTCGCGATTCGTCTGTCCGATGGTTAGTTTTTCCGAGTTGAGCCATTGATTAATCCGTTTATAAAAGGTTTACGTTTCAAATTAAAACGTTTTCACTTCAAATGCCCTATACGGTATTTGTTTTATTTTTACATTAAATTTAACGCCATTCATTGATTTTTCCACTTTAGAGTTTTTTTGTTTACTTTTCCGTATCCACTAGGATGCTAAATTTACAAACGTTATTGTTGGTTCAATATACACCCCTTTTGATAGCCGAGGTTCAAAGGGATTACACGTAAAATAATGCGATTATGGCTGTACATATATAGCAAATTGGTTAGTTTTATTTTTATTTGCATCACCAAGTCCAAACATGCTTCCTACAATAGGACATGTATGTTTCCCATTGGGGGTAGCAACATCTTAGACAATGACGTTCTTCGCACACAGCACATAGGTTTTATCAAACGTTTAGTTTCCCAAGTTAGGAGCGACTTACCTCCGCTCACGGTAGATATTGTGAACACCGGAAGGTTTGGTGCCGATTTTTCCCTCTTGCCTCGTCCGGAGGAGTGGGCCAACATTGTGTATATGACCACGTGACTGTATGGCACGCGTAAAGGGATACCCAAAAGGGCTGAAATGCATCAGTCGGTCTCCCAACGCGCTCTCTAGATGGAAACGACAAATCTATCTCCCTGACCGTAAGGGCCTCGTCAGCGTGCAAACTACTGAATCGCTGCGTCCGAGGTTTCGTTTAAAGTAGAATTTCTAACCACTACCTAGGGGAACCTGCCTTTCGCAAAGGACACCCATTGGGGCACCACCGAACAACAGGCTCTTATTTAAGTACCCGCCTGGGGTCTCACTTAGGGCCAGTGACGAATCCATTCCCACATAGCACGCTACTGGGCTTGGAATTGAAGACACTGTGCTATCCCGTTGTACAGATGGTTATACACCCTGCTCCGTCTATGTAGACAAGATTTGTTACCCTAACCTCGTGTGCCGCTGATCTAGCACTCGCCGACCGCGGCCATCTCTCAAGCCAACAACTCCCTTAACGCATTTCGAAGGACTGGTAGGCGTAGTCTTTGCATCCCCGCACGCTGCACGATCCCTCCGTCCTACCTTCCAAGTGCGGAGGGTGCTTAAGGAGATCATGCGCGCTAGGAAACACGAATACAGCTTGTGCTTTAGAGGGAGAGTCACGTTTTCAAGGCTACACCATTATTTTGTGCCTGGAAATCCTCTTTGCAACCAAGGCTTGGGAACGGTCTGTTCTGATTCTCCTTGGAGCACACACTGCACATTCCCGGGAATTGGATTGAGAGAAAAGGACATGTCGAGGGCCAGGCTGACTTTTGCAAGATACACCCAAGCCTCTAACACGATCTACCTTTCATTGTTATCGATGTCCTTAATAATTAAGGTACGGTTCGTTAGAGGGTTAGAATGTGGTACAGAGAGCGCCTAGAAGAGGTTACCAATACTGTTTGGTTTACTGATGAGTCGAGTTTTCGTCGGTATAATGATAGCAGGCGTCGAAGAGTCTACCGAGAACAGGGGATGGGTAAATGCCCCAGTTCGTGCTCCCTTAGTGCAGTTTGGAGGAGGCGGTGAAATGGTCTGGGCTGTAAAGAATAAATTTAACTACATGTTTACATATAAAGCAATTTCAGAGATAGCTTTCGTGGCCAAATTAATCATTTTTAACTTCAAATTAACCCGTTTGAACTTATAATTAACCATTTTTTACTTCAAAACAAACCTGTGCTAACTATAAATAAGCACTTTTTTATTTAAAATTAAGTCTTTTTAACTTTGAATTACCTTCTTAAATTTCAAATTCACCTTTTTAAACTTCAAATTAACCATTTTAACTTTAAAATAATGAAATGTAGAGCCATATTGCCAAAGTATCATTCTAAATTTTCCCCTAACAGCGGAAATGATGTTCCATGAACGTGAACGGATTGTTACCAAATTGTCAGCTAATCATTACAGGCGGCTCTCTTGTAAATGGAAAACATGGTTGCGCTTTTTTGACCCAAAAAATAATCGACGACAACAATACGCTGTTACAAATGTTTGTCAATATTTACGGCTGAAGTTTTTGCGATATTAAATTCATTGGAATATTGTGCGAACATAGATATCGGAAAAGGCTTTGGTTATTATACACCAACTCGAAATTTATTTTAAGCAAAAAGTGGGAATACCGCATAAATAATGTTATCAACTCATCAAAAAAAAGTAGTCCTATGTTGGGTGGTTCACTCAGAAGATAAGCTGGCAAAGACAGCTAGCGATTTGTGACATATCCAACCTCACAAAGGTGTTCATAAAAGTTATGCCAATCATCACACCATAAACATTTAGCAATCAGTCTATAAGGCGTCGAAAGTGGGTAAATAATACAAACTCTCTTCCCCGCTTTAAAAATAACATGTAGTTAGAAAAAGATTGTAAAGCAAAAGAGATTTTATGTTACTACAACCCAGCTTAGAACCGGAAAAGGTGTATGTGGGGGCTATCTTCGCGACTTACTATGTGTTTTTTTACATTTTGCTTGTAGACAGAGAGACCTCGACGGAGACAAACTATCTAATTTAAATTTCACCTAATCAACTTTACTTTAAAAGAACTAGTCCTTTAACATAAAAAACCATAACTACGATCGAAGAATCTAGCCGAAAAGCACATAATTGTCGAAATTGTTGTCTTTCTCAAATAATTCAGAAGCAGTGCCCTGATGATGCGACTGTTACGTCGCGAAACCAAGGCGAATTTTTTTGGAAAGGTTTGTAACTTCATTCAAGACCATAAACCTTATCCTCTTCACCATTGATAAAGTCGATCCTCTACAGAACATTACAAATCTAACCTTACCAAATACAATTTTGTTTATTATTTTCTCTTTTTATATATAAAAACAAATGAACTGGTAATAATCTTGAAACATATGCTCAATTCATCTTTCCTTCTTATGAATCAATCTTTTTTTTTTCTCACTTATAATGGAGACAAATCAAGATATTGTTCCCATAACCTCAAATTCCTCTTTCCGACGATTGTATTACGATTAAATTTGGAAAATATTCAGAGTATTTTTTTAGTTTTTTAAAAATCGATTGATGTATAATAATTTCGAAAGAAACACAAAACAAAGATATAACTTTTTTTTTGCACGGCTCCTAGAACCTGTATGACCAAAGCCTCCCCTTAGGTAGTTTTAATTGCAATCCAAGGAAAACATGGGCGCCTTTTTTAAATATGTAAGTGATTTTTTCCTTTCAAACTATGCCGATAAGTGTTATAGCCTGATTTACATAAACATGTATGCGTTAGATTTCATAATCCTCTTCAGATATTTTAATAAAGAAAAACCGTGTCCGAACAAAAACCGGCATCCGTATTTACAAACCCGGTATTGAAATTGTTGTTAAACATGTAAAGCTGGTGGTTATACAGAGCCGTTTCATAACCAAAAGATCGACCATAACTAACTTGATGAATTATTCAGATTTGCCCTGCATAAGTCACAAGGCCTAACACCAACAGGTTGATGCAATATACATGGAATCCGTTGAATGTTTCTCTAAAACTAATCACTTTTTGTTTTTTACTTGTATAAAATAAAATCGGTGGTAAATTTTTATTTTGAAAATACTATTAAAACGTGCGCTTTTTTATTTTCATCGCTTTAACCTGAAATTCAAATTCCAAAACACTCATAAAAAAATTACGTAAGAAAATTATTTCATTGTAAGTATATTAAAACACAGGATAAACAGTTCCAGTCTGATTAATCAAATTGGAATAAGTAAATAAATTATTTATACTATGTACAATTTAGCTTTGTTTCTGCTCACTTTTGACATAGATATTTCGCTTTCGGTATATTTTTTGTGTATTATGCTAGTGAATGTATTTATTAGCGAGAATGTGTAGTGTGGGATTCTTTTATGGTCGCTGCTTTAATGCAAGTTTTTGTAAGTTGAACTGTTTCTGCTTAAAGACTACAGTAACAAGCTTTTTTTTTAAATATTAAAGCGCTAAAGACCAATGTAGTTAGGTCATCATTGAGGTATTATTGTATATATTACTTGATAGATATCTCGTCTTTTGTTTCTTTTTTTTGTATATTGCGAGTGAGTATGTTTATTAGCGTGAATATGTAGTGTGGAATATTGAGTACCCATCTACTTGAATTCTAATTTGGTGAATGCTTCACGCCAGTGAGCAATCATTAATGAGTTATTTGTGTAGCACTTAATAGATATCTTTATTCTTTCCAAAGGTAGATCGGGGATGAGGAAGACAAAAACACATTTATTTTGTACCTATTCATTTAGTACAACGACTTTTTCGAAGTCCTGATGAAGGCGATATATTCTGCCGAAAGCTCGACAACAAAATAAATGTGTTTTTGTCTTCCTGGCCCCATCCCCGATCTACCTTTGGAAAGAAAAAACATATTTGGACTGAGAAGGCTGATCAACCACCAATGAAAATATTAATAGATATCGAGTCGTTTCTCTTTTTTTTACATTATGCGAATGAATGTATTTATTAGCGCAAATGTGAAGTGTGGAATGTTGTGTACCCATCTACCATCAATTCTATTAGAGTCACTGCTTCACTACAATTTTTTTTTCAATTAAAGAAAAATGAGCATAAAGACTTTTGTAACAACCATTTTTTATGGAGTAAAGAGTTAAAGATCTACGTAATTCATTTTAATGTTTGACACATACCACGTGCTGCAGGAGGACGACTGACTGGAGTGACAACTTTGCTTGACTGTCGTCAGGTAAATTTTTAATCAAACGTCCACGGGAATGAGGCAACAACTCGGCAAGCTGGTATTAATTGATATTGGCATAAATGGATTTCCGCCGTGGGCAAATGATACTAACGGGAGGATTTGGGAATGTCAATTATTATGAGTCGACGTTGGAAGTGGGGGAACAGTTTGGCCCATTGCTCATTCGTATGACATCGAAACGCGGAGAGGTATCCCAATTAGTAAGGATAATTGTCGGCATACCTCAACCAGACCTCGGAAACACTTTAAATTTTCATTAAGTCCCGCTTGCCTTCCAAAACATTTCCAAACAAATTCTCCGATAGACTAGTGTTAATTATTAACACAAGTTAATCATTTTCTTTATACATGAAATTTGCTGAGTGACTGAGCTTAATTGTAAATGTTTCCCGTTTAATTAATTATAGTACTATTTTTCATTGGCCAAATTTTAAAAGAATGAAACGAATTGAAAATACGGTTGGCATTTTTTGCCTAGTTGTCCACATTGAAATTTCCGTGGCCTATTAATCGGCCTAATCGTTGCCAACCTGCCCTGTATGCCCAGATAAACAAAGAAGTGTAATTTTGTTGTTGTTTTTAATGACTGACAAGACCTTGACGCAATCTCACTCATCTATGGACTACTACCGATGAGTTGCTTTTTGTGCCTCCCAGCAGTAAATGGATTTCTTGAGCTGACAACACCCAGCATTTGGATCCATTTAAAAGAGTATTAAATAGCCATAATACCTTCCTAAAAAGCAATGGCGTGTTGCTCAAGACTTCTAGTCCTTTATTTGTATAGATACCCATAATCAGTCTTTGTCGACTGTATGCCACATACAGTCAGTCGGTATTGTTCTTAAAATCCCTTTGGGTCAGTCTGTTTTAGAGAGTATTTTAATTTGAACTTTTGTACAAATTCAGAATTTTTTGATCACCGAGTGAACGAGTAGAATAATAATGAATAGCAGTCCTATTGGTAAGGTCTTTCATAGAAAAAATGGTTCGTGTTTATTTGGAGATCGTGAGATGCGATCTAGTGGGACATAGGTTTAGAAAAACGTGCCAATATTTCGATGCTTATTGAGATCATCTTCAGGGCTTGGGATTTATAAACATTGTTTAAATTATACAAATATATGTAAGATGTGAAAAAATGATCGTATACAATGATAGAAATTATAGATTCAATCAAAGTATTTTTATTCACTCAAAGTGTTTGTTTTCTGGTGTACACTCGTACCACACACTATGGTAGGTCACTATATACCACACAAAAATGGTTAGTGACGACTTAGAGTTAGGGTTGAGGTATGTGTTATTGCTAGAGAAGGGTTTGGGTTAGGATTAAGGGCGGGTCAGATAAGGTAAGATTAGAGATAAGGGTTAGCATTAAAAGCATTAAAGTAGGGTTAGGGTTAAGGTTTAGATTAGAGCAAAAGTTAAGGTAAGGATTTCGGTTAGGTAGATGAGTTAGGGTTAAGGATACATAGATTTACGGTTAACCCTTTATGTCCAAATAGTACAAGAATAAGACGAACATTACCAATTTGGTTAAAATGTTAGCGGAAAATCATGGAAATAGAGATAGAGAGTTTAGATTGGCTTGCCAAATAAATCATTGTTGACAATACATGGGTAGAAACAGAAAAATGCAGCACAGTGCCAGTCCCAAACTCGCATGATTTTCTGCTAACCTTGCTAACCTTGAACAAAATTTCACAAGTTGTTTGTTGCTCTGAAGCAACTTCTGTCATGATAGAGTTCAGAAAGGTAAATCAGGATAGGTTAGTAGTAGGGTCGAGTTAAGATAGGTTAGGCAGGGCTAAGGTAACGGATGAGTTAGTTTGGTTATGTAGAGGGTTGATGTTTAGGTTGGGGCCGGGTTTGGAACAGTTTACGTCAGGTCACGTTGAGGATTAGGGTTAATGTGCAGGTTGGGGCATTATTCAGTTTGGGACGGTTAGGTATTATTAGGGTTTAGGTTATTGTAAAGATTAAGGTTAGGATTACAGATGAGGATAGGTTTGGGATTAGCATTAGAGGGCTATGTAGGGTACAAAACGTTAGCGTTACGATTAGGGTTAGAGCTAGACTGGTTACAAACCCGTGAAGCGGATAATATACAAGCGTTTAATAATTAAATTATACGGTCATGCGTTTTCTAAATTAAGTCGTAAAACACAGGAATAGTTCACCTAATTTAAAAAGCACACTTGACTAATCGCAAACTTTTTTTTGCATAATATAAGTATATTATTAATATTAGTATATGGTCAGTGATATAATTTGTTTTTTACCTTGTACGAGCCAAGATTCTTCACTGAGCACGATATCCTTACTGGACGCCCGGCCGGAACCGTGATGTTCTCCATAACGCCGAGAAATTCCGGCTCGTTTTGATCGACTAAAAAAAAGAAAAATGGGCAAATTAAAATTAAGTCAAATAAAATAAAAATAAAAAATAATGTAAGATAGGATAAGAGCAGTTAACATCAACCTTTGAAGTTTATTTTGTGCTTCTGATACCCTTATGTTCAAAGGGATCAAACTAACAGCGACCGCAGACTCTCAGTAAAGCTTTCTTTATAAAAATCTCCGTTAATAACGGCTTTACTCAAAAGGGATAATGGAGAAAATGGTTTAGTTCCACCTTTTCGATCTCAACCAATTACAATTTATTGGGTGTAACTACAATTACATTTTATACTTCACAATATTAAATTATTTTAAAACGAAGCTATTCATTGCTTTTTATTTATAGTAAATCTTAGTTTTGTAGGCATAATTTGTGTTTATTAAGAGTAATTTTATTTACTAACTATTATAATAAGCAATGGCAGTACTGACTGCGAAAAGTACGGTGGACTTGACCGAATATTTTGTTTATATGGGCGGTTAGAGTGAAAGTTTAGCAATCTACATGAGAAGGTAAGGTTTATAATACCAAAAAAATTTAATGTTATTATGGGTTTTAATAATTATTATATCCAGGAAATTTAACTTGTTATTGCTTTCAATTTCCACACTTATAACGAAGTATTTGGCCCACGGTCACAATAAAACTAAAAAATCAAAAATACCAAACATTAATGCAAATCTATGTTTATATGTAGACAAGAATAGCACAAGAAAATAAACAATACGATAACGTAAAAAATACCCCTATAACATAAAATTGACCTAACTGTAGGAAGGGGAGGGGCTCCAACGTAGGATAAAAGTTTAAAAGAATCAATTACAAAATGTACAACAACCTGGTTTTACATTTAAGCATTTTTTCGTTTTATGTATAACTTTGATACGAACCGTAAATTATTACTGGTTGTCATGTCTCGAAATTTTACGCTTGGTAAGATTTATTGATATATGTAATTCTGATTATTTATCTATTCCTTTGGTAATTTGCATTTTTGTTAGAAATGGTGAAGATGAGTTCTATAGCCCGCAACAGCAATCTCTAAATAAATTCAACGCCACGGAATACCTGGTTTCTTTTCCGTATCTACTTCTTCCTCTAACAATATAAAAAAAAAAGGGGCGTCGGTGGCCGCGAGGTTTCGTCTTTGACACGGCGCTCATCACTGTAAGGTCAAGGTCCCGGGTTCGAATCCGACATACTTATAAATGGGCAAATTTTTTTCAAAAACACCGGCACCCTGAGGGTTTATATAACCTCTGCTGTTGCGAACCCTCGTTAAAAAAAAAAAAAAAGTCACTACATACTACTCGCTCTCTATATAGATCCAAATATTGATATTCTTCAATTAACTAACTTTTTTTTGGCAGAAACGAGACAATCTGGCATGGCCTATTCTTAATCGTGTGAGGATGAACAATTATTCTTCAAATCAGATCTTTCATGAACTGATCTCTTGATACATGTGCTGCCGTTTGTTTAATTAATTTTTGAATTGCATTTTTAGTGTCAGAAGGCTGGTTCGCAATGGCCAATTTTAGAATTTTGGATGTGTATCCTTTTTTTTGTTATATGTTTCCAATGACCCAGGCAACTGCCACCATTTGACAGAGATTCTCCCATACAAATTGTATATCCAAGAAGAGCACGAGCTGTCGTGAGGAAAGAGTCAATGGGACTTTCCCATTAGTTATAAACAAAGTTGTTCATTTATATTATCCTGACTGGCTAGGTTGCAAAATAATCTCGCAGGGGTTTCAGAAGTGGATTACCCCAGTACTTGAAAATAAATTTAATCAATTACATTTGACCAGTTTCGTTTGTATTATACACTTCCTCTTTTTCTAGGTAGAATTTGTTATTTTTCCATGTTTCCCAAATGCGGTTTTGGCGGCTGCCCAGAAAATCAATGTGCCTCCCTTTAAACGGATCGAGACGATTGGCCGGGATGAGAGAAAAACCTTACGGGACGAATGAAACATTCCAAAGATAATAAAGTAATTTTAGCCAACTGTGTGATGAGACGTCACGGCTGAAGTTGGACAAATCTTCGGTCTCAGATTTTTTTTTTTTTTTGACATCTTGTTACCAGACAGGACGATTTTGTTTGTTCACGATGAGTTTTTCCGCTGCTACTTAGATCCCGGTTATCACTTTTTGAGTACAGTTCGCTTAATGTTTTGCGAGAATAGCTCAGTGATTGATTACTGACTGTATCACGATAAGTTAACTATTTAAAGTTTGTCCCATCAGCTCTGATTCCTTCAATATCATCCCGGCGAAAAAACCCCAAACAGCTCAACCGAGCCTAAGCGATGCCCGACGCCAGCGGGAGTACACCGAGGGAGAAGAGTTCACCGGCATCTAGTGCATTGGCCGTAGTCATTACAACCGTACTCGACCCCAACCCATATAGTGGACACTGCTGGTCATTTTCCGGCATTGTGATTTTGCCCTTATGCTTCATCTCAGGAAGCTTATCATGCAGTAGCAATAGACGGTTTTTCGCCAACCAGTTTGGCGTTCACAGACGCAAACCTGGTTCATTCATTGCTTTTACAGTATTTCCTAGAACCGGCATTTTAATTATGATGGTAAGGATACGGTCCTAGAGGAACGAAAAGAAGATTTGCCTTTTGCACGGTGTCAAAAAGGAAGTGTTTGTCACGTCATTGTTTTAATCAGCTCTTGTTTATGCCAAAAATGAATTTGGATGTCTCGTTGTCTGGTATACCATCACGACCTGGGACCATCCTTAGATTTTGACTACTTGTAGGTACCAGTTTTTTTTAAGGATATAGGATTGAAGAGCCTTTAGAGTTGCCTGTCTGTCTGATAGTATTAACTGCTGTCTAGATATATTCGTTATTTCATGTGCGCATGGTTGAAAGATGGTTGAGGTAGAGCTGAGGGCTAGTGTTCATAACCGGTTTATAGTCATTTCCTTACCAATTCATATATGTATTTAGGATTTATGTATACATTCGCTGTTTGAAGATCCGTTAGAGCCCCCTGACCACATGATCGGATTTAGCTGCACCTCTGAGAAGTTTGTTCATTAATATTTATTTTGCATCCCATATAAATTGGATTGATATGATTGTGCCGAAAGGCCTGTGGTGCTCATACATAAGACTTTGTCCCCATTCCGTTACCCTTTCCTATTTTAGAGCCGTACTCATACTTTAGACGGTGGTCATATGTTGTTCTTGCTTAAGCTGCTTTATTGTCCTTCCGTTACCAATAACCATCGTTACACATTCTGTATTCAATAGATGCTTTAAGATCCTGCCTTGCTGTCAGTATTAGTTGAAAGTTCAGTGTAACAGTTTTCTTTTAGACTTACTTGATTATTATATTATTATAGTTGTACTCTTAGGACAGAGGTTAAATTCGATTCAATAGTATTTATTAAAAATAAATGAAGAACTAAACTTTTAAAAGGTATGTGACAATAACAACGACTTTTTTTATGTATGTACTTAGCGTAAGGTTTATAATTGAGGAAAATTCGGCAACTAGAAACAACGTATAAAGATAAAAGGCCTCGCGGACAGATGTCTCCCCTCTGGGCTTTCTATTTTAAATGTAAATGCGAATCACGAGTAGATCTTAAAATTAGCCGTTATGGTTATAACACGTGCTTCTCTTAAATAATATCATTTTTCAAATATACGTGTTATTTTAACAACTGTTTATTTAAAACTCGCTGATTTTTTTATCAATTAAAAATAAATATATATTGAATTTTAAATAGTAACAGCTACCTAGAGGTTGATCGCCCCAAAACCTCGAGAAATGTCGAGTATTCTATGACAGTGTGAACAAAGATTGATGTGTGAATGAAATCTATTAGCGTGAATGGACGGGCATGTCCCCAAGCATCCCGAGGAATGGCGAATAAAGTGAGGCAGTGTGAGTGTAATCTATTAGCGTGAATGGGCGAGCATATCCCCTAGCATCCCGATGAACATCGATTACTCTGGGGCAGTGTGGACGAACCCTGGTGTGCGAGGGTAATTTATTATCGTGAATGGACGGGCATACCCCCAGTTACCTCGAGGAATAGCGAGTACTCTGGGATTGTGGGCGCGTAGTCTGGTGGTTGAATGTAATTTATTATCGTGAATGGACGGGCATACCCCCAGTTATCTCGAGGAATAGCGAGTACTCTGGGATTGTGGGCGCATGGGGTGGTTGAATGTAATTTATTAGCGTAAAGGGAGGGACTGGAATAATTTCGAGTAGTCTGAGGTGGTGTGAGACTATCAAGTTTTTATCCCGTTTCTATGTTATGTCATTTTATACACATTTAACGAGGTCCTGAGGTACGGAGACGCTAACAATGGGATAAAGTTGGTTACCGATATCATCTATTATCTTAACTATGGTGGATAAATAGTAGAAGAAATGTGTGGGTTCAAAACGTGAGAAAGAGAAGAAAAGAAATGAAAAGTTAGGAAAGAGAAGGCTGGTGATGACAAATCTAGTTCACCAGCACTAAATGTAAGAAAAAATCCTCTTTGTCCAGTCCCACGTTCTTCGTATATTAGATAGGATAAAGAAAAGCTTACAATTTTCTGAAAATATAACAACCCTACAAACGCACAAGCCAAAAACACTTCTGCCGGAAACTCAAGAACTTTTTAGCCTAATGCTCGTTTAATACGATTAGTAAAGAAACAAATTACAAATATAATCTTCATTGGAGGTAGGGAGAGTGAGAGAAAGAGCGAGCTGAGAGGATTTATATTGATTTGTGTCAGACGAGTATTTCCCCGATTCAAAAGCATCTTTAAAGACTTTGCCCGTCAATTTAGGTTGATCATTATGTTAGTCGAATTTGAAACATTCATACTCGCCTAGAGCATTAATCAAATTAATTTTCTTTCCTCGACATTAATAATCTACATTTCCAAATTTATAGCAATTTAGAAGCATGAACTAATCACCATGTCCTCTTTCAAAGGAGTGCCGATGAGTTGAGAATTAAAAATATTAAATTAAACAAATAACTGTATGTGAGACCAAGTAGCAGATTAAATAAGTATTTACTTTTGTACAACTCTATCCGGTCTTTCCTATAAATTATTATTTAAAACGAAACATTTCAATCAAAATACTGTACAACGAGATGAAAAAAATTCATCGCTGATGATTGATTTATAAAACCAATATGATTTTATTTGGAAGACAAGATACGAATTGATGTGAAACGTTTGCCAGATATAACTAAGATAAATTGATCTACTGCAACAGATTAATATTGGTGTTTTAGAATCAGGGATGCGGTCGAAGAATGATAATTATTCTTGTCTTCTCTCACTTCTCACCTTATTAACAACTAAAATAAAAAAATGAAAAAAATAGAGCCCAGAGGAAAGCATAAAAAATGGCGAAAGCATATAAGAATTGTCATTCTTGGACCACTCCTTCATCCCAAAATATGATATCTCACAGATGGTCGATCATCACACCTGAGATTACTTTGATATTTTCAATGGAGACTTAAATGTTTAATAATCAATTAATGTTGCATACATCTTTCAGACGTTGATATTTCAAAGAATTAAAAAAAATTTAACAAGTCTGGCATTACTGTTACAATTATTTGTAAATTGAAAAAGATCTAAAAATAATTTAACAAGACGATTTTTTATAGTTATTTTTCTTCAGAAATTTTTAACTAGGTGTACTCGTTATAAAGTAGCTATTATTCGTTAAAAATAATTTCAACAACTAAGCTAATTTAAAAGTTAGCTAAAATAAATCAACAGAACGAAACGATATTGCTCAAGTTTGGTCGGTTCTGATGCTCTTGGTCCGCTCATCTAAGCTGTTTTGGTTTTTCAGGCTCACAACCTCCATTAAATTATATTTTAAGCTATTAATTAAATGAACGGTATATTGTTATCATTTACGAAGAAATAATTCCAAAATTTAAAAAAAAAATTTTAAAAGTTAGGCAAAATCTTGAATAAAACTTAGACGATATCGCTAAATTGTCGGTCAATTCGAGATGCTATTGTTAAAATTCCTATTTGGTAGCCACACAGTAATTAGTGTAGGTTCGTTGTTTCGATCTTTAAATTGGAATTTATATTTCGGTCTTTTGCGATCATCCTGGTCCGCTTCCCATCGCTGATTTTATATGTCGACAGGCTTAGCACCGATCTAATTGAACTAACTTAAAGAATATACATGTTTCACTATATATGAACAATTAAAATGTAATTTCAGATTGATTATTTTTAACAGTATCATGTTGAATTGACAGACGAAAACAGAGAGATTTGGCAGACCAGGACGATCAGAACTGACCAAACTATACCAATATATTTTAGGTTTTATGTAAGATTTTGACCAACGTTTTAATTTGTAGCGTTCTGAACCTGTTGTCATTTAAAAACACCGTGATTCAGCGGACCAGGATCAACGAAAATGGCCGATTTCTAATCCTTATTTTTCCTCATTAACTACGAAAATACGCAAACAAAATATATTTGACAGTAAATGATTCGATACTGTTTAAACTCTTTAATGAAGTTCATGAAAATCCATTACGGATGATTGAAAATACATTTTGTGCGGTTTCAATTTTCACCGGCACTATTCTATAAGGAAAAACCGCCATTTGGTAAATTTTCTACTATAATTGAAATGTAAGGATCCTCATCAGTGTGTTGACAATATTAGGGTTATTCAGGATGTTTGTAAGATGTAACGGGTTAAATCGAATAGAGAAATGCCCAGTGAGATCGTGAAGGCGCTTCTTTCCTTAGCACGTTAAACGTTAATTTTTCCGCAATAATGGTCGTAGCGATTGGTAGAACCAAAAGTAAAGCTATACCAGACCTTTAAGGCTTGTTTTTGTTTGCTTTGTGTTAAATTATAAGATTCCAGAATTTAATAAGAAAGGAAAATTAATCAACTCTTTCATTCAAAATGCTATCTATGCAATCGAAAAGTATACCAAATGACACGCTACATTTCGTGCGACATTCCTAACTTGTATCCTCACGGTGTACAGCCTACTATTTTATATGATAGGTGGACGTACCTACTATGAATGAGAGCATAAGGACAGGTCTGATAGCAAAAGAATCGGTCTGAGTTAATTAATCCGTATCTAAGAATAAAAACACGGGTAAACGAAAAACATCTGTTAAATTCATGGCTGCCATGTTGGTTATCTAGGTCCTAAAAGCTAGCAATGTGACGACACCGCTATTCGATAGGTTAAACATCTAACATTGGCCCTGCCCTGTTAGATCAAGCAATGTTAACTAGCCCATTCTTACATGTCTACGTCATTATTTTTCTCGATCTAATACGACCTAATAGAGTTCACATGGTTGACACAAAGATCGTGAATTCCCCCATTATGTGTTTTTAGTTAACGGTTTATCTGTGTGTAGAAATTAGTCACCGTTAATTGATAATTATTATATATCGTGAGATCCGGTGTGGTGTGATGTAAGTTTGAGAAAAACATTTTCTTAGAAATGTTAAATGATGGGGTGAGTGTGGTGTTCAATACTTTCCAAAAGGATAGTTCCTACAGTAAGTTGTCTACGCTATGTAGACGATATCTTATGCATATGGTCGGGAACATTAGAAGCTCTCCAAGAATTTCTACAACTAATCAATTCCCTACACCGTAATATAAATTTTACATTGGAAATTGGTAAAGATGGTTGTCTGAACTTTTTAGACCTAAAACTGTCCATAGTAAACAGCCTAATAGAAATAGATGTATATAGAAAACCCACAACTACAGACACTATGATACCCGCGGATTCTTCCCACCCATGGTCCCAAAAGGCTGCTGGTTTCATTTGGCTCATAGACCGAATGTTGAAACTTCCGCTAACACCTGATAACTATAAAAAAGAATTAAAAATTATTAAAACCTTAGCAAAAAACAACGGGTATCAAGAAATATTTATTGATAGGTTGCTAGTTAAAAGAATAAAAAAATTAACTTTAAAGGAAACAACAATAGGACTCAGTTACCCCACTATAAACGAATTATTAGGTTTCCGTTGTTTCCCATACATTGGGGAATTATCAGAAAAAGTTAGCAAAATTTTTAAACAAGAAGGGTTTAAAATAGCTTTTAGAAGTACGGGCTCACTTAGAAACATCCTTTCAAGACCTAAAGACAGAGTAGACAATTTGGCAAAAAGCGGGGTTTACCAACTCAATTGTAATGATTGTGATATTAAATACATAGGACAAAGCGGTAGAGAAATAAAAACGAAAGTAAAAGAACACTTGCCTAAATCGAGCAAATTTTCGGAATTTAAGGACCATCTAAAAGAAACAAAACATAAATTCAACCCAAATCTAAATACGAGAGTGTTGCATAGTTTCAACAAAGGGAAAGAACTAGATTGGTTTGAGAAATTTGAAATTAAAAAATGTAAAATTGAACATGGTGATAAATGCATTAATAATATAACAGATTTTGATCTACCTCCCATTTTAAATATGTATATAAATAATATCAAACATCCAAATAATTAAACTAATTATTTTAATTGTTACTATTTTATTCTAATATTGTTTTGTGTTATAATTTCCGCGTTTCGTACGTTCAAATTGAGCGTCATTAAAAATCAGGTGTTAATTGGAACGTCGCGTTGGCGGAGGTATCAGCGGTTTCACTTTGGCAATGCACGTCGAGAGACGTGGTTGTAGAAGTCCTTCAACCTGATGATGAGCTAAGAGGCTCGAAATCCGGATCGTTGCAGGACAACTTACTGTGAGTAGGAACTATCCTTCTGGAAAACATTTTCTTTGTCGTGTCAACGTTTCGATCTTTGTTGAGATCATCTTCAGGGCTCAAATGTATGTCTTCTACGTAATTGTGCTATTCTTGCGTGTCTCTTCTTGCACTCTCAACAAAGCACGCAAGAATGTCACAAGTACACAGAAGACAAAATATATTCGAAGAATGTCAACAAGTTATATAAGGAACAAGTCGGAAATAAGGGGGCGATTTGAATAATCTTATTTCTCTGTTTGTTATGCTACCTCTTTCGCGGGGGGGTGAGCAATATAACGGTTGGGTTAATACAGCAGCGGGGAGTGATAGGTTTATCGTGCCAACGTTTCGATCTTTATTGAGATCATCTTCAGGTCTCAAAGTGTTTGTCTTCTGTGTACTTGTGACATTCTTGCGTGCCTTGTTGAGAGCGCGAGAAGAGACACGCAAGAATAGCACAATTACGTAGAAGACATACATTTTGAGCCCTGAAGATGATCTCAATAAAGATCGAAACGTTGGCACGATAAAGAAAATGTTTTTCTGAAACCTACATCACACCTGATTGCATCTCACGATATCTGAATAATTAACGGTTTATCCTTCATTCAGATTTACAGGAGTAACAGTAATTAATAATAACATCCATTATATTTCGTGAAGTGATTAACCAAATGATTTCTTTCAATTAAATAATCTTTATTCAAGGTATTGGTTGAAATGAAAAAGTTAGTGTCAGGGGCGGGATTCGAACCCGCGAACTTCGGCTAAATACGCCGCTGCTCTACCACTTGACATATCTTGGCTTCCATCCACTCGGACATCAATTTCCCAACCGGTTGAAGTGAATCGAAGTCACGATAGCTCAATTGGTAGAGCAGCGCCTTTTTTCAACGAAGGTCCTGAGTTCGAATATCGCTCGTGATATTAACTTTTTCATTTCAACCAATAGCTTACGTAAAGGTTAATTAATTGAAGAAAGTTGTTTGGTCAATCGGACCACGGAATACAATGAATTTAATAAGCAAAACGAAGTATACCTTCACCAAAACTTTTCATTTCATTTGTTGCCAAGAATGTCGTTGGTTCGAATCTTGTATGTGACACTAACTTTTTCATTTCAACCAATACATTTAAACATTTAACATTTAAAGTTGAATAATTACTTTTTCTGCTTTTACTAGGGACAATTTGAGTCATTCAGTTGGTAAATTACCCTATCGGAAAGAACTGGATTTGTTTTTATGGTAATTACATTGTCCATCCCTGGCCATTATTGGCGTCAGTGGTTTTTGTCGTACGGCTTATTGTCTCGGTGTCGAACGCCCTGCAATGGGGGACCCAATGGGTTAATTAACGGGGCAGAGGGTGGGTCTTCAAGTTAAGCGACGAATACAGTGCACTCGGGTTCGGCTCACATGCCATTGTTCCACCGGTCACAAGGGGAGTGGAAACAGTTCGATAAATGTAAAGAACACGCCTGCCAGTACAATTATACTGGCTCACTTGAATTAATTAAGGTTTTACAGAGTTAATTAAATAAAGGGGAAACTGTTCAAATGTGTAAAATTTTGGGTTTTCAAATTTAGATAATGCTATAACTGATATACTACTATACAACAGCCACTTGAAAAATGGTAACGGCTGACTGAAAAGATAAACTATTAAATCAAAGAAAATATATTCGAAGAATTTCAACAAGTTATATAAGGAACAAGTCGGAAATAAGGGGGCGATTTGAATAATCTTATTTCTCTGTTTGTTATGCTACCTCTTTCGCGGGAGGGGGGAACAATGTAACGGTTGGGTTAATACAGCAATGGGGAGTGATAGGTTTCAGATTGGCACCCAACTAATCCAAGGCTCGAATCCGTTTAGGATTTGGCTCATTCAATGAGTTATCTATATCTCGTTATTTTACTAAATGCAGTTTAGCTTAATAGGAGGACGATTTCGTTTATTTATTTGGTTTAGGAACTTCATTGGTCAACACCAGCCCTGTCATTCTTAACTTTTCATTTACTGCATTTTCTTATCTTTCTCGCTTTTTAATTTTCTAATTTCTTTTCTTCTTCTCGAGCCAAGTTATGATGTTTTATGATATAACGGTGTCAAAATCTCGACCTTCTTTATCATGTTGTTAGCCGTTTTGTGTCACAGAACCAAGGAAATTGTGGAGAAAATAACACAAATATACAGAAACACGGAAACGAAGTAATGTCTTGATCTCTGATGACTCAAACTACCGCAGAACATTCGATATTCCTCGTGGAACTTGGGAATTTGCTTCTTCATTCACGCTAATAAATTACATTCACATACAAACTTCATTTACGTTACCCCAGAGCAGCCAAAAATTTTACGTTAATGTATTACGTCCACACATTCATGTACACTACCCTAGAGTACTCAATCCTCGGAATACTTGGGGATTTGCCCATGTTGGCGAACAACGCACTCGGTCAATCTGGCCCCAGCGGAACATGAATACTGGAAAACGAAATCCACGGATACTGCTGTTGCGCGGGCCTAAAAAATAAGCTTGAAGACTTTTTAGAGCAGCGCTCTACAATTGATAGCTTGGATTGGGCTTGTGAAAAGGCGAATATTCGACCATTTTTCACCCTAAGGTATGGTGCCGGCACCAGGGAAGAGTCCGCTTATGTATCGTAAGTGATAGATGTGGAACCATATACGTGGAAGACTGTAATATTCCGAGAGAAGGCATATTTGTACTATCAGTCCTGCATTGTAAGGGACTATACAGGCGTCACCTGCTGCTACAATTGGCAGCTGAATGGGCATGTGGCGGAGGCATGTCCTAAAAAAGAACCGGGGGCTGGCAACCGCTCTAGCGAAAGTGAGTAGACGGACTAACTGACCCATGAACGAAGAAGTGACCGATGCAATTAGTCACCTGCGGACGGGGCTTGCGCCCTCTGTCGACTGTGTGAAGGTGGCAGTTTTCAAGATGTGTACTGACGTTGTAGAACAGTACCCAGGTAATCACAATACACTCAGTTCGATTACTTAAGAGCGGCGTACTATCTCTCGGCGCGAGTATGTGCATTCCTGAAGGCTGGCAGATCCACCCGGATCTTATCGGATGAACTTCCTTCTGTCGGCTTGGGAAAAACGCTTGAACAACTTGCTGGCAACAATCCGATGTACCCTTCATCCGGGCTTGCACCCGAGTCAGTACGGTGGCATGCCGGGGTGTAGCACGACCCATGCCATCCGTTCGATTCCCGCTCGTATGTCGACCTCCAAATACGTGGTCGGGTTTTTTTTGACGTTCAGAAGGCCTTCGACCGCATGTGGTTGAACAGCCTTATTGGTTGCTGTATCGGCAACGACTTGTGCAACTTCGTGGGTAACTACTTGTTTGGTCGGCGCGTATCCTTGCCGAAGTACGGACCGGACTGTAACAGGACTGACGAGATGGGGATACTGCAAGGCTCCGTGCTCAGTCCGTTCCTGAGAGCCGTGCTTTTCGACAAAGTCCTGAGAGAGGGGAAGTCGCGGGCCTCGGTGCGATTACCTTACGGCGATGACCTGGCCGTCATCCTCCAGGCCGACACAAAGGCAGCAATAGAAGCACAGAGTCGTACGACGGTGGCTGTCCTGAGCGGGTGGTGTAAGAAAGTCAAGCTGCATTTGGTTCCTGAAAAGACTGAGCTAATGATGCTCAAGGGATTGATTTTATCTGGATCTTTTCTCAAAATCCAGAGCGATATCCTATCTGGAATTTTTAGGTGGACTATTTCGGTAAACATTTTCAAAGGTCTATTGTAACTGTTTATCCAGCAGGGTAAATGATAAATCCGTTATGGACTGTTCCTTCAACTTAATGGCGAGGAGGGGGACTTCGGCCCTGAGACAATGATAAACTCGATTTATAAATTGATAGAACCGGAGCCTTTGGTAAGGCGCCCGATGAAAAGGGCAAGTCAAACGGAAGTAAGTATGAAATCGATAATTAGTTCATCTCATTATCAAAATCAAAGTGACAAACGAAATTATGACCCATTGTTTTACGTTTTCAATATTAAATAAAATAAAATTCCGAGTTCTAACAGCCTTTACTCGCATCAATTAAGCTGAAACAATTCCTCGTTTTTTTATTTGAAATTTGACATGGAATGAACATGAATTTATACAGCGCGTACTATTCAATTTTATATTCAATAAAACAGCTACGGTCAATTACTAAAATTATACCGGGAATAAATAACAAAAGAGTATTTTATTCCAAGAAAAATGTTTCGGGCGCGTTTTCCTCTTGGGGTCTGCAGCGTAAGGAAGACGTTTTATCGTTTCCGATCATTTCTATCTATCTCCATACAAATAATGAATAATGCGATTGCAATCTTTGAATATTGGAAAAATAATTACATCCTGAATCGACTACCACATGTTCGTCCAGGGTGAATCAACGGCCAATACACAGAATGACAATTTAGAGGCATAAAAACGAGTTCGGGAGGAACTTTAGGCAGACAAGATTCTGAGCCCTCTAACTTAGCCCTTTCACGACAGCTCTTTGTTCCCAAGTGAGGTACTGATTTAAAGACAGACTAAGGGGATCAATCTTTGCCGGACACCCCGATAAGGCTACATCTAATTGTCCATGTATAAATATTGCGTCAAACCATTTTTGTTTTAGTCGTCAATTGACCAATTTACTTCTTTCAATTAATTATTCTTTTAATGTAAGGTCTTGGTGGAGATAAAAAAGTCACGAGCGGGATTCGAACCCACGAACTTCGGATAAATACATCGCTCCTCTACTTCTTGAGCTGTCGTGACTTCCATCCTCTCGGATACCAACTCTCTATGTCAACATACAACCGTTCGAATTTTCCCTCTTTTTGCCATTTTCAAAGTCGTTTAATCAGGATGCGATTCTCACCGACTTATTAACTGGCCATGGGGAGATGTTAGTAATTGATACTTCTTTTGATACTTGATACTTATTAAATATTTATCCATTTATGTTTAAGTGGTTGAAAATGATAAAAAAAGTGAAAATTCAAACTTTTGTATGTTGACATGGAGAGTTGGTGTCCGCGAGGATCGAAGTCACGATAGCTCAAGTGGTCGATCAGCGGCCTTTTAGCCGAAGTTCGTGGGATCGAATCCCGCTCTTGAAACTGCATTTTTTAAATCAAACCTTACCTTAAAACTTTGTCTTTGCGACTTATTTATGGTGATGATGGTAGACGAACTGGGAAATGGACCGTTTCAAAACAAAGAGCATCTCGGGACCTCCTATGTCTAAATATATTCGAGATATGTGCACCTATCTCCCTTTTTATACCAAGTTAGTATTTCGCAGTGGAGTATCGTCTTATCAATTTTTTTCCTATCAAACTGCCCCCCCCCTTATCAAACCTACCCATCTGCATAAATTTCTCAATAGCATAACTTCACTTCCTGCTTTTAAGTGAATTTTTGCAGCAGCAAACCGGATTGCGTCATTATCATATTCGATGGGATACTGTAAACTTACTTTTCATTGTCGCGTTTGACATCAGCTCGTGGCTCACAATCGGCATGATCTATCGAAACACACTTAACAATTTCCCTTGGAAGTCGTTTCATAATATGACTGATGTTTTCAATTTACCATTTCTCGCTGCTCAAATAGCTGTATTGCTCATTTCTACCTCAGGTAAATCTTAGGCTTTAATTAAATGATCGCATAATATTTCTAGCGGTATCTTCAAATTTTTTTAAAGATATTATTTTTGATATATGTATATAAGTAGAGCTGTGAAATATATGCATTTGCACATTTTTCCTGGTTAACTAAAACCTCCGGTTTCAAAAAACTGAATTCACTAATTATGTGGTCCGCTTGACCGATTAATGTATTACAATTGGTTAAGGTTTTTAGTTGAGATAAAAAAGTTAATGGCACGAGCGGGATGATTTAAAATGAACTATACTTCACTACAGCTCTCCGTGGCCATTTCATTTGTCGTCAAGAATCCAATCCTATTACACGATATTTGAAAATGGCAAAAAGGAGGGAAAACTCAAAAGGTGCGATTGAGGTGGGACGTTGGTGTCCGAGTTGATCGAGGTCACGATAGCTCAAGTGGTAGAGCGGCGGCGTATCAAACCGAAAATCGCGGGTTCGAATCCCGCTCGTGCCATTGACTTTTTTATCTCAACTAAAAACCTTAATTAATTATAAACTGAATGTATTTTGAAGCATTTGGAATCAATGTTAGGTATATTTACTTTATATATTTGTCCATGTATTGCCATAAATGTATTGTTTTCCATAAGTGGCATATAATTGCATATTTGTTTTACATATCCCGTATAGTCACGTAAAATTTTATGTTTCTGAGCAGGAAAAAAAGAAATTTTTCCGAAAAAGATCAACGGGCTCCCATTCTTCCGTTTCCACATAATAAAACAGTTTGTGTTTGTTCAGTTGCTGCTCTACCTCTTTCTGTGAACTTTCGATCGCCTTGGCTTATCTTGGAATAAATAGAGATAGGAATAGTGTTTGTACCAATGTATATATTCTCTTGGAATAGTTTAATTTGTTTCATAGAAATTCAGTTCACTTCTTTCCCTACTATCATATTTCTTAGTTTCACCCATGAGACATGTGTTTTCTATCGTGAAAATTTATTTGTTTGTTGTGAACTGACTACTGAAATGTCGAAAATCACCGCAAGGAAGAAAGATCTTGTTCAAAAGTATTTGGTTGTGTTTTCAAGTGAGACGTTTAAGGGATATGCAGACTTTTATACTATGTTTGTTGTGATAAACCTGTATCAACAGCAATGTTTTTTGGTAACACGGCACGTAAAGACAGCAAAACACATAGAAACCAAAGGCAGGATGTCTAATTTTCAATAAACTTTTGTGACACAAGCTGCTAAAAGAGCTGGGTCTCGAATGTCCGGTTTCCATACCGATTTATGTCATGCTTTACGTTGAGCTGACATACCCATCCATAAACTAAGCCACATTGAATTCATGTTTTTTATTGAGAAATAAATAAGGAAAACCATTCCCCACGAAAGTACCCTCAGGAAATCTCATCTGGATTATGACTGATCTGTTTCTCGATGGATGAGACGATGGATTTTTTAAATTCAAGTTTTTTTAATGCATTTTTCTTTTTTTAATATTAGCAATGTGACGTTCCTCTTTCCATTGTTTCTCTTTTAAATACAATAATGTGCTTTAATTTAAGGTTTCCTTATTTTTTCTCACTGTAGTTTTTCGCATATTTTCTGTTTTAAATTGCATATTTTACCAAATATGTTTACATATAATGTGCATGTTTGTCTGTTGTTTATTGCATATCAATCGCAGCCCTAACAATAACCAATATGAGAATTAATTGGAATTTCTATTCGCACACATATTCTTTTTCAATTTGAATTGATGAAAGTCACTCCGTAAAAAAATTATTTTTTTATGCATGTTTCGTAAATTCTCCCGCTGCTTGTTTTCTGACGACTGGTAAAACATGTCAAAAGTTACCGCTCAGAATAAAATTTTTCCAATAAATGCGCTATTTTCATTAAAAACAACTCTTAATAACCTATCGATGGGGGTTTAATAGAGATTGGGAAATCATGGACACTTCATCCCAGATTTTAATCCGAACAAAAAACATGATGTAGCTAAATTTCGGATTAAAATAAATAAAATACCGATAACAATTGTTTATACAAATTTCAAATTAGGCTTACTTTATTCAAGAAACGTTCCCCTTTCCAACAATTTATAAATTACATGCTTTCTTAAAGTGTTAACTGAAAAAATTACAAAACATGGCGTTATCCTCCTTCTGTCTTTTTTCTCTTTCTCAACCATTAAAATCGTGTAGGTCTGTCTCACACTTCAGCCAAAATTTTTTTAATATTATAGCATATAGGTCGTAGCATCGCCTCACCACCTTACACCTTCTGTCGGCCGCCTCCGCCTTGTCCCATTTTCTCCTCTTCATCTTAATCCACCTTACAATAGGAAAATTTTCAGATTTGATAAGAAATTTCAAATTAACTATCAGATAGAACAGACTAGGAGAAAGGGTCGGGAGGTAGTATCTACGGAAATAAACTGAGGGCTAGATCATATTTACAGTTGCAGTAGTTACAGTGTCTTTGGCTTATGTAGCTAGCCACCTACTTTGATTAAAGGCAATTGCCTAATCAATAACAAAGTCTAGAGACATTGGGATGTCTGTATGCTTGGATACCCCGGAAAAGTTTTACACTGACGAAGGAATAAATTAATGCAATGGAGATTTCCGGACAGAGGAATGCGAAAAAGCTTACGAAGAGACCACCAAGGAACTAACGGCAGAACTATTAAACCGAACTCCTGTTAAGATTAAGTTAAGGCAAGAATGATAGTAGGACACTGCAGACTACGGATGCATATGTGCACGGAGCAGCAGGAAGGTAGAATATGTAGATATTGCAAGAAAGGAGGACAACATTTGGAATATTTCCTCTGTTGGTATACAGTCTGATTCAGCCTCCTGGTAGAGGGTAAACCAAAAACGACATTAACAAGAAAATAATATAATAACTCGGACAGCCAGATGGCACTAAAATTTCTTTCTTTATTTCTCATATTTCTTTATTTTTTATAATTATATTTATGGAATCAATCGCGGATAGGAAGATAGGGTAATTTTCAGACCGAGTCTTTTTTCAACAAATGCGCGGAAATTTGAAGTTCATTTCCTTTTATTTTTGTATTTTACGGTGGTCAGATCAAGAAGTATGATTTTCCATCCGTAATTCATAAATATGTTTCATATAATTTTTCTCCAATAATACTTTCCTTTGTTTCTTCTCCTTCTGAAAAGCAACATAACACCCTTATTTGAGATGCAAGGCCAAAAAAAGATCTTTATACATTTCGTAAATGTGGTGGCGTCGGGGAGAAAAAAAGTCCTTTTTAAAGTTAGTAAAGCATAGCCTTTTGTTTACTTTAAATAAACGAGGTTTGACGAGTGAATTTTGTATGGACCAAGGGTTTGTGGGTCTGGTAGAGGGTTGGGATGAGACAAAAGCCGGAATCAAAATTCAAGCTGAAAGTAAAATATCGAATAACGGAAAAAATATCCCGACGACGTTTATCCAAAAAGAAAAAAGGGCGGGAAAATGTCACGCATTAAGCTCTATGTCCGTGTCCTTAATTACATGACTTTTCCTTTGTCGTCATTATTCAAAAATAAAATAAATTAATATTTGCTATTTCATTACTGATGTGTAAGAATCAAATTTTCCCCAGTATTTGGCAGTTGTTCTGTTAACAAATGCCTTTATAGCTTACAACAGAAACTCAATGAATCATGTTCGATGACGAAATAAAAACCGTTATAACGACTATCTATCAATTTCGACCATCAATTTAAACGTCTCAATTCCACTGTCCAACAATGCTTTTCATCCTCCTTGCTCAGAGGTCTTTATCCCTGTCCAACTCAAGGAAACCCATAAGCACGTCCTACCTGGCTGATACCTTAGACTTTGGGTCTTTTCTTCTCAACTCTCCTTCGTTCAAGACGTGTCTCTCAGCATAAACTTCCTCCTCCGTTACATCACTCTCCAATCGCTTATGGCATCACAACATTCCTAATGAAAACGCTAGCCGCCAACAAATGTATGTCAAGAAGTCTAGAAGCTGGAATGTCGCTTGGAGGTCGAACAGGTTTTTGATAAAACCTGGCATCTAAGTTTTTCAGGAAACTCAAGGTACTTCTTCACACTTCCTCATCCGTAAGTCTGACGTAGCTAAAACATTTGGAGTTTTGGTTGTATCCTATTCTTCTCCTTTGTACAAGATTTTGTTTACTCTGGGTGTAAGAGAAACCAGCTTCCTTTAGTTTATTTAGGGGTGCAGAGGATCTGGGTCTCTTTTTCCTATCCTGCGCCTGTTTGTAGACTGGACAGTTTGGATCTGAGGATTTGTGTGGGCCTTCGCAGTTGGCGCATTTCGGCGCAGCGTTATTAGCACCCTGTTGGCATTCACGAGTTCACACATCTCGGTGTTTTTCTGCAGTATGCTGATAGGTGATCGTAAGATTGGCATCTAAAGCACCTTAATACCCTCACGGTAGAGCGATACTTTCGCCATTGTACTCTGCAGTGACATATGGATTTGATGGCCAATATGTTTTTAAGGAGTGTGCCCGTTCTGAAAGTAATACAAAACGTCGAAAGGTTTTCAACACTATCTTTATTATTAGTTTTCCTCGTAAACTGACGCAAATTAGTTATGGCAAGCTCGTATTTTTCCAAATCTTCCTTGATTTCCGCAGTTGTAAATGATTCAGGTAGGTGAACAACCATTTTTGGCCCAGCGTCGGTGTTTATTGGGTAGGTATGATATTCAGCTTTCGATTTTTCCAAATAATCTTGAATTTGTTGGTTGTCCATTAACGATTGGGTGTAAATAAGTATCTTATTGGCCTTTATTTTGAATTCGAACTCCTTCTCGACAAGTTTTTTTAGGTTCGAAGTCGTGACCTTAATATCTCGTATTTCAGATTGGAGCACAATTGGGGGTAGGCGAAGCTGTAATTTCTTGGCGAAATGAGCTTTTGTTGCCAATTGTTCTGTATCTGTAGATTCGCCTTCCTCACCAGTAACAGAAAGGGGCGAGTACTTGTTATAGGTTGAGATTCTTGGTCTCTTCTCAAGTTCGGGTGAGGACGACAGTTTCCTCTTCAGTGCAGCCTTTTTTGTGACTCGTATAAATTCAGAGCCCGTGCCGTGCGATGGGCCGGCCTGTATGTTATTGTCCGTATCAGTCGGCTTCGTTTGCGTGATGTTAGCAGTAGTAGTGGAAAAGGGCTGTATCAGGGGGGCAGATGCCCCCTCCACGTTCAGGTCCCCCACCTGCACCAACACCTATCTCACCTGGGCGAAGGTTGAGTCTTGCGAGTTTCAATAGATGAGAAAAACAGGAACGAAATATGGAAACGTTCCGCAAAACTTTGTAAAACTGTAAGTACACACGTGCACCGCAGCAAAATATGAGGCTAAGTGGAGCACATTACCCGCAGGTACATGGACTTTAAAGCAGTTGTCACTGCTGTATTATCACCAGAAATAGATCTAGTCAAAGCGTACCGATACCTATAAACCTGACGGACTGATCCTGGCTTATAAGGAAGACACCATCAATCAAAATTCTTTCCAAAACACCCTTTCTCGCTTGTTGTGTGTTGTTATTAACTTATTGCTGTTTTAAATAATAAAAACACATACATTTTATGCAATACATACAAATAATTTAAACTGTAAAATTACAAATTGCTTAGTACAATTAATACTTTGAAGGAAAGATCGTTTTTCGTTTGGCTCAGAGGCTTGCAGAAAGTCGCTTTCCAATAGAGGTCATTAAAATTCAACGGCGTGTGTTTCTTTTCCATTTGATTATTTAAGGTTCGTTTATTTGTGTTAATGGCGAAAAAGAAATTACGTTCATTAGAAATAATGCAATTCAATTTACATTTGAACGTCTTCCTACTTCTTAACACTCGTGTCCTTGAGTATGTTTGTTCTGAAAAAATCAAATATACTTAGTACATAATTATAAATTGCATATATTCAGCCTTTGATTATTCTTCTACCAGGAGTACGAATCAGCCTGCATACAAATTTAAGGAATAATCTTAATAAGAATTATATTTATTTATGTTTTTATATTAATTATTATTTATTTTTATGGCCTTAAAGACTTATAACACAGAGTACGATTCCGTTGATGGCTTCATCGTCATATGTAGTTGCGGGGGGAAGGGTTACTTGAAAAAAAGGCCACCAGGTGGGAATCGAACCCACGACAGAGGGTCTACGAGCCGAGGGATTGTCACGTTAACCACTTGACTACCGCGGTCCCATCGGTGATCTGTTGATAAACTTTCTCCCATGTCTTTTTTTTTGGAATTCCTATTAGACCAACTCAATCTGAATCCATTGATGTATCTTCATTTTGGGGAGTGAAGTATGCCGCAAAAGGGTTCAAGGCTGATAGTTGTCCTCATCGAACATCCCTTAATCAATTTCACAACAGGGTCCACCCAAACTAGTCTAATTTTGTTGTTTCACCCTATGTTTATAATGCGAAACCAAACCAATCTGGACTCGACTACTGATTAGACAATTGCCTTAAATCGATGGCTATTCTTTTCTTAGTAATGCAAAGTTTTTTAGTCTTCCTGGCACAGTTCACAATAGAGAATGTCTCTGCCTTAAAGACAGTCGTGAATAGCCCAAGAGTTATATCCATTCAAATTCGGCACTATTAGTTATTTTAATTCGAAATTCCTTATCGGATGTAAATGTTGTGACACGGTTTCAACGGTGGAACAATAATAATATGATCGCCCTGGATTGAAAAAAGGGTTAGTGACAACTTAGGTCAGGATAAGGGTAGGTGAGAATAAAGGATAGATTTGGGTTAGGTAAAGAAAGGGTTAGGTTTTGGGTCATAATTAGTGAAAAGTTAGTTCAGGAATGTGCTAAAGTTAGGGGCGAGTTAGGTTATGTTATGAATAGGTAGGGGTCATTATAAGGGAATTGTTAGGGTAGGTTAGGTACGGGTTAGAATTAGGGAAGAGTAAGGTCAGGTTAAGGAAGGATTAGAGTTATGGATCGTTTCAGCTAGTTTGGATCGGGTTAGGTTTTGGGTTATTACCAAGGACGAGTAAGTTTGGTTGTGAATGGGTTAGGGTTATCGTTACTATTAACGACTAGTCAAATTATGTTAGGGACAGATAAGGGTGAGGGATGAGTTAATTTACATTAGGTACGTGTTAGGGCTTTCTTTGTAATAAGAGAAGAGTTAGGTTAGATTTAGAGACAAATTAGGTTGCTTTGGAGACTGGTTAGTTTTGGGCTAGATTAGTAACGAGTAAGGGTTTAGATTACAATTTGGGAATAGTTATGTTAAGTTAAGAACAAGTAAGGTTGGCGTAAGGAACGAGTTCAACTAGATTTTGAACGAGGATAGGTTAAGAATGGGTTTTGGTTTTAATTAAAAACGAGTTATGTTTGATTAGGAATGGATTAGAGTAGGCTTGCTTAAGATCGGGTTAGGGTTTCAGTGATAATTAAGGACGAGTTAGGTCAGATTAGAGAAGAAGAAGGTTATATTACGGTTTAGAGTTTCATTACGTTAGAGGCGCGTTAGGTTATGTTTCATTCTCGGCCTTATTGCCAATCTTGCATCAAATATAATAGGCATTAACTGGACATCCTTTCTATCGGTCTATTTTATCGGGTGATGAAAAAGTTCATACTTTAAAAATTCAAAATGTAATTCTCTCTCTCTCTCTCTCTCTGTCAAAAAAAATAAATAAATAAATAAAAAATAAAAAAATTAAATAAAATAATAATGATAAAAAATAAAACGGGTTTTTCTCTTTGATTTGTCTATACAACAGTATTTAGGAACATGAGCTCGAGAAATACGACTGAACAATGAACAAAGAAGAAATGAAGAAAACAATGTCAGAAGGTGTATACTTAGGGAAATAGTGTTGGCCATAAACGATGCAGGCCCCCCCCAAAAAAAAAACAAAAAAAAAAACAGGACATGTACAGTTCTTTCCTGGCCTGGATGACTTCCAAATAAAAGTTCCTTAATAGAAGTACATGAATTGAAAAAAAAGGGACATTTAAAAATCGTCATTGCAACATGTGCTATGTCGAAATGCGTTACAGAAACGAGCGAGTGTAGACAGACAGAGTAACAAAGTTATATATAGTTTATCACGCGAATAAATTAATAAAATTCAATTATAATTTTTTCCTTACATACATTATAATTACAATGTTATGAGTAAGACACGACTTGGTTCTAACTCCTGCATGTTACTTTAAGTTTAGGGTGAAACTAGTCTCTATGGAAACAACATATACAAACTAATTCCATTTTAAAATACAACGTATTTGCATTGTGTATAACAGATTAGAAATTAATTTTGTCACTGGTGTGAAAAGGGTTTGAAGAAAGTTCTAATTATATGTTTCTTTAGGGACGCCTTGGAAAGTGCTATAAATCCAGCTGAACTGACTTATTTAGCTCAGATGTTTCCACTCCTTCCTCTCCAACTTTGCCAATTTCTTAAACACAAAGATTTCAATAACATAAAATACATAATTCATCGCCGGAAATATGTAAATAAATTAGAGCTAGCGGTTTCTCGATGATGTTTAGCGTTGGGAAACAATAAATTAATCATTGATAAGTGAACCTCTCAACGTACCTCGTTCATGTTCAATAAAAAATTTAAAAATACTTCACTGTCGATTGTTATTTAATATTTATAATAAAATTCCTGCCATTTATTTTTAATCAAATGTATTGCGGAAACAAATGTTTTTCAATCTACCGTATTGTTTCATTGTTTGTTTTACATTTAAAGGAAATCTGCGAAAACAATAAATGAATCATTTTTCCCCATTTATTCGTTCATTTCCAATTTCTCAGTATTAGTTCAGTTTAACAGGCAAATAAATCGTATCATATATAGTCTAATACTTCGTCTATATTTTTCGATATAAGAGACATTGGTTTCTTGGCTGCGGAGACTGGATCTAGCGGTTGGGCATAGGTCACACAAGAATAACCCATGACAACTAGGCTAGTAGTTATAAGTCTGTCCATTTTATTTCCTCGATCGCATAGGAATATTGAATACTCAAAGCAATTGAATTGTGTGACTGTATTTATTAGCTTGAATAAAAAAAGCTGAATGAGAAACAGTTCTTATTTGTATCAGTATCGAGTGAATATAATTTATTAGTTAATGGAAGGGCAGCCAATCGCTCCGAGCAATATCAAGTACTATGGGGCAGCGTGAATAAAATCTGGTATGTGGACGTCATTTATTAGCGTGAATGGTGGGCAGCCTATCATCCCAAGGAAGATGTGTTTTTGAATATAATTTACTGGATTGAAGTGTTGATTTTCTTTCCTAATTATCCCGAGGAAAATGTTTTATGGCAGTGTGACTAAAGTCTCCTATGTAGATATAATTTCTTAGCGTGACTGGTGCTCTTTCCTACGGAATAATATAAACATAATATAAACATATACAGGGGGGCTTCTTCCACAATGACACCGAATAATATCGACTATACCAGGAGCATGATCGAGTACTATGGGTTGAAGGCTAGGGTATTGATGTAACTTATGAGCGTGAATTAATCCTGTTCTCAGGGGTGACTTCTGGCCCTGAGGAATATCTAGTACTCTTGGGCAGCGAATTTGTAGTCTGTTATGTTTTTTAATGTAATTTATTGGCTGCAATGGAAGGACTTCTTTCCCAATCACGTCCAGGGACAGTTTGAATGTAATTTATTAGCGTGAATGAAGTCAATTACTCCGAAGTTGTGTGAATAATGTGGCATATGGATGTAATTTATTAGCGTGAACCGAGGGACTCCTTTCCCAATTACACCGAATATCGAGTGACTGCAGGGACTTCTTTCCAAAGCAACCCTAGGAATTTGGAATAGTTTTGGGCAGTGTGAATGAAGTCTGGAGTGTGAATTTAATTTATTAGCGTATATGAAGTGGCTCACCCCTCCCCCGTCAATCGCTCATATGACAATCGAGTACCCTTCGAGGTCTGTATGAAGTCTAATCTGTGGATGTAATTTATTAGCGTGAATGGATGAGCGTCTGATAAAGACGCTATATATTTCTATGGTGATTGACCACCATCATCTATATTTCTAGTTATTTCTATGGGTGATTGGTAAAATCACCCATAGAAATATCCAGTACTCTGAAGCAATATGAATGAAGTCACATGTCAAGGAATGCCGAATAATTTGGGGCAATCCCCAATCACCTCGGGAATATCGAGTGCAGTGTGAAGTAATTCTGGTGTGTGGAATTTATTATCTACAACGGTTGACCTTCTTTCCCAAATGCCTCGACGAACATCGAGTTATCAGGAGGAGTATAAACTAATCAGAAAACCATGTTTTTTTAATTATGTATAGAGTATTTTGGGTATTATAGATATATTGTTGTCGTTGAATGAGCCCATGGGGTAGAAAGAAGCTGGCACAAAAATAGCAATACAAGAGAGTCGGTTACATTAACACCCAAAAATTTAATTGAAGTGAATATACTACATTAATAAAAATTCAATAAGGAAAAAAAAGGTTTAAATTTTTTTCTGAGTGGGGTTTTTTGATTTATACCCGTGGCAGTTTATCAGAGGATACAATAAAACGTTGACGTTCTGGATACATTTTATTGTACCTAGTAATTAAATTTGTTGTGGTCAAACATTCAACGCCAGCACCAAATTGAGTGTCGTGTCCTGAAAACTAGTTGACACTCATCGATGTTGTCTGCCAATGTTAAATGAATGAGATAATTTTTCCTTTGATTCCTCTTCGAGCCTTTCTGGTCGGCGGAAATTTACAGTGCCTCTGTTCAAACTACGTTGATTTCAAGTTAATTTACTGAAGTGTTTTCCATGAGCCAAATTAAAGATAAATATAAGTTTACGGAGAAGAGCACAGATTGTTTGCCAAGACCCCAGGATGTACAACTCATTTATTTAATTGAACAAACAAACCGAGTTCGGACGGCAACGAATACTCGACTTCAAATGTAGCTATGCCACCGACTGTCGCATGCAACGCAAACTCGATATTGTCATTAACATCAATTAATTTGAACGTCCTTCCATTTGATAAATACTATATAAATCGGAATGATCCAGTAACTCAGACGAGATTTTAATTACTCAGTTGATCATAAGATTTTCTATCTTATTTTGTATAGTCGTAAGGTAAACAATTTAAGGTGTCAGTAAACAATTTAAGTTGTTGGTTTTAGTTTTGTATAGATTATAAGCAATATTTGATCAACATGGTGAAATTTTGCCAGAAAATTTTCTGGCATCGAAGCTTCATTTTAGCGATGGTCATCTATTTACTTTAGATTGATGTATGAAACTTTGCAAAGTACCAGTAAAATCCTCTCTAGGAACTAGATCGTTAAACTTATGTCATAAAGGGCGTCTTGGAAATGAAAAAGTAGAAATCCACTTTATTGGCCTGCCTAACTTGCCGTTTACCCATTTCTTAAGCGACGAAACTCAAAATTGGAAAGGGATAACGAAGTCAGGGGAAGAGGCGGGAAAAACTGCACTTTTTAAGCATCGGGCCGTCGTCGGCGGCAGCAAATTTTTAGCGTTTGACAGCGCGTTCGTCACTGCAAAGTAAAGGTTCCGGGTTCGAATCGAAACCTGAGAAAAGAAAACTAAATCAATTAAATACTTTAAAATAACCTTGCTTTGTAGAAACATCGCTGAATTTTTAGATCCAAAACTCGACTGGTTGTACGAGGAAGCTAGACTTATAAAAAAGAACAAATTTATATGAATAAGACCAGAAGAAACGAGAAACTCCAGCAATGAAAATTCAAGCATTGAAGGCTGAACTTGACAATAGAGTAAAAAAAGAAAGAAAAACAACATTCATGTTCATGTTGTAGTAAGTATTAATATGCCAAGGCTACAAATAAATATGTATTTGTATAAAATATTAATACTATGTTGTAAGTACTAATATGCCCAAGTGCTAAAGAATTAATATAAAATACGAAATACATATTTTTTAGTCAATATTATCATTGATTTTTAAAATGGTATTTATTGAGGTGAAGTATATAAAACGTTACAAAAACCAAATAACGATTTCAGTACAGTAGTGCAAGAGAAATGTAATTTGTAAAATCAGTTCATATGCATTTTGAGCACCATTTAAATTTTTTTAAATGTAAATTTGTAATTGATTAATTAATAAAATTAAATAAAAATATATCTATTTAAAAGCTTTCTTTCTTTCTTTCTTTTACACACTACATTCAATCTCTCTCTTTCTCTTTCTAACTCTTTTACAATCTATCTCACTCGTAAAATCTTTTCCTTTCTTCATACTTATCGCCTAGTACAAGCTCCACCTTTTTCCACATTTCAGAAATGTTTTATTTTGAATTCTGACATTTAAGTCTTCAAATATGATTAAATTTGTCCCTTTTCAAACTATGTGCCGATTGAGATGTTATACGATATATGATAGTCTAATAAGGCAAGGATAGTTAGACCGAAATAACGACCAAACTACAGGTTCTTCACCCCGAAGGCCACAGGAGGAAATCTCACGCTAAAAAACAGATACTTGAATTAAACTTAATTAATCGATTTTACTAAAACGAAGTTTAACTCTGATTTTTAGGTATCGGGGGGGGGGGTTGTTTGTACAGATTTTACCCGATTACCTGGAGTTTCAAACGGCAAATTTTTAAATTCCAGATTTAATGGTGGAACGAGTCGATCCTGTACAATTCGGTAGACGATGTAGATTTTTAATATAATGGGTATAAAGGTTAGGTTGGTTTAAGGACTTTTTTTTTCCCAGGCTCTATAATTATGTTGGTGGTTAGAGCATGTAAAAAGGTTCAATCGTTCATGGACCAAGTAAAATAGAAGACTGTACCATATGACAAATAATGGATAACCGGTGGCTTTTCATTATCGAAAAATCATACTTCTCAAGCGGTCTCGAACCCAATATGGTAAGCGTTTTTTTTTTGGGGGGGGGAGGAATCTTCTTAGATACAATCTAATCCAGATTGCATTTCACTTATGGAAATGATCTGGCATAGCGAATCACAAAATTGTGGGCAAATTACACGCTCAAAGGGAAGGCCATGGGTGTGGGATCAGCGATTTAACGAAATTTCTTGGGTAACACTATCGAAAAATACGAGACACCTTCCGCATGTTTGCCATTGAAAATTGGGGGCCGAATTTTTTTTTTTTTTTTTTTCAAGTTACTTGTTGGGCATGTATTAGGTTATTACATATCAGTTGATTTTAAAAAAAATCAAAACAGAAAATATTACGCAAGAACTTAGAATTTACTTAACTAAATTAGACCAAATATATAAAAAGTAGAAAAAAAAACACGAAAAAATGCCGTAAAAAAGGAGGTAAAAATGATTTTGGGGACTCAATTCGGACTCGTTCTAAAGTACCTTTATTCTTTAAAAACGAAATTCTAAAAAAGAAATAAGGGCTGGATTTTCCGGGGCAGTTTTTCTTTGTTTTCCGGTATCACGTATTCTTTATCCAATTTTAACGCTATTCCACTCTTTGGAAAGGTTAAAGTTTTTCCTTTCAATCATTGTCACATAATTTTTATTTTATGACATCATCACGATGACCGGCCAAAAATTCTATTCCTAAATGATTTACGGAGGCCAAGTTATGCCAGAAAGTGTAGTTTATAAATTCAAAACTACCGTGATGTTTTCTAATGAATCGGAGAGATTTTGTAAAAAAAAAAAAAAATATCGTAGGTATATTTGGATGGCGAAAACTTCGAAAGTACTCGATTGTAGCTTTTTCTGTCAAAATAACCTTTTTAATTTCAAATTAAACTTTTTTTAGCCTCAAATGAACCTGATTTATTTTCAAATAATTTTGGCATTTCAAATTAATCTTTTTAATTTAATGTTAACCTCTTTTTAACATTAAATTAACCTTTTTTAACTTCAGATTGTTTTAATTTTGTAAACTGTTTTAATTTCAAATTAACGCTTTCTTTAAACCATTAAAAACTTAGGAGTTGGTATAAAATATGAGCATGTAAAGTAATAAAGTTAATTAATTAGGTATTATATTGAAATGAAAAAGACCTTTTTTAAATCCATTTTTCCAACTTTTTAGATTTTCCACTTAGAAAACTACGAAAGCATAACTTTTTAAAAAATTAGCAGTACATTTATAATATAATATGGATAAAATATAAAACAGAGCTACCTTGCCTATATTGTGGGTTGAAAGCGGAAAGTTAAATATATTTAAAATATATAAAAACTATTTTTTGGTCTTGACCGGTTAAGGATGAAAAGAAAATAACTATATAGTTTAACCAATATCTCGATCAAAACGATGGTTAAATTCTGAATATGTTTTGGTTTTTAAAACCAAATTGAGACCGGCACGTTACAACATGAATATTTAAAGGGCCGAATGTTGAATTGGTGCAAGAAAGACATCCGGTCGGAAATCGATGCGGAAGTGGAAAATAAGACAAACTGCGTGGGTTGTCAGTTGGTCGGCCCTTCTATAATCTCAAGGCATTGGGGCGTAAAACAACTCCTTACGGCGGCATGGATTCGTCTAAGACTTCAAAGGGCTATTATCTTTGGACTGTCATAACAAGGTTACTGTTATTTTGCTAAATTTCTTGCCACGTTAAAGAATAAGAGGAATGTTACGTGTGTCGATCGCCTTTCAAAAAACAACGACCAAAAGCGACAAAATAAAAATTTATTTAACGCAGATATTCAAAATATTATTTTTTGATTGTTTACGCTTGCCGAAAAGTGGGAATATTGACGTAAATATTACATTTCTCATATTAGTATGATTTTTGTTTGAGGTGAGTTAGTTAAGGATGTACACTTATTTTTCGGATTAGAGATGATTGAGACAAATTTATGCCAAAACGAGTCTTATTCTTTCTTACCGTTCCGTGTACGACGTACGAAAGTATGAGGATAAGATCAAACAGGCGTGCTCGAGAAAAGGCCCTTATTCTGGTTGAATTCCTTCTGAAACATATTGTAAAGGGGATTTTCCAATTTGCTGTATTAAAGATAGCTTTCATCAAAATAAATCGATGTAGATGGTATTCTTGTGTAATTCTAATGGTCGTTGGATCCTCAGTAATGATTTTATTTTCTTTATATTTTTTGGGCATCCTTTATGAACAGACTGGCAAATAGTTGAAAGAAGAGAAATTTTAAGCATATCTAATTTTCCAATAACCTTCTGAAAAATATATGAATGATGTCATCTCTGGTTTTCTCAAAAACCAAACTCAGCTCAACTTAAACACAGCAAAAAAATTATTTAAAATATTTTATCCTCGGCTAAATAGTAAAAAAAAAGAAAAAACAACAACAGAAAGTGCAGTTGTAGTCTCTCTTTTTCTCTTACCCTCCCTCTATTCTATCTCACTCCCTCTCTTTCTCTCTTTTCTCTCTCTCTCACTCACCTTCCCTCTTTCTCTCTCCGTCCCTTCCTATTTCCCTGTCTTTTACTCTGTTACTTTCTCCTCCTCTCTCAGTGTCTCTCTTCTATCTCTATCTTTCCCATAGTCTCGTCTCTCTCGATATCATTCGCTTTTTTCTTTGTTATATCACTCGCAATCTCTCTCTCACTCTTTCTCTCTATCTTTAATATTTTTTTAAAAGGGTGCACAACAGCAGAGGTTATATCAACCCTCAAGGTACAGGTGTTTTTGTAAAAAAAAAGCCCATTTGTAAGTATGTCGGTTCGAACGCAGAGCCGCTGGATTCGAACCCGGGACCTTCACTTTACAGTGATGGGCGCCGTGTCAACGCCTAACCGTTGCGGCCACCGATGCCCCCTAAAGTTCTTGTTAAAGTTTTTATTGTTTATTTTATCTTTATTTCTTTTCATTATTATCCATTGATTTCATACATAGATAAATACTTATTGTCTTACAAATTTATAATATTTTGTGAAAAATGTTTAAAAGTTTAGTTTTTCTTCCATTCTGTTTGTAAGATAAATTGTAAAGAACAAAAGAATCTGAATAAATTGTATGCATAATGTGATATGTACAACTCACGTTTAGTGGAAGATAGGTCCACGAAACCTAAGTTTTCGTGTTAGGTTTAATCACCTACCTCATTCAGCAGAGTTACTTTATAATATTAACCTATCATTTTTGATAGATCTAGATGATTGGCAAGATAATTGTAATACAACATGAGCGACCTATGTACAAAAACAATCCCAAAAACGTTTACTCCATCAATCAATCTCCACCTCACTATGCACAGTTAGGATAGTGATTCAAACATATTTTGTGTAAATTTTAGCGATTCAGTTATTATTTTTGATGTACCAATAAATTATTCTTTTTATCTAAGGGTTTTGGTTGAGTTGACAAATTAGTGTCATGAGCTCGTTTCGACCTTACGACCTCGGCTCAATGCGCAAATGCTCTGGCTTGAGCTAATCGTTGGGATAAAACGTCCCGCTCGTGACAGTAATTTTTTATCTCAACCTATAAACTTAGATAAAAATAATACTTAATTGGATTGGTTAATATGGTCAATTATGACCATTAAGCAGATATGGATTGATTTTTGATATAGTGTGAATACATTGTTATACACGTGCGCGCACCCAAACACATACCCTCTGCTTTTATCTATATATTTATCAATTTTTCTCTTACTCTCTATTTATACCACGCTGTACGCTACTGAATTCAGAAGACTTACTTTATAATGTTAACCTATTATTTTTGATAGATCTAGATGATTGGCAAGATGGTTGTGATTCAAGAGCCATCTATGTACAAAACAATCCCAAAATTGTAGATGTATTCGTAATTGGTGATTGACCAATCGGATTCGGTCTCATTGCATTTGCATTTCGGATGACTGAGTGAGTTTGGAACGATAGGACTGGGAGTTATAAACTCAAAGGCCGAACATCTGCCGTACTGATAATCAACTTCTGGTTTCTGGGACAAACGTTGTCCCCACGGATCTGCGCGGACGACGCAGGAAGGAATGCAGAAAATATTATTATAACCTGTGAAAATGAGTTTGCTATTTTAGACAGGAAAGACAAGCTCGTAGTAAGAAGCAATGTAGCGAAGTGTATTTGTCTGTACACAACAATCCGACTCTGCTTTTCATTTCCTAATGAACTTCATCTTTTCCATAAAATTAGGCTTTTGGGACAAATCTAATGATAATCTAAATTTTTATACTTTATTTCTACTTGTAAACGTGGTTTGAAAAACCGGCGAGTAATATATACGATTGTAGCCGGATCAAATAAAACTGTTTATAGCTTTTCCTCGTACTAACCGAGAGCGGTTCTATAAAAACTCCCTTATACCATCATTGATACAGGAAATGTTACAAAAAGGAAAACGTAATTTGAAATCTGTAATCGTAATGATTCGTGTTTGAGCCGCCCAATTCTTCAAAAGGTTTAAACGCCATTTTAGTAATTGTATGCCGCCAATGTTGAATAAATTATAACTTCCAACAATTTCCAATTATGCGGTGCCCACCTAGCCGGCAAATCAAATGCAATCTGATTTTAACAGTTTGTAATAATAGCCCTGCTAATTATATTCTTCGAGTCAGATTAAATCACATCTATCCAAAAGTGATCGTTATCCAATTTCCTTCAAACCAAATCGTTAATAGTTTGTCGAACAGTTTCCTACATTTGTTCCAATTAGCAATTACATTTTAGGAATATCGCGTACTCTGGGGTGAGTGTGTGACATCTGTAGACTAAAAGTAATTAGTCGGAATGAAGGTTCGACCACGCCCCCGAGGAATATCGAGTACTCTGGGGGAGTGAACTAGACAGACTTTCTATTTTTGTATCGGCTGTTATATTCATTTTTGGGAATGAAATTTATTAGCGTGAAAGGAAGGGGTTGTTAACCCCCTCCTCAAGTAATATCGAGTATTCTGGCGGAGTGAATGTGACTAGACATACATATTTGGGTCGGTATTTGATGTATATACATGTATCGTATGTTTTTGGTTTATTCTGTAATTGACAGCTCGATGTACAAACAATAAGATAGCATTTTAGGATATCGATGTGGAATTCATATAAAAGCAGGGAGCCAGTAACCAGATTGAAACGGTCAAATGGCTGCCTTTTAAAAATACACGTGAAAGACCAGACAAATTGGGAAGAGATCAGAGTACCGGCGATAACCACAGCTGTTTTTCGGCCCATAAACTTCCCTCATTATATATATTACACAGTAGGAGCATTGGGGGCTTGTGAGAGTTCAACCTGTGATTTGTCTATCTTTGGTGTTGGGTCGGTGTGATTTATGTGGTGGCTCACCACTGTCAACGAGCGCAACGCATGGTATATCGGACGAAAGCAGGAAGCGTACAGGATGTGAAAATACGAAGATCATGCCTACTGCGCTCTATTAATGGTGCAAAACGGTCGGGATGAGAATCTGAATTGAAGTCACACCACTCCGTTCTTATGAGACCTACAGCCAATGTTTCCCTTCGGGTAGCCGTACTATCCTGTGTAATCTGTAGAGATGTAGCATATACTTACCAGGGCGGGTGGATTTCTTTGCGTGTGGTATGCCCAAACCGAAGGGGTTAGCTTGCATACCCAGGAACCACCCGTTTTCCAATTAAAGGTGGGGGAGATAGCTTTCCCTGAATATACTATGTGAAGAAGGAGATCTGAGGGTAAACAGGGCCGACCCGGGATACAGTGCATAACCTGAAGAGGTGCTCTCGAAGTGTCGAAATTATTCTTCGAGGGTCTTGAAATAGGCAGTCGATAGGTTCGATGCTTAAAATTATGAAACCTCCAACTTCTTTCATTTCTGTCCATACGCCTATTCATTGTGGGGACCACGGAGCCTTTGAGTGGTATTCGTCATAAAACCTTTTTTCATGGGGCACAACTTGAAAACGTGGGTTTCATATTCATGGGCAACCCCTTCTTCATCTTTTTGATATGAATACTCCTGAATCACCTTTAGTTAAATGGAGGTTTCCATAAGCAAAATAATGGTGTAACCAAGAGAGCGCGAGAATTCTTTAAATCACAAGCTATAATCGTAAACTGGTAAGTCATCGCCAATGGGAGAACGGTGGGTGCGCCATCAGTCACATAAGTGGGTCAGTGAACCAGATCGTTTCTGAAAAGATGGGGGCGTTGTGGTTCGAGGGTGAGACTCTTGGGCGGGTACTGAGGGTTTGATGATCTTGTTCAAGTGGTGCTGTTGTCAGACACCTTTACCGAACAGCTCGGTTCCCCTAGGGTTGGCTAGCATTCCCCTTAAAGCGAAAGCCAGTACGAACCTATTGTTGCCCCTCCTCTCGTGAATGATGAAACGTCAAGTTGTAGGGAGTACGTCGTGAAATCCGGGCAGATAACATTTCAATCCTTTAAGCTTCTCGCCGTGGTTAGGCCGATGCTGATCCACCCGTCGGAAGGGACAATTGGGGAAGTAACGTTCTGATTCTTAGGGATCGAGACGTCTCCTATTTGGATTTCTATTGGGATGTAAACCATTCTCTCGTAAGAAGAATTGTGCCCCCTCCCACCTTGTTAAAAACATCCGATAAGGCCAGGCGTCGGGTGCTGATGAAAAAAGAACACCGTCGTCTCTTAAGCGATGGGACCCCTAATAGGAAATGATGTGCGATTTATGCGAATACTATGTTTTAAAATAAGTTTTGCCGCCGTTTCTTTGTCGGACGCTATGCGGGACATTGACGGACATATGAAGAAGGGTCAAGTTCTCAAAATTACTGACACCTATGATATCATGTCGAAACTGGTCTTACAAACCAGCCCAACGAAAATAAACAGACAGATCAATTTAGGTTTATTTTCTTCATTATTCCAATCTGATTACTTGAAAACTATTATTTCAAACCAAAGTGAAAATTGAATGAAAAATAGCTTGGAAGTTGCGCTGTTGTGGCAACGGAAGATTCCGAAAATGATTTCCATCTCACAAAAGCCTTTAAAAATGACAATTAGCTTTGTGTTTGAAATAATACTAACAAATTGGTCCAGGTACAATACAGAAGAGCGCTAACTGTTTCCTCTTTTTTGTTGCTTAATAAACAATACATTCATTATTTTTCTTTTTTCATTGTTTCCCCACCCTTTGGACTCCGCCATCCGCAATTTCCATATAGCGTATGAGATAATAATGGGTTTTTCCCTCGATGAGAAAGCTCTAGGAAGATGATTAAGAATCTTATGTTTTGTTTTCAGTGTCTAAAAAGTTAAATAATGCACTGAAATTTATAGTCTATCAATTAAGATGTACTTGCTTTTCATTGATCGTCATTTTCCATTCTCTACGCCAGTTTCTGTCTTTTTCTATTTCTTTCGGTCAGTTTACTTAAGTCCTTCTATTAATAGGTAAAATATCATTGAATTGTCATTGCTGCACTTCTTGTTTCCGTGTCTGTTTGCTCCCCTAGGTTATGTCTCCATTTGAGCTTCTTCAAATACTTCACATTCAAAAATATTATAGGTGGCAGTTTCTTGCTCTTCTATGCATAACCTAAAACCAATGTTGAGTATACATCTTTTTCCTATCAAATGAGCTCTTTTTAATTTTACATTCACGCTTTATACAATATATACAAGCTAATCTTTTTAACTTTGAACTAACAAATTTATAACTTCAAATTAATCCTTTTTAATTTCAAAGAAAAATAAATCAACCGTTTCACTTTAAAAAAAAAAAAAAAAAAAAAAAAAAAAAAAAAAAAAAAAAAAAAAACTTTAGGAGATGGTATAAAATATAAGCATATAAAGTAAAACTCCCGTAGATTTGAAATTTTTTAACATAAATTATAATTACTCAATTAATTATACACAATTTGTTCGAAATGAAAAATTGGTGTTACAGGCGGGATTTGAACTCACGACCTTCGGCTAAATACGCTGATTGAGACTTTCGCGGAATTTGGAGTTAACTAATTTTTTGACTGATAATTTCGAAGACGTTCTGTCAGACTGACATTCTTAGTGCAATTTATAACTGTATCAAACATTAAAATCGGCAACCCTTAAAAAAAAGAGGTTAATTTCTGACGATAATTAAATTCACAAATTTCGTGGTAGGCTTGACCAATTAATACATTACAATTAATTAAGGTTTGTAGTTTTTAGTTGAGATGAAAAAAAAGCTAATGGCACGAGCGGGACTCGAACCGACGATCTTCGGCTAGATACGCCGCTGCTCTACCACTTGAGCTATCGTGACTTCCATCCACTCTGACACCAACTTCCCATCCCAACCACACCTTTGAATTTTCCCTTCTTTTTGCTATTTTTCAAATGTCGGTAAATAGAGGAGCGGCGTATTTAGCCGAAGATCGTGGGTTCGAATTTTGCTCGTGACACTAACTCTTTCATTTCAACCAACACCTTACATAAAGATATAATTTAATTGAAAGAAGTTATTTGGTCAATCGGACCACGAAATATAATGGATTTAATAAGTAAAACGGAGTATCTTCACTAAGCTATCCGTGGATTTTTTGTTCACCTGTGTTTAGTAGAAGGTCGTGGGTTCGAATCCCGCTCGTGACACTAACTTTTTCATTTCATCCAATACCTTAAATAAAAATTAGTTAATATTGTAAAGGTGAAGATTTTAACACAAAACTCGGAACGCTGAATTTCCTTGACGATTACGTCTTGACTAATACTATATTTACTATATATATACTATATATACTAGAGAATGGCCCTAATGTAGATCATAAGAGAGAATGGCTAATTGGGGTTATGGAGGAAAATGGATTTTTTGTTGAACGGCTGATCGCCCTATGATCCACCTGCTATCTTCACCAATTTCTCCACGCTAGGTTTGGGTTAACTATCGCTCACTGCCGATCTGTGATGATTTTCGTGTTGTTGACATTGCTCACGTATCAGTCCACTTATTAGTCTCACTCCACCTTAATTTAACCGATCGGCCACTAATAGATCAAACAAACCAGCCATCCTCGTTGTAAATATCACATTACTTCAACATACAATTATGTATAGGTAAACATACAATACTATATTGTATAAAAATTCTAATACACAAATTCGTACATTTAGTTGGGATTAATTACGATTGAAAAATTCATAGAATTTTAATATTGTAATTTCATGTCTATTTCGATAACCATTCGCCACTTGGATTATTCATTAGTTTAGATTATTCCACTAAATTTATGTCAACAAGTATTATTACTATTAATTATTGTTATTAAACTAATCATTTCTAATTAATACTTTCTTTATTATCGTTACCACTGGTAATTTGGTTATTATTATATTTATTAATCTTCACAATATGGAAATGTTTATAGTAATTAAATACTTTTACGACTAATATTGGAAATTACTAAGATAGTGTGAATACTATGGAAAGGATCCCTCTGCATGCCATTAAAGGCTAAAAAGGCTGCAAATGAATGAATAAGTGAATAAATAGATAAATTGGAAGTTACAAAAGTTCAATTTGAAATTAAAAAGTTTAATTTTTTCAGATTTCAGAGACTTGTCAACCCTCCCAGTTCTCTGAGTTTGACCATCTTGTGAACTATAGCAATAAGGGATTAAGTGGATCGAGGTCCCGATAGCGAGCGTATCTAACCGAAGGTCGTGGGTTCGAATCCCTCTCTATTGACTTTTTTTCATCAACTAAAACATTAATTAATTGTCATGTATTAATTGGTCAAGCGGACCACGATAGTAGTGAATATAGCAAAATATAGCACTAAGTTATTCTTTTTAAGTAAGGTCTAGGTTCCATATTAGTTCATGCCATAGTCGTCCATATTAATTATTCCAACTAATTATTCTTTTCATTTAAGATTATTTTTGATTGAGATAAATTATCTTTATAATGATTAATCTTTCTATGTAAAGTATCGGTTGAAATGGAGAAGTCAGTGTCACAACCGGGACTCGAACCGACGACTTACGGGTAAAAGTGGTCTTGAGCTATCGTATCATTGATCCATTCAGACACCAACTCTCCATCTCGACCTACCTTTAGAAATTGCCCTCCTTTTTGCCATTTTTCCAATGTCGTGTAGTAAGGATTCGAAAGGTAGGTCTCGTCTAGACCTAGACAGAGACCTAGATCGCATCTGGATGAGACGTTGGTGTCCGAGTGGATCGATGTCACGATAGCTCAAGTGGTAGAGCAGCGGATTATTTAGCCGAAAGTCGTGGGTTCCATTCCCGCTCGTGACAGTGACTTTTTTTCTTTTTAATCGATACCTTTCATAAAGATTAATTTATTGAAAGAAGTTCTTTGGTCAATCGGACCACGAAATAATGGGTTTAAAAATTTTTTTTTCTCAAATTTCTGACTGCTGGAACGCTTATTTTATCAACGTTTACAAGTTTAGTTTTGATCACATCTTATTGTAACTTTTACGTAGTTTTCATTCATGATTTGTCCAAAACCGTTTAGCTAAGGAGTTATCAGTGTTTATTTGAGGTAAAGATTCGAAATATTAAAAATCCGAAAAAAATAGAATTATCGCGAAACTGTTAAGATTCGGGCCATTGTTAATCAAGGCTTTTTGTTTCCAGTTTGAATTTCCAATCCATTGGCAAATTTTTTAATAAGAGTAGCCAAACACCCTGTATTTGCGCAATTTTTTATTTTATTTATAAAACTGGCTTGGACTAACTTTTACCTCTTAAATCAAATGGATTTTACCATTTGTTGAAATAAGTTTCTATGCTTTATAATATGATATTAGCTGTATTATTTAAAGCACAACTGTGCTCCACATATTTCACCTAATTAGTCTATATATAAAGTTGCGAATATTATTCTAAATAGGCGGTCACGTCTAAATTCAGACAGGACAATTTACTCTCGGAATTTAAAGTCGTACCAATTATTTGGCAAACGAAATAAGGAAGTTTACACTTCGCACGGACTTCGTCTGGGCCCTGTCCTGGCCAATTTGCATTCATTGTAATACGGCCCAGAGAAAAACATTCAACGTTAACAAGAAATGACCGTCTGACAGCCGAGTGAAATGGAATTTGAATCTAATAATTTGGGATGTTGGTTGTAAAGGAAAGATTGAGTGGTCACGTAGGGCTCCCTAAACCAATCACTCTTTCAAGGAGGGCGAAGAGGAACTTCAACACCTCTATAACACTTGGGTCACAATTAAATTTAACCCCGACGACAAGAAATAATTTATTAGCCAGTAAATTTTGAATCAGACACTTTTATTTGTTGGTTAATTGATACAAGGTCTATGTACTTGGTGGACATGATGAAAAGGACTATCCTTATTTAGGATATTTCAAGAATTTTTTATATTGTTTTATTAATTCTTTTATTTTCTTGATGGAACACTTCTGAGAGATAAAATTTTCCGGCCCGAAAAGGATGAGTTTCATCAGATTGCTTGTTGGCTATGGGAGTACCGCGAGGCAGTGGGCTAGGACCACTACTCCGCCATATTCAGAACTGGGTGAAAAAAGGAGACGAGAGCAAACTCCTAATTGGTGATTGTAATCTACTATTTCCAAACCTAGAGATAATCAGAAAACGTACTCCACTCTTTTTAGTAGTGTAATTGCTTTTTTAGTGACTTTTTCAAAGATAAAAAAATTGATGGAGGAAGGAAAACTGAGGTTGCTGTTAGACGGATTGGCCAGGTGGAAAGCGTAATATAATAAATAAAAATCTTGAAGAAATTTTGAATTAATTTAGTAAAGGTTTTTGAATTTTGGTTTGAAACTGAAATGGTGTTCATTTATTTACCTCCACGACTACAACTATTATAACTATATGATTTAAGGATTTTGTATTATTATTCCCCGAAATAAAATAGTAACTTTTTTCGAGTTATGGTGGAAAAATGGGCTCGTATGTGCACCGCCAAGGGAGGAGAATATTTTGAATCAAAATTAAAAAGTTTAATAAATTGATTAAAAATTTCCTTAATTTTTTATGGTTTACTATTATTAATCATTCCTTCAGCCTTATCAATCCTTCAGCCACGGTTTTTTTCTTTCGTTCATCAATTTCTCCATCTTTGAGAAAAGTAATTAAAAAAGGAATTATACCACTAAACGCACTCCATTTTTTCTGATCTGTGTGTAAAATTCTGGCTACTAAAACGCTTATATCAAGTACGATTTTTTTAAAAATTTATTTAATTATAAAGGCATACAACCGCGATGAGTCAAAACTGCCTTGATGATGAATCAATGAGAGAGGAAAACAGATAGGAGGGGCAGGGACATCAAGAGCGGGCGCATCCCCACAGTGAACCGGACACCACAAGGCCAGGCAAGAACCAGACGCCCAGACCAGCTCCTCTCCACACAACACCTTAGTGGTGAGACATTGACAGACTTCTAAGAGGGCTGTACATGGTGTGCCAGTATCCACAGCCCTCCCAAGTTCCGGGGTTCAAACTCAACCCAGAGGCCGCGCCGCTCCCCTACTCATTGTTTGTCACAATTTATCGGTCAACCCATCAAAAAAGCTTTCTGATGTTAGCTAGGGAATCTTTCAAAATTTCGGTCACATTGTTTCCAAGGTTATGTTTGACCCGGAGGTCTCCGTAGTTTCTGCATGTTGACAGAATATGCTTGATGATGATTGTTTCATCACACGTTGTGCATGTTGGGGAGGTTCTCGAGCCGTTAGGTAACCATGTGTTAGTCCTCTTTGACCTAGCCTGAGCGTGGCCAGCACGGTTTCTTCTTTTCGAGATCTTTGCATTGCTCTGTCCCACTGTCCGACAATTTCCTTGATTTTTCCCTGAGTTTGTTATCCTCGATATTTCGCCATAACCATTGCCAGGAGTTCCAAATTTTTCTTTTAAGAAACATCTACGTTTAAAAGTTGAGTATTGATCACATCCTATTGGAAACCTAACGTAGTTTTCAACGGTATTAATAGATGTGTCCAAGTGTCCAAAACCTTTTATATTTAGAGTTATCACTGTCTGTTTGAAGCAAGGTCGTAAAATCTTAAAAAATCAGAAAAAGGTCAACTCCTCAGTTAGTTATTTTTTGGTTCCATTTTGAATGTAGAATCTACCGGCAAAGCTTGCAACAAGAGTAACCGTCAAACTGTATAACAACTTCTCGCACACATTAAATTTATAAAAATGACAAAATTCACATTAGATCCGTGATTAAACCGTTAACAAATTTACTCATACAAAATCAAACACGAGGGTCAATATTTTCGATTTAAACCGATATCAACCAACTGGTCGAAGTTAACTAACATGCAATTCATAAAATGAGACCGCTCAATCGAGAGTAAGCCAAAAGACAACTTATTCTTCTATGCTTTGATAAAATTACGATCGATGCAATTTTATCACATACAAGTAGATATTCATTTTAGGATTGTATAACCTTAGGATGAATCATTATATTTTTAATTTTTTTTTAAATTTCCTTCTAATTGTTTTTAAATTTCAACTGGATTGTTCATCCAAAATAATTACTTAAAGTAACTGATTTCTCCGCTTTACTAAAAGAAGATTATTACTATTATCGGTTGTCAGACTAAATGACAGAAATGACACGGCCAGGACTTCTTTTCCATTGAGCTAAGATAACTTTTGCACAATTGGTGAAGTTTTACTAAAAATCGTCTTTGCCTTTTTATTGAAGTACATGTTGATGGCTGTTGTAGGTAAATGATAGCCGATATGATAGTTCGAGTCATCCTTGGCCTAGGTTTTCAGTTCGTACTCGACGAATTTGCTCTAATGTTGGCAATTCATTGTGTATGGTATGGCAAATAAATAAAATAAGTCTTACAGAGCAAACTAACATATATAACTTTTCTCCGTCAAATTAACCTTTTTTTATTTCATAATAACCAATTTTAAAGGATTCGAAAATCTTAAGCGATGGTATGAAATATAAGCGTGCTAAATAAAATTCCTCTAGAGGCTGTCCTTTCTTGATGGCCCGGGAACTTCTCTTGTACCAATGGAGCTATAAAAAATAAACAAACGTTTAAGTTTTTTAGTCTAGTTTCAAATTTTTACATTTTTTCGTTGAAAAATTACACAGGGTTCTATTTCAAAATTTCAAATACGACCCTATACATCCTGATACACCATTGCAACGGGGTTTTTACGCTGAAGTAATGGAGCAGTCGAATTTTAAATCGATCAAAAAAGTTTGACAAAACCCAGCATTTTGTTTGTTTCCTTGTTAGCCCCAATCATTTTATTTATTTTTTTTTTTTTTATTCGAGGGTTCGCAACAGCAGAGGTCATATAAACCCTCTGGGTGCCGGTGTTTTTGAAAAAAAAAACCATTTGTAAGTATGTCGGGTTCGAATGCAGGGCCGCTGGATTCGAACCCGGGACCTTGACCTTAAGTGATGAGCGCCGTGTCAAAGACGAAACCTCGCGGCCACCGACGCCCCTCATTTGCTTTTTCACTAAAGTAAAACATTAATTGCTTCTATTATTTACATTGTTTCCAAAACTCAAATTATGTGGGCAATTCCCAATTCCTGGAAATAAATACAGTTATATGCGTTGTATTCAGGAGTGCGCTCGAAATTAAGCGAAGAGAACATTTTTTCGATCAATAGCGAGTTGATATGTACGACTGCTATATTGATAGTGGTGGTATTCCGAAGCGTGCGGTCGAATTCTACTTCTGATCACCCGAAAGTAAACAACAAAACGTTTATTCGTGTTGCTCGCAATATGAGGAGATACGGATCAGTTGCTGTCCCAACACCAAGAAACCGGCAACGCAATATTTTACAGTATGATCGCGAAATCTGAATTCCTCTCTCTCCGAAATGTTGAAGGGTTTTAGGTTTTTCAAAAAATATTCCGGACTTACAATTTTAAGCTGTATCAATCTCATCTTGTTCAGGAACTTCCAAACTCTGATTATGACAGACCTCATTCTTTGCACTAATGTCGAATTCGAAGATTGAAAAAAACCTTCTACCATGAAGCCAAGCGTTGATATTCTTCAATTAACTTGGACCCATCGTACATCCTTTTTCTACGTACTGTGTTTTTGTACAAATAAGATTTCCTTCCTTACATCCTATGGACTGATGAATCCTGAATCACCTCTAAAGGCATACTAATCCGTTGGAATTTCGTACTCTTGTCATCATCAGGTTGTCAGCATCAGCGTTTGATATGGACTTCTCGAGCATAAATTAATTGGGCCTTACTTCAACGAAAATAATTTAAATTGTGGTCAGTTCCTAAATATTTGAGGGTGGTTTACCAACACTGTTACATGATATTCCCATGCAACAACGACAAAGAATGATTCTCCCGGTTGATGGTTGCTTCCCAAACAATTGTTTGGAAGTGAGACGTTATTTGAATCGTCACATCTGGGACAAGTGGATATGCCAATTGGTTTCTATTTGTACAAAAAGATAAATATACAGAAATTTAATTTACAAGTTTATTTTGATACTCTCTAATTGTTTTATCTCTTTAAAGGAAGGTTTAATTTAAAATTAAAAAGGCTAATCTGAAGTTTAAAATAATTTGAAATTTAATAAGCATAATTTGAAGTTAAAAAATTGTAATTTAATATTAAAAAGGGTTAATTCGAAATTAAAAAGGTTATCTAAAAGTGAAAAAGGGATAACTTGAAATTAAAAAGTTTACTTAAAGTAAATGAATGATAATTTAAGTTTAAAAAGGATTAGTTGAAATTAAAACGATAATTAATTTGACTGAAAACTATAACCAAGATACTTTCAAATAAAGATTCATCGCAGATTTTTTCGTAAATCCCAAGTCTTTTTTACTTAATTTATTGAAGGTATCTTTAGGCTTTTGTAACTTTTAAATATCTTATCTGGTTTAACGCGATTATATTATTATTTTCTTATGCTAAGTATTTTATTATTAATTCATTTTATTTTTTCGAAATGAGGAAATTATATTTTTAACCAAAAACAAAGTGGATTATTTTTCACACCCCTAAAATCACCCCACTAATGATTTTTGAGATAACTAAATTTTTTCCTAGAAATTTCTTCTTACAAAGTTTTCTAAATTTGCTTCCCCTGTTTTTTTTTAATAAAAAATCGCACTGATTCATAGGAAATATCATTGGAACATAAAAAATGTGTAATTTTCACGAAAGAGCGAAACGTTGGCCTCCGTAAACCGATTAGAATTAGAGATAATACTCCGGGAAATCCAGAGTTAAAATATCAATTTTTTGCATGTTTTATTGATTGACAAATTGATTTCCTCAAAAATATTGTTTGTTGGCTGCTTTCCCGATTGTGATCTAATTTAATACATAAATATATAAATCTTGAAATATGTGCATAAAAATAACAGAAAAATATTTAATGTTGAATAAATTTTATGCTAGGCAAAAATTCTTCATTTTTGGTTGTGCATAAATGTTTGTGTTTAAGGGCTTTAAAGAGTGGTTAAAACGAATCAGACTTATTAGTCTAATTAAAATTTGTGGTCAAACGTTTGTTATAAATTTATATTATGTAACTGGGAAAATGATTTTTTAAAGTATTTTTATTTAAGAATGATGGTTGGAACATGTATGATTGGATTGATACCATTTCAGTAATTTTACAATATATTCGGCTTGGAAAGAGAGAGAGTAAAGAAAAACGGCTATTTTTAAATATTTGTTACAGAAGTAGGGTAAAATCTAAAAACCGATTTTATCTTAGCAATCGTACAACGTTGACAAGAAGGGGGACGCTTGACGCTTGTCATTCTTGCTGGGGCAGAGGGCTTATCAAGAGAAATCAGCCATCAACGCTTTATTATTATTCTTCAACGCTTTATTCTTCTTTTCCCAGGAACTTGTAAACTCTTGCCGCAGTAATTACTTATACTTAGAAAAGATGTAAAATCGTGAGAGATCCCGAGCAGAATCGACTGTCCGGTCGAGATTTGCGACAGGATTTTCATTAAAAAAAGAAAAGGAAAAAAAACATGCATTGAGTAGAGAATGTGAGTGAGGTAGAGAGATCTTTGGTCCGCATTAATGGTGAAACGGTATCGTGTTGGTGAAGCCTAGATTGAATAAGATGGCGTCAATGTCTATTAGGTGGTTGGAGCGGCGACCGCCCATTTACTTGATTAATGTCACCACCCCAACAGAAAAACAGAACAAATCTCAGCGGACATCAATCACCGGCTACCTCTGAATAGGGCTTGTTAAACGCTCAGTAAAAACTCACTGACACCTCTGATAACGAGGTCGACATCCTTCCTACAAAAGGCCGACTCTTATTGCACAGCCAGATTATTGCAAGTCATTATCTTTTCTAGAGAGACATCGTTTTCATCAAACGCTATCAAATCCGAACAGCTAACTTTAACCCAATTTTGAACTTAACGGTAAGGATTTAACGTCGTAATATTTCAATGCATACATTTACATATGTTTAAGTGGAAGTGGAAGGAAATATTGCCTACCTTATGAAAACATGTTCACCGGTTATCATTAACAAACAACTTTATACGAGTTTATACACAAACTTAAACAAAATAAACGTAATAATGTTCACTGGTTCTAATAATACAGCTATTTTCCTTCAACTTAACATTTTATAATTTCAAATGAACCCGGTTTTTAAACTTAAATTAACATTTTTAAACATTAAATAACTCTTTAAATTAGATTTTTTAAAGAAGAAACTCAGAAGTTGGTATGAAATAATTGTGTAAAGTAAAATTCCCTAGCGCCTTTTTTATGGTAATTTTTTAAACATATCCTATCTACTTGAATTTTTAGAAGTTTAGATCCTTTCCTTATAAACCTCACTTAATGGCCAAATCTTGGCTACGGTAAACATGAAAAGGTATGAAAAAGGTTTGAATTTTTTTAAAATTTCCAATCACTGTCAAAGACAAAAGAACCTCACATTCATATTTTTATTCAAACTACATGTATTATTGTCGTTATTTTAATAACAATACACTTATTTTAACATAAACCAAATTGACTGAGATCAATAATGCATTAGTTTTTATTTTTGAAAAACCAATTTTAATGATTAGGTACAAAATAGATCAAAACACCGGAATAAACATTTTTATATAATGAATTTAATTAATAACTTTATTACATGGTTTTGCTCATAAAATACCACCATTTTCGTCCAGTAGACTAAGAACATGACACTCATATTTTTTTAAGTTTATTCCAAACTATGTACCTGTAATTTTGTCGTTATATTAATTATAACAGACCAATTTTAATGTAAACCAAATTAACCGCGATCGAAAGTTCATGAGGTTTTATAAAAAATAATTATGATGGGTAGGAAAAAAATTTATCAAAACCCCGGAATAAATTAATTTAAAACAATTAAGTCTAACAAACAATTTATAACATGGTTTTGTTCAAAATAATGCAATGAGAGCAAAAGATGCGTTGCGATTGTGATACTTATTTGTGATACACGTTGTGTCACTACGCGGCGTGCGCTTGACGTCGCATAAACGTGCACACCCTACCAAAACGTGGCAAGGCGTCGGGTAGCATCGCATAGGGTTGCATCGGGTAAGTGCGTTCCTGGCTTAACACGAATGTTTTTTCTTAAATTTAAAGTTCAAAAGTCACTTAAGAAAGATCCTTTGTTTAGGTATTTAATTTTATACAAGTTTTAATTGTAATCCCCATTAATTTTCATGTCGTTTTTTAAGAGTTCAATTATTTATTATTAACAATATATAAATATAAAATAATTTTATTTTGCCTGATCATATTTTATACGATCGATCTCGTAAGTGTTTTAATGCTTTAAAGTAAGGCTTATTTTACACTAAAGAAAGGCTAGTTTGAATCATAAAACTTAATATAAAATTAACGTGGGTTAATTAAAAACATCGGAAATTAAAAAGAGTTAACGATAAATTAAAGAGAAATAGTGAGTACACAACTTTGTACCAATGCAAGAACAGAAAAGACATAAGAATACACAGGTCAAAACCAGCGAAAATGAGGGAAATGAAAAGTAACGAGAGAAGGGAATAATTGAACCGATTATTTTACTGGGTCCGCCTATTCTCGCTTCTTACATGGACATATTAACGTTAATAATTTTAACAAAATAAACTGACGTTACTATCTAGTAATTCGTATTCAAAACATGGTTTGAATCATATTTAACTTTAAAATAAAACAGAGTTGTGGTATCCATTATCGCGACTCTTTTGACTTATTCTTACAGTATCTTATTTTTTAAACTAATATGATTATACAATTTTTTGTCTTATTCATTCCAAGTCCATTAAAAGTCTACAGACGTTTGATGTAATAAAAAACATCTCTAATGCGCTGTTATTTTACAGTATAGTAAAGGTTTTTCAGTCGAATTAACCTTTTTAATTTCAAATTAACATTTCCCCCATCAAATTAACAATTTTATTTTCACATTAACTATTATAATTTGAATTTAACTCTTTTTAACATTAAAATGAACTTTTTTAACTTCAAATTAACCATTTTCTAACTTCAGAATTGAAAGAAAATAATTTTAATAAAATAAACTGATATCAATTTCTAATAATTCTCATTCAAAACATGGTTTGTATCATATTAAACGTTAAAATGAAAAGATTGTCAACATCCTTATTCGTGTCCTTTTTAAGTTATTTTGCAGTATATTTGTTTTTGTTTTTTAATATTCGTAAGTTCAATTATTTTAAAAATTAGAGTAAAGAAAAATTCAACAGATTTAATTATATAAGATGCCTCTAGTAAATTTAAAATTTGTCTATTTTTTTGACGCCTTGAAATACAATAACGCAGACGAAAATACACTTCATTTCATTTACACATTCATTCGGAAGCTGTCATGTGGTCCCGGTGCCGACATGTTTGAGGTCCCCTATTTTTGAAAGCTGTTTAGCTCCTCTCTTGGGATGTCACCCCAGAAGGACTACCCGTACAAAATCACACACATTTTCCCATAAGGCAAATAATCTGTTACAAGACTTTACGCGTTTTCGTTCAAGAACAAATGATTCTTTATTTGAACCGGACGATTTAATTGTATTGTAAAGGCAGGCTGCATAATGACTGGGACTGCGGATCAAATTTCATATGGGAGGTGAATTGTATTATTTGGTTGAAATAGTATTCATTTGTTAACATGGCACGTGCAGACATGCATGTATCAGTTTGTGCACGTGCAAATGTATAACGTATAGCTCAGAAACACGTATGGATTTGTACATTTGTTAACCTCCGGCTAAAACATCGAATTACATCATATTGGGTGTTTAATTTTATATAATAAAAATATTTTTTTCATAACTAATAATATTGATTACTAAGGCTTTTTTGAATTTAGGAAAGGTTTGTGGTATCTAGCTAAGTTTTGAAACCTTTATTGTGGCTGTCGTCCTAATGAATGCAGATTTGATATAAATAAAAACGGTTAGGTTGTTTTTCTAGAAAGTGGTTTTGATAACACTAATAACATATTGTTATTCAGTGCAAGGTAAGCAATACAACTTACTTTCAATTTTTGAAAAGTGAGTGATAAGGGGTCATCATTTTTTAAAATTTATTATCTAAAATCTTTCTCCAAACCTCTTGCAGTAAATATGACCGGAAATTTGTGGCTTTCAACCAGATTGATTCTAATTTGTTTGGTTCCCTTCTCCGTGTACTCGAAAAGGCTTTTTTGTAAATTCTCTTTAAGTGCCGCTTTGACAATTTCCTACTTGACTGGATTACTTTGGGATGGGTAAATCCAACACAACATGTCTGGTGGATTTGGTACGTAGACGAAGGTCCACATACACCAGCAGGTTTCGATTTAACTCCAACGGGTTTCAGATTCGTGCCATCTTTAGTAAGCAACATTGACAAACGGACCTATATGCTGGTTCAATATGTTTCCACCCACTAGGAGAACAACGAACTATGAAGGTTCAGAGAGAGAGAGAGAGAGAGAGAGAGAGAGAGAGAGAGAGAGAGAGAGA
>CM077101.1:28690555-28726108 GCA_039619505.1 Cimex hemipterus
GTCTGTCTCTCTCTTTCTCACTTACTCTCTCTCTCACACACACACACACTCTCTCTCTCACTTACTCACTCTTTCTCACTTACTCTCTCTCACTCTTTCTCACTTACTGTCTCTCTCACACTCACTCACTCTTTCTCACTTACTCTCTCTCACACACACTCTCTCTCTCACTCTTTCTCACTTACTCTCTCTCACACACACTCTCTCTCTCTCATTCTTTCTCACTTACTCTCTCTCTCACTCTTTCTCACTTACTCTCTCTCACACACACACTCTCTCTCACTTACTCACTCTTTCTCACTTACTCTCTCTCACACACTCTCTCTCTCACTCTTTCTCACTTACTGTCTCTCTCACACTCACTCACTCTTTCTCACTTACTCTCTCTCACACACACTCTCTCTCTCACTCTTTCTCACTTACTCTCTCTCACACACACTCTCTCTCTCATTCTTTCTCACTTACTCTCTCTCTCACTCTTTCTCACTTACTCTCTCTCACACTCACTCACTCTTTCTCACTTACTCACTCTTTCTTACTTACTTACGTTTGCGAGTATTATTTTAAGGTTTCAATCATAAATTAGAGTATTTACTAAAACAAATCAGTTGTTATTTACTTATGCATTCATGTGTATCTTACTTCTATTATTTATTCATCTGTGAAGTTGTTTGTTAAAATAAATTTACTGTAGTTTTTTTTATTAAATTTTGCTCAGACATATATTAAATTCACTAATTTCGTTGTACGCTTGACCAGTTAATATCTTACAATTAATTAAGGTTTTTAGTTGAGATAAAAAAGTCAATGGCACGAGTGGGATTCGAACCCACGATCTTCGTATAGATACACCGCTGCTCTACCACTTGAGCTATTGTGTTCTCGATCCACTCGGCCACCAACTTCCTATCTCAACCACACCTTTTAAATTTTCCCTCCTTTCTAACAGAAGATCTTGGGTTCGAATCTCGTGCCATTGATTTATTTTATCTCAACTAAAGACTTTAATTAATTGTAACATATTAATTGTTAATATATTATTTACATTACTTATTGATTATTATTTAAAAAACAAATTAACTTACATATATTGTACTAACGTTATTATTAGTTTCAGTCATTTAATCTTTTTATCTGAAATTTTGGTTGAAATGAAAACTAGCTTTTTCATGTCAACGAATAGCTTACATAAAGATTAATTTATCGAAAGACGGAATTTAGTCAATCGGGCCACAAAACGTAATGGATGATTAGTGCAAGTCAAAACGATATTACATATCAGGGTAGTATTATGGAAACTACAGTTTGTATGGTAAGGTTCTAAGCTTCTCTAAAGTTTCAAGTAGATAGGAGGTTTTGTTTCAAAAATCATTCTTATTTTTGGGATTTTCGAAAAAAAATCGGTAGCATTTGGAAGGAAAGTTTTGAAGTTTAAAAATGTTTTGATTTTGCCAAAAATTGCAAAAAAGTGCGAAAAACCATTATGAACTTTGTTTCAAAGTTATATAATAAGTTTATACATTTTTTTTCTCTGTTTTCTTTTCTTTTTCCACTTAAAAATTTAAAACTCCTCTTGATTTTATCCGACTTCATTGTTATAAGAACCGTTAAAAAGCTTAACTTCTCTCCTTTCTGGCTTTGTTAATAAAGCCTTGATTATATGTCATTAAAAATGAGAAAAATAAAGAAGAAACCAACAAAAGAACCTCAAACGTTTTATTTTATATCCTTAATTATAATTTTTATGGAGGCTCAAAGGGATCCAATTATGTGTTGTTTATAACCGCCTAAACACCCCGATCGGTCGATTATGAAAACAATCAACAATCATTTTCTGTCTTTCGACTAAAAATCGCGTAGGCAAGAAATTTTAGAAAAAAACATATTTTATATATACACTGACCGGCAAAATATTCCGCTCAATTGATTTTTTAATCATTTTCTCAATAAAGAAAATTCTGACCTTAATTGGTCTCATTCTTTTTACCAATAAATATTTGTTTATGCTGTTTTCAATTTGGAATATCAATCAGAAGAATATACCCTTAATCCTTTATTTGAAAAAAGGACAAAAGATTATTCACTATTTACTTTTTACTGAATTCACTCTCATTTGAATTCTGAAGGAATAGTCTGTTTAGTTTTCATCTTTGCTTCCTTAATTTTCACTTTTTAAACTTAAAAATGCCACTTAGTTCTGACGATGTTGAGCGTGGTGTGCCACTTATTGATGATGGGCGTTCCATCACGTATGCGGCTATTGCCATTGGACTTCCCTACGAAACAATACGAGACGCCGCTAGACGTTTTCGAGAAACTGGGTCCTACCATAGAAGGCCGGTTCTGGACGGCCTAGGATAACGGAACACGATGACCGTTTTTAGACTTTGATAATTTTACGAAACCCTGTTGTTCAAGCAATCCATCAGATCCAATAAGCTCGAGGTGTTAAATTTCTGAACTTCAGTATGGAAGTTGATGTTGTATTGCAAGTGGGTCTTTAATTTGTTGCCTGTATATATTCAATGTATATTCCTTAGGTTACTTTTTCGTATTTCCGCAATCGTATAGGACGGAAACACTATCTACAGATTGGGCGTCGGGCAGTCATTACTACATCACTGTTAAGTACAGGTCCCGGGTCCGAATAGGCCGCTGGACCCAACTGTGTGGTATTTAGTGACCGCTAGTTAACGATTATTTGGACATCGTGAGATGCGTTGTGGTATGAAGTAGGTTTTAGAAAACCATTGTCATTATCGTGCCAAATTTTTTTTTCACATTCTACATTATTTGTGAAATTTAAACAATGTTTCTAAAAAGGCCCTGATGATGACCTCGAAAGATCGAAACATTGGCATAATAAGAACAGTGTTTTTCTAAAGTCACCGTCACACCAGACCGCATCTCACGATGTCCACATAATCGTTAACTAGCGGTCAAAAAATGAGCTGTACAGCTTATTGTACTTTATCCTTGGGTCAATATTTGGGGGGGGGGGGGGCTCGCAACACAAATGTGAACTTGAGCCCCTGTTATGCCGGTGTTCTTCCACCGAAGAAACTCATTTTTGAATGGGCTTGGGACCAAATTCGCTGAGATCAGAAGCCGCCCCTTCCCATTGATGAGTGTCGTGTCACTTTCTTTCAATTGCGGCCACCGGTCCCCTTAGGCGTCAGAAAACAACCAAGAGGCGACGTGGGGATCGAACCCATGACCACGGCATGATATACGACTAATCTCTCTAAAACAAAACAAAATTCATCACTAGGGTGAATAGTACGACGCTTCTTCTGTTAGGCTCAGTCTGCTAGGTCTCAATCACGAAAGGAATTTTAACGTCATTGATGATGTGAGACTAGGTACGTAAACCGTTTACTATTTTTCGGAGAATTTTGGATGCGATGGTAGCTGGATTTTTAGTTGAACCCCACTGTTCAAGGCCATATGTCGAAAAGGGTTTAATTTTTATTTATTCTCTGGTATATACCACCTTCTGAAGTGTCAGTTTTGATCGTTTATCTAGAATTCGTGAGAATGCTTTTAATGTCTAGTTAGTTGTTGCTTTTATAGTCTTGTATGTAGATTCCAAGACAGCCTTTTGTAAATCAATTCACATCACGAGGTATAGGACGTGGTTAACAATAGGAAGATATTTATATTGTAGCCTTTTGTCTACATTGATTTTTATAAGCAACTTTTTCAGCCAAGTTTTTCAGGTTAGCCTGCAAAAAGTGATGCAAGACGACGGGATCTTTATTAGAACATAGGATAGCAGTATCATCTGCAAAAGTATGCAACAACTAGCTATGTTAGTGAAGAATCCAATATCGGGTTTGGACGGGATGTCGGCATACATGGAATAAAGTATGGGGCCATGGTGCTACCCCATGGGACTCCATCCTTAACAGGTTTGTAGTCAAAAGAAGATATTCCCTGGCTGGACTGAAAGGTATGATGTGAGGAAGTTCATTAAGGAAGGGCACTCTTGAGCTTCGACAGCAAACTGTGATGCTAGACCTGATCAAAGGCTTGAGCATCAAGGATAGCACCCGAGCACTACTCTTTCAGTTCAAGAGAGGAAGAGATTTCATCTAAAACACAGTGGCATAGATGGGGTGTGGAGTGGTGTTTAAGAAAGCCAAACTGGTGAGAAGAATGTTTTCTTCTTCTAGGTTGGGAAGGAATTCATCGAGGATTTTTCTTTGTACAGGTAAGAAGCATATCGGGCGATACAATTGAAACAAATGGCGTATGGGCTTTTGGGATCATTTATACAACGAAAAACCTCCATTCAAAGGAAATTCTTTGGTAGCATAACTATGCTAGGAAGGACAGTGCGTTTTTAGTGAGGAATCGAAGGATTTCAGATGTTATAAGGAGAAGCTTTTGGGTCACTTTTAATATGTTTCTTACAAACAAATTTCAAACTGAGCAGCAATGAACTTGATGTGTTTATTGAGCGAAGATGGTGAGTAATACACTACATGTTATAGTATTGCTGGAATCCACGAAATGGTCGAAGTGGCCTTTTTACCTTTTTGAATATATATGAGGTAAAAAAAAACAACAAAAAAACAAGTATTCTGTGGTGGCTATTTTATTTTACTTTCGGAATCAATGGTTCAACTTCAGCGCGTAATCCAGGACAGGATCGTGCTAATATCGCCCTTCCCTAGGAAACAGTCTAATTTTTTTCAGCCTAAATGGGCTGACGAAACGGCTCAGACTATTTTGTTAAAAACTTTGAAGTTTTACCATATACACTTTGCATTATCATTATGTTAATAGGCGAAAAAAGAATTTTTTTCTCTATTACAAATGACAGTTATTAATGGAATTGATATTATCAGACCCTTACGTGATTGGATCCAAACGATTAGGATTGTTTTCAAAACACGAAAAAACGTGGAGGAACTGATCAATTGAAACTTCGATTAATTTCCAGAGTTCCGATTACCAGTTAATTATTTTTTTCAGGCCAGATAATCTACGATGAAAACACGGGAAGGTATATCTCGAAGCTTCAGGGAAGCCGAAATTTCAGATTGACCCCACGCATTTGTTTGGCCGGCATACTATCATAAATATTAAATGAGCTCTTCCTATGATCACGGAAAAATGTTATTAAAAATAAATAAACTGTAAAAAAATCTCATATTTTCAGGATAGGTTCGCCCATATAATATACTTTTCTTTATCTCATGGAACATTGTAATAAAGATCAATTTTTTTTTTTTCAAAAATGAAAACAGGATATCACGAACCACGTCTGACGATCAAAGAAGATCAAAAATGGGCTTTAAGATACTACACCGTCCGAAGACTATCAAGTACTCTGGGGGAGTGAATGAGATCGGAATTCTTATTTTATTGTATTGGAATGAACGAAAGTTATTAGCGTGACAGGAAGGTGTTGTTTAACCCGCCCCGAGGAATATTGAGTAATCTGGAGTGAACGAGTGACGTAAATACTGAGAGTAAATACGTAGGGGCCCGGCGATGACTTCAGCTGTTTGTCGACTCCCAACGTAATTATTATTATTTATTTTATTTTATTTTTTGCTGGGGCTTCCGATATCTAGGTAATTTCAGCCCCTAGCTAAATCTATATATTCTATATTCTATGCCCATTCAAACACTTCATTCCTACAAATAAATACATTCGTACACTTAAATTCATCCATACAGTACACTCATTCCGTTTGGTCGGTGGAGTACTTGATGTTCCTCCACAGACCAATACTTAAACTAACCTAGATTTCGGTCGATGGGTACTTTTATAAATATTCCGCCATCGACCCCGAACACACACTCATTTGCTTTCATCGTTCGAAAGGCGATGATGACGTTATATTCACCGTCACCCCTCTCCATTCACGTTATTAAATACATGCACTCAACTAAACATACAGACACAACACATAAGACATACTATATACAATAAAACACCCCAATTTCCCATAAAAAGCGGAACAGGCGACTCTGAAACTCGCTACTGTGCCCTACGTAAGTCCGGCGGCTTGCCTACACGCTCTCTGTATGGAGCAAAGGCATGACACACCTCTATTATGTGGGACACATCGAGCAACCTTTCACTACATAAGGGGCACGTGCACGGCTTTGGCCCAAGAGCAGGTGCCCATGTGTCAACCGGGTATGGCCAATCCTTAGTCGGGTGAGTACGATCCCTCGTCTCCCGCTCAGGCTCTCTGAGGGCCATCTACCGGTCGTGATCTTGACTCGCAAAAGCCTCTCCGACGACCCCCCCCACTGCGTAATTATTATTGTTCTTTTTTTACCAGGGTTCGCAGCAGCAGACGTCATATAATCCCCAGGGTGCCGGTGTTTTTGAAAACAAAAGCCCATTTGTAAGTATGTCGGGTTTGAATGCAGGGACGCTGGATTTGAACCCGGGACGTTCACTGATGAGCACCGGGGCAAACGTCGCCCCCCCCCGTAATTATTATTATTATTGTTAGTAAAAGTCAAAAACATCCCACATATCGGAATATTGTATAATAGAAGCTAGAGCTTCTGTAGCTAGAAGAGGGTTTGCAACAGCAGAGGTTATATCAACCCTCGGAATGCCGGTGTTTTTGAAAAAAAAAAAACATTTGTAAGTATGGCAGGTTCGAACCCGGGACCTTTACCTTACAGTGATGAACGCTTAAACCCTTGCAGCCACCGAAGCCCCCATTAAGTAATACAAATACATATATTTAAATTATATTTTTTCTTTGTTGTGCATATGTTTCAAGATTATTATAATTTTTTCTCAAAATAAGCCTTATTAACTTCAAATAAACATTTTTGAATTTCAAATGAACCCTTCTTAATTTTAAATTAACCCTTTTTTAATTTAGGCTAATTTTTTTAATTTCAAATTAACGCTTTTTTATTTCAACACAAACATTTGTTAATTTTAATTGAACCGTTTTTAATTCTAAATTACCTTTTTTATTTTTAAAATAAATAATAACTAATAAACCCTTTTAAATTTAAATTAACAATTTTTAATTTTAAATTAACCTTCCTTTTAATTTCGAAGTAAACTTTGTAAACTTCAAATTAAACTTTTTGAATTTGAACTATACACTTTTTAATTTCAAATCAACCCTTTTTAATTTCAAATAAACCTCACCTATGAAGCATTAAAAATGTAGGAGATGGTATGAGATGTAACCTGAGTTCAAGCTCCGGGTGTAGCGGTATCCCACGCTTATAAAACACTACGAAATCTTTCCCAGTGTGCGAAGCCTGTTGGAATTCTTCAGTGTACGATAAACGGTCGTTTGGTCCGGTGTCTTAAGCCAAAAGGGTTTTACAGTCATTATCAGGCGGGATTCCGTCGGCATCGTTCCGCAATTGATTATACTCGTCTAGTTCAGAGTGACAGTCAGAATAGGGCTCTGAGCCCTCCTCACTCTGCAAAAGTGGACACACACACACGTGATTTTTGAAACATAGACTGTGAATCTGGTTTCTTTAGGTACCACAATGTTTATCGATCAGTGCCTCAGCCCTCCCACTTCATGCCATATTCGTCTCATTTGTCGGGGACATCGTCAGCGATTGAGAAAAGTATAACGCTTATCGCTGAACCCTGAGAGACTCCATTCTCATGACAGCCTCCAGGAACCGAGGTAATATGCTTCCAAATCCGATATGCCCCGACATTTACGAAGTATCGCATATCTTCACGTCACATCATCCTCTTTCTATAGGTCAAAGAACGCGGCCAGAGCGTATTCTCTATTTAGAAGCACATTCTCAAGAACACAAGCTTAAATTAAAATAGGTTAGTTGGACGGAAAAACGCTATAGTGCTGAAGTTTCATCTTCTTTTTTGCCTAACCTGCACAAACTGTCTTCTGCCATTCGAAATATTTTCAAGCGTCTATTGAGTAGGTCTACAGAATGCAATTGTGCTGAATTTCATTTGTCCCGGATTCACCCGGTCGGAAATAAGCTAAGAATTTGCTTTTTACAGTATTTTCCTGCTTCCTAGTGTGTTTTTCTACCAAGCATGCGTCTTTAACCAGATCAATTTGGCATTGCTCCTTTTTTCCTACTTTAGTATTTTACTGAACGATTCCTGGTCTTAGTATTCCTGAAGATCTCTCCGAAGCTGTCAGCCTTAAAAAAGCTAAATAACGGAATGACCACCAAATACGCATTTATTTGAATTTGTATTTTGATATGCACAGAATTCACATTTTTATTATTATCATCAAAACTCATGTTTATAAACATCGTACACAAAGTGGGTGTACTTTTTTATTTATTAAATTACAATTCCAAAAGATTATTTTGGACACACTTTAGGTGTGTTCAGAAGAATTCACTTTCCACAAGGAACCGATATAAAAATGACATTTAAATAAACGTTTCCAGAATAGTTGTAGGTCTCCTCAAAGGTGCATGTATCCACCCCATTGCGGTTTTATTCAAGTCTAAAAATGAAGAAACGTAATGTGAAAGAGTGTGTTCCTCCTCACCGAATTTCGTCTCCATCGTTTTCTCAAAGTTTGTAATTGAAACGGCAGAAATAAAAGGAAAATATATAAAATATAAACCCAGATTAAAGTGGGGCGGACGAAATGAATTTCATATCGAAAATTAGAACGAGGCTTTAGTACGAAACACTGTGCTCTAATTGGAATCGTCGTCGGAAGGGAGCAACAAGTGGTGGATTGGATCTCCACCCTTTGCCAACCCCCGCCCAGCCTTCAACCTCGCCTATCACCACCTACACCGACCCAACTACTTCCTTTTCCTGCTCTTTCCTCCGTTTAAACACATTCAAAAACACATGTAAAGCAAATAAGCAATCTTAAACAAACCAACGGCTTAACATAAATGAACATGCAATTGTAAACGCGCAAGTTTCCCTTTTTATTTGACTCTTTATATTCACTTTTTATTGAAACAACATTACAGTAAAAATCATGTTATGGGGCGCTTTATGTATTAATATTATTGACACCAGCACATTTCAGTTCGGTTCACTTATTTTCCTAAAACAGATTTGTGCGCTGCGTTCGTTTTGAATCATTATGCTCATCCTTGTATGGGTTGTAAGCAACTAAAGAGCTTCAAGCGATTTATTACACTCCATATCCTTTATTCCCTCCTGTTATATGTTTATGATTTAAAGCCTATCACTTCTCCTAGTTCACCAGCAATTCCAGCTTTTGTAATTTACAATAAACTACCGGCAGGCATCAAGGATCACCCACCTGGGCAGTTCAGGGTCAGACCTCAGCCTTATCCAGCCACGCCCAGGTTGAACTCATGTGACTACCAAAGCTAGGACATTTCCGCTCCCAACGTACCAAAAATCAAACCCATTCACACTCACTCTTACAAATATTTTTCAATTAATTAAAGTTTTTATGTGAGATAAAAAAGTCAGTGTCACGAGCGGGATTCGAACGCACGACCTTCGACTCGATACGCCGCTATTCTACCACTTGAGCTTTCGTGACTTCTCGGACACCTTTTGAATTTTGAATTCATTTGGTTTTTTTATTTATTTATTTTTTATTATTATTATTTTTTTTGGCTTTGCTTATATGCTACGGCCAGTGTACCGTGTTGCGAGTGACACCGTCCACCCGACCCCCGCAGGCCGACCAAAGCCACCCCCGGGAAGAGGCCTAGAGCGCCCCCCTGATTTTTTTTTTAATTATCGGGAACTACGCCCTCTGTTACGGGTGCTTTGGGAGGATACAGATAAAAACCACTTACATTGCTGTGGAAAAGCCTACATCCTCCCCGCGACCTGGGGCAGAACGCGCCCTGAGCATTTGGTTTCGTGGTCCGCTTGGCCAATTAATCTCTTTCAATTAATAAATGGCAAAAAGGAGGAAAAATTCAAAAGGTGGGGTTGAGAGGGGAAGTTAGTGTCCGAGTGGATCGAAGTAACTAGTATAGCTCAATTGGTAGAGTAGCGGCGTATATAGCCGAAGGTCGTGAGTTCGAATCCCGCTCGAGACACTGACGTTTTTATCTGTACTGAAAACCTTAATAATTTAAATATATTAATTGGCCAAGTGGATCAGGAAAACTAGTGACTTAAAAGTATTATTTCCTATATACATAACATTCACTCAATTAAGGCGGTGGAGTAGTCAATAGTGCTCTATGACCCTACACCTATTATATTATTAACATAATTGAGGGTCGGCGAGGTACTCAATTTCTAACCACAGACTGTCTCGCACTATACATTCACTATGAAAACACGCAAAAAACAAAACACTATCAGTACTTCGAACAATAAAAACACCAGTTTCTTGCAAGAATCGGAACAGATGGATTCAGATACTGCTGTGCTCAAGCGGGTTAAGGTTCATTAATTGAATAACGAATAAAATGAAAACAAAATTTATTAAGGACAAAGACAGGAAAATCAAAAGGTACTCTTATGTCACACGGAGATAAACGAAATTAAACTTAATATGAAACTGGACCTTGAAAACAATTATCAATAATAATAGTTGACACCCGCGAGTCAGGCCTCTACTTACCTGAGTGCTTTGGGCTTTGACATTTCCCGCAATAATAAGTCCGCTTCTTGTCTCTTACACTTCCGGGAACACTCTGGCCTTTTTATACCCACAATCTTCTATAACCTTTTCAGGAGTGCGCTTGGACGGGATCACGTGGAGGTTGTACCGTCACGCTGCACCGTCACATAACAATGAATCAAATTAATTATATTTATCTATTGTAGGGACGAGTTGTGCCAGACTATCTTGGCACTTTCCAAAATCCAATAATAACAACGGCTTAAAGAAATATCAGCTGAATGTTTCATATTCTTCTAGTTTTCTGTCAGCTTGACAGACGTCTTGAACGTGCTCGATGCCAAGCCATTGATCGTTTTTCACTGCATTATTGAAATCCTCGAGGTTGATTGTGTACAGGTCAGACATAAGGCGAATTTGAAAGAAAGAAAAAACAGTTCCTTCGTCAAGATTTCCAACGCATCATGAGGAGTTTAAAATTATCTGTAATGACAGGATTAACATACATAAACCTATAACTACTTACAATATTAAAAATTATAACTCCATATTATATTCCAAAGAACTGTTTTTCTTTCTTTCAAATTCGCCTTATATCTCATTTTATAAAAGCAATTAAATTGTCTAGGGTATGAATCAAATCAAATGATGACACTAAATGGTATAGACATTTCCCAAGAAGAAACTGAAACAACAAAATAGCGAAATTTAGTATGTTTTATTTGGGCCACGGGTTGAACCTGTAATTTGGTCGGTGCCAATCATTTTGGTCTACTTTTCGACATCTTCAGTGTATCTTTGTGATTCTGTATAAAATACAGACATGCCGAAATGCACCTGTCAGATCAAGAAAGCAAGTATTGGCAGCCCAAAATAATCGGTAGCCATCGATGGCTGTTTTCGTTGTTCTATTCTCACTTTTTTATTTATCAGAAACATTCTTGTCATGTTGTATCTTGGTCGATAATTAATTTCTACCACACAACAATTTAAATTTTTAATTAACACATTTAACTTCATATTAGCCTTTTTAATTTCAAATTAAGCATTTTTTGACCTCAAATTAATCTTTATCCCACAAATTTAATCTTACTTAATTTAAAATGATAACTATTTGCCGTCAAATTAACCGTTGTAACCTCCAATTATCCTTTTTATTATTTTCATTATTCAATTTTCAAATATTAACCTTTTTGTAAAGCATTAAAAAATTTATACAATGGTACGAATTTTTAAGCACGTAAATAAAATTCCTGTATATTTGCGATTTTTTGAAATATATAATAAATGGGTTTTTATTAGCCCATATAAAAATTAATCTAAATTAAAATTTGTATAAAATTAAATATAAAAACAAATGATTCTTTTTAATTTTTTAATTAATCAATTTTTTAATATAAGGTAAAGCGAACATTAAAATAATTATGTTATATTTTAAACAAAGCTGGAATTAGCAGAAAAATCATTTGTATTTATATTTCTTGGTAATTAATTTTCATATTTTCATATCTCCTGAGCCCATATCATATCTTCTTCTCCATCGTTTTATTATTTTCTTTTAAGATAAAATAATTGGCCATTTATAACACAATAGAAAATTAATTACAATTCAAAAATGCAAGTTATAAAAATTAAATAAAAAAATGATTCTTCCATTAATTCGAAAAATTAAAATTAATTAAGGAAATTAAAAAGAAATTATTAATATCAAATAATATATTTGACCCTTTTTAAATTCAAAATAGCCCTTCTTAAATTTAAAGTTAGCCCTATTTTTAAAGGATCAAAAGATTTATGAGATGGAACGAAATGTAGTTTTTAAAAAGAAAATTATAAAATAAGTTAGATCCATGTAGGCAAATACAAATTAATTACGAAATATGATAGAAAAAGATTCTTCTATTATTTCGTTACTGTTTAGAATATAACTATTATTTTATAGGCCAATTTGTTTATATTTGGAAAAGTTTCGAAATTTTGGTAGAATTTGCTTTTATATTTAATTCTAAATAATTTTTAATTTTAATTTTCATATATTTTTTTAAACGCCTAATTATGTTATATTTTACCTAAATAAAGAGCCTATTAAAAGGTAAAAGTGGTTTATGTGAATTTAGAAAAGGGTAATTTAAAGCTAAGAAGGATTAATTTGAAATTTAAAATAAGGTTTATTGAGTTAGAAAATTAGTTTAGTAAATTAACCCCAGTATTGTCATATGGATTGCTTTTGTTTATGTAGTTTGTTTTAAATTTTTTGTTTTTCAATTCTTCTACTTCCTACTCTTCTATATGACCCAGAGTCAATTAAAAATCTAAAAGACAATATATTATGCGTATTCCTACTTATACTCGATCGGACCCGCGGTCGTGGGTTCGATTCCCGTCGTGGCCGTCGATCCTTTTTTCACGATATCTTACACCCCAATTCGAATACGCAATTACGCATAATATATTGTCTGACACTGGCTAATATGCATAGTACATATAGCTATTAAAAAAAATCTAATTTGGATTTTTTTACGAAAATAATGCGTTCGTTTTACGAAAAATATGGTTTCCAACTTAGCGTTAGTACTCTGAAGGCCAAACGAGGAAGGACGAAAAATGTCCAATTAGGACAATAAAATTGTAATACCAAAAAATTACTCTCAACTTTTCATTTGTTTGTACATTAACAATGGAAACGGAACATTCCCTTTAAGAGACATGGGCATAAAAAAATAAAACCAGATGGATGCAATCAGGAAATCAAAACACAAAAGGATTAGTGTTAACTCTTAAAAGTAAACCCCACCTTTAAATTATAATTATTGAGATATCGATTGAGAAAGACTCCGGAAAGAAGATTAAAGCTTTATTTTATTCAAGATGATCAAAGAAAAAAGCTTGGTCATGTTTGTTCTGATATTAAACAAATCCTACCAACCCCATAAAAAATTAATAGAAAGAGATTAATCAGCACCTTAATTTTTTTAAAGTTGCCATTATTAGTTTGCAATTATCTAAAATGATTATGGGCCATATACAGGGTGTCGGTGTTAGATGGCTCCGTTGAATTTATCTCGAACAGAAAACTCTATCGAAAAACTGAAATTTTTTTAGTATAGTTTTAAATTTTTACCGTTTTTTTTAAATAATATTTGTGGGCAGAATACCTCGGAGGGAGTCCAACGAGTAAAGTTTAAATGAGAACTTATGCTGTTACAAATGATTTTTTTGCAGCGAAACTGATGGCGCATCGAGATTTCAAAGTCCTTTTGGTCAAACAATAACAAAGGTATGGCACTGAATATGAAAAGAAACATCTTAATTGTATTTTTTAAATTAAGTTTATCCATTTGCTGTTTAGTTTCTAGTGAGTTTTTATGAATTTCTTGAGATGAGTCTGCTAGCAGAAGGTACACACGTTTTTAGTTGATAAACTGTTACTTTTTTAAAATAGGTACTCTATGCGTTTTGAATATCAAGTACAATAAAGAGAAACACGGAAATAACCGAACGTGTTTCTTTGCCATGTCAATTATTGTTCTGATATTGTTTACACATCCGGTCTTATTCGATTTAGACAACAAGTAAAGCATTGGGGCGAAAGTCCATCTTTTGTTCACCTCCATGAACTTTAAAATATTCTTCAATACGCTTTTATCAGTCAGCCCAGCGTTTGTCTTGAGATGTACCACACTTTTATTGAAAGTGGCGGAATTGCTCGTCGTGCAGCCGAGTAGCCTTCCATAAAATTTCCCAATCCCAGTTATATGAGTGGTCTAATTGACCAAATTACTTCTTTCAATTAATTATGTTTAATGTAAGGCCTTGGTTGAGATGAAAAAGTTAGTGTCACGAGCGGGATTCGAACCCACGACCTTCGGATGAATAGTCGCTACTCCAACCACTTGAGCTATCGTGACGTCGATCCACTCGGACACCAACTCTCCATCTCATCCTACAGACTTTCGAATTTTCCTCTAATTTTTTTTTGTCATTTTTCAAATGCCGTTTAATCAAGATTCGATTCTCAGCGATTTGGGTTCGAATCCCGCTCGTGGTACTAACTTTTTTATCTCAACCAAAACCTTACTTTAAAAAAAAAATAATTGGAAGCAAAATTTGGTCAATTAGGCTACTAAACATAATCTAATTAATTCTTAAATACGCATTTTTACGACGGCAATTTTTGCTAACTTTTTCTTAATTGTCTGCCTAAAGCAAAACGGGATGAACACGAGATATAAAACCTCAGGAGAACCATTAAATTTAAGGGAGGCCGGTTGTTTAAGTGTAATTAACACTGCAATTATTTGTAAGCCAAAAACGTAGCACGGAGACATTTTTTTATATCAACAAATTTTAATTATTCTTTCGAACCTGGAAAAATATAAAACGGTAGAAAATCCCAGCCGAGGGATGAAACAAATGTGCTCAACCATGGCTTAGGAGGAAATGATTTACATAATCGAGCTAGACGTTTCCTTCCTAGCGGTTTTTCTCTTTTTTTTCTCTTACCCTCTCTCTCACTCTCTCTCTTCCTCTCACTCTCTCTCACTCTTTCTCCCTCTCCCCGTTTCCGTCACCTACTATTTATTACCTAATACAATGGACTACTATTTCATTCAACATTTAACAATTTAATCGATAACATTCTTTTTCTAAGGGTGGACAGGGAAAAAACGGACGCAAAAATTAAATTCATTTCATACTTTTGAATTTTTTTACCCAAAAGTTCAGTTGCTTTCTTTTCATTCAAATTCTTAATCTCAGACTGTTTTGTTACTATTTTATTTATTTTGACGAATTTAAAAGGTAACCTCTTCCGAAAGTCAGAAAGATCCGAGTTTAAATTAGAACTATCTTTTTCTTCAGATTGATACAATTACTACTCATGATAGCTACTATTATTATTAATTCATTTACGTTTTAGTGGTTGACCAAGTTACTTTTCTCAATTAATCGCTCCGTAGAGTAGCGGCGTATTTAGCCGAAGCTCTTGGGTTCGAATCCCGCACGTGACACTGACTTTTTACCTCAACCAAAACCTCACATGGAAAGAATAATTAATTGAAAGAATTATTATTATTATTATTTTGATGATAAAGAGGAAGGAGATTAGGAAGTGGGTGTTCGTGCTTCCCGAGAATTGCAGCGTTCTGGCGTATTGTCGGTCCGGGTTCCTTAGGTCAGTCCATATACTCGAGTTTTCTCTTAAGAAGTTCTAGCCCATTAACTGTCTTTGCTAGAATTCCTTAACCTCAGTTTAGTTTGTATGGCAGGCTGTGTCTTTAAGTTTAAGTTCGCATTCGAAGATAATATGGGAGGCTGTTTCGTACTCCTTATTGCATAACTTACAAATGGTGTCATCATTGAATAATGTCTATATTGTGTAGGTGTTTCCATGCAGGACACAGAAAATTCTAACGAACGGAGCCTAGCCAATGCTGGCTTTATGCAAGTAAAACCCACGGCGAGAGAAGCACTCTGGAAGAAATGATTCCGGTCCACTTCCCAAGCGCTAATCCTGTGGAAGGAAATGAAGTCTGGATGGAACCGTACAAGAGCAGCCAACAGCTCAAAAAGGCTTTATGTCTCTTAGGCTAGTAGTACTCCTAAAAATGGGCAACAAGCAACTTTAATCTCGATAAATCACCAGGACTGGAAAATATTTTCCTCAGATGATTACAGTAAGGATTGGAATCCATGTTACCAATCCTGATTAGCATTTTAAGGCTCAGTTATGAAGTTGTACATATCCCACAGGTACGGAGACGCACACGGGTTGTATTCATACGAGAATGAAGACGTCCCAAAGGCTTCACGGTCCACAAGCCTAACTACTTTGGCCCAGAAGACAAAGGAGACAATTGTAGTGCAAGAAATAAAATAGATCTTGCAAAAATCATCTCCATGATCTACAACTTCTTGGTGAGGGTTTTAACATAAGATTACTGTGTCTAGCGCCGCTAATAAACATTCAAATTTTGTTTAATTTGGATCAATTCTGAAATGGTGGTTCTGTATTTGCTTTTGTGATCCCAAGGATAGGTTAAGGGTAATGGTCTTGCAGACCCTCTTCTGGCCAATGCTGCATTTTTGTTGCCCAAAATCACTTTGTGCCCGGTGCCCAAGATATCTTGAGGTTGTTGCATTCCCCAGGTTTTGGAAATGTTGGATGTATTCAGTGTCTAGTTTTGTTGCGATTTTTTTACATGCTAATGCTTTAATAGCTGCTTGGCTATCAGATGTTATCTTTGCGAGTATGACCTCTTGTAAGATTTTGTACGTATTTCTGCCTGAAAGACTGAAGTGTACTTCCCCAATGAGTTTGATTGCTCATATCTTGGATTTGTACAAAATCACCGGTTCCGGTGCTTTGTTTGTTTTATTGCCATCTGCATACAATATCATTGTATCTAATGCTCCCTAGTTCTCCTATTGTGTTGTGTTCTTCCTCTCCTTTTTAGTCTGTTGAAACTTTAAAGGATGCTGTTAAAAATGCTTCTTGAATCATATAGTCAGTCCCCAATTCTAAAAATGGGTGTCTGATTTTAATAATTATTTTTATGCCGGAAGTGGTTAGGTCCTTTGCAGTTCGATTCTTTCTGGGGCGTAAATTAGCTTTTCTTCTCATAATTAGTTTAGAAGTTATATTTACTAGTTTTCTTTCTATCTTCTTTGTAAATATTTCTAATTTTAGCAGAGTTTGTAGTGCAATTGACGGGGTTTTTTCATTGCTCCTGTGATCATAGTATCTGCGTGTACCTAATGTTTGGGTACCTTGTTTTTGCTAAACTTTAATCGGCCCGTGAGTGAGCCATAGTCTTATCACTGCCGTATATATTCAATGATACATTTTCGGTTTTAGTCCCCAACATGGCTATTATACTGAACAAATAGAATTTGCATTTACATTTCATTTTAGTGATTTGGAGTTTATTCAAACGAAATTCCCACCATTTTCAACTATTCAATATCCTAATCCGTCTAATACACAGAAAGCTCATAAACCAGTGAAGTCATGGGAGCTATGGTTCTAGCTCCCGGATCGAACAAGTTAACCGAACATAAACCTGGGCGAAATTATAGAAAACCAACTACTCCAGAAGAACAAAAAAGCTTGGAGTTCACTCGATATACTATCGCCGTATTCTTTTACAGTCAGGCAGCAGTTTCAACTTCAACCTTATCATCAATGTGTAGAAAGTGAAGTACAAGCCTGGCTTTCTCGGTACTGAAGATATTAAAACATAAACAGTAGATGAGGTACTAGTTGAAATATGATTAATAGCCAAAACATGTCTAGTGAGCTTTAAAGTAAGCAGGGGGTAACAATAAGACTATGGCTAACAATTATTACGTATCTTATTTTGAGAGGCGGAGTCTTCCATTCCTCTTCCACGCTCACTTCTGTCGCTCTTCTCGCCCGGAGGTTGATGGAATCTCCACGTCTTCTCTGATCAATTTTAATTTATAGGGGTAATTAAATCATGTACAATTTTACAAATATATTTGTTGATACATAAAATACAAGAATTCAAGAAAAATTGAAAAAAGGCAGCCCTTGCAAGCTTAGAAAAAATAAATGTGAGAATTATGGGCAATGGAGTTCTTTTTCAACATAACAGGGACAAAAAAGAATGTCTTCTTTTCAGACACTTTTCTTCCACCGAAAACACAAACAAAATGAAAAATTTCCTTTCCTGGATGCTCCAATAACGGTGACGTTGAAAATAAGAAAGGATGCTTCCCTCCGCAGTCCAGTCTCCAAAGTCCGGTGGCGTTGGTAGTAAAAAATAAAACAAATAATCCCTCGTTGCAATATAGATCGTAGTGCACTTCCGGCTGGCCAACGCAAAACTGAAAACCGACCGATCATCCTTATCAGTGGTCCCTTCAGGTGGGGGATATCTCCCATTGCGCCTTACAATGTCGTGGCGCAAAAGATTCTGTGCCACCTTTATCACTATTACTATCCCTGCCCATATTCCACAGCCACACAACACTTTCACATGTAATAAAACCAACTTGGAATTACCGTTAAACATATTATACTGCGAGTCTATCCAGGCGTAGATTTCTGCTGTTAATGAGGGCAAAACAACAAACAGTCCACTTGAAACCTAATACTGAGTAGTAAGGTCTAACTCGAAAATATTATAGTGACAAAGTTCAACTTGTCAAAAGTTGAAATAAAAAGCCGACTCCAGTCTATCAAGCTAATTTCCCCCGCGTCAAACTCATAACGGAAGGGCGAAGACAGTTGTTCCGCCGCCTAATTTCTGTTAATCAACCAACAGGTTTATTCGCGTCTTTAAAACTTCATAAGCCCTATTGAGCTGTCGAAAGCTTAAAGGCTTAGAATTACTTTTATTAGGTCTTCGAAATTCTAAGAAACAGGTAAAGTTTCATTGCTGTAGTATCGATTTTGTAATTGTAATTCGGTCTTGACTGATAATTTTGGTTTGCTTGTCAAGCTGTGTAGGTCTTTCAAGCCCGTTTCGCAATTCCAAAATTTTCAATGGAACAATGGATTTCTTTTAACTCGAGGGTACTGCTCTTTCTCTTTTCCGTCGGTTATAATTAATGAAAAAATTCAGGTTATTTTTAAATTATTGGACGTAAATCAAAATAGCCAATAGTTATTTGAAAGTATTTGTATATATATATATATATATATATATATAGAGAGAGAGAGAGAGTGTGTGAGAGAGAGAGAGTGAGAGAGAGGGAGGGAGAGAGTGTGAAAGAGAGAAAGAGAGGGTGAGGGAGAGGGAGAGGGAGAGTGAGAGGGAAAGGGAGCGGGAGGGGAAGGGGGTGAGAGGGAGAGGATGAGAGAGAGAGAGAGAGAGAAAACGGTAGAGAAAAACATAGGCGAAATGCTTTTTCAAATAATGCAATACTAATCTAAATTTATCAATAACAATTGTACACAATGAATAGTCTTAATTTTTGGCAGCAGGTGAAGTTCCGTTTTTCCTTGAACCCTTTTTCCACCCTTTGAGAAACAAACACAATAAAACATAAACTGTACGACCGACGGCAACGATTTATCATGTTAACTCTGTCTGGGAAGTTGTTTAGCAATTTGTTCCCTCACACATCTCTATTTGACCTTCCTTCCTCGGCCGGATAGACAGACGATCTTTAAATGTACGATAAATTATGCCTATGCTTAACATTTATGTTACCTTTTTTTGTCATTAAGTCATATAATTAAGCAGACGATGATTTAATATAATTTAGCATGTGTATAATCAAATGTAAACTTTTTGCGCCTTGAGAATCGCTGAGATAATAATTATATAAAGTACATATATATTTTTCTTTTTCAAACCAGGTGCCTCTTCGTGGATAACCTTTGGCGTGAGAAATATCCATATAGGATGTAACGACATTACTAACCATAATCTCTCGCCTAATAATAATAAGCTTATTGTTTTAGTAAAGCTGATTATAAGATTTTGTGCTTTAATAGGCGTTAATTCATGAAACACCAACATATTTAAAACAAACAATACAATTACTAATAAAGTATGCATTAATAAACAATGGTTAGCCCAATCTGCTAACATTCCATCGGCACATTACAATTACATGCACCGCCGGTAAAACGGGATTTGAAAGGTTAAGTGGAAAATTTGATTTTTCATATACAAATTACGAGTAAATATGTACAATTTGCCCGGTTTATATTTAATTTTTCTAAAAGGCTAAATTATTTCTGTTATTTTGTACAGAACCTGACGCAAAGAAAGAACAGCTAAGTGTAGCATTGAAAATTAATTTACCATTCGCTTTTTTTGTTTATAGTGATTTGGAGTAGAAAAAAAACATGCATCAAAGTACTTGTATTGGTTACATCATATTGCAATTCTGTTATCCGATAGATACTTTCAAGTTTGACAATTAACATCCTTCTTCCTCACCTATACTGAAACGATTGTTCTGCAAGGCAGAATATTGGACTCCGTCCTCTTATTTATAACAATCTGCAGACCATTCTATTAATCCTAATATAATACATACATGGACAATATACGGCAATCTTTTCAGCAAATTCAAATACAGTGGTTTTCCGGTCTCCCTAGTTTGGAAGAATTATTGAAGATATGGAGTGGATTACGAAACGTTGAGACGAAACAAAGAGAAAAGCGGGTGTGAAAAATGACAATAAAAGTTTAAAAGTTTGAGTAGTAACTGTTAAACGCTGGTAGAAGTAAGGACACCTACGGTTTTTGCGGTGCTTCGTCTGTGTGGAGAATAACTAAAATACCCATTGTCCTCATTATCTCCTGGTTATTCGGCAATACTTAATATATTATTAAAGAAAATATGTCTGCGTTTGGGCCATTTCTAGTTTCCTTTATCCTTTCGTCTATTCTGCGCAAGCGCGTGTTTTGCAAGGCAGCATCCTCGGTCCTATGATGTTATTTATTTTAATCTTCAGACATTCTTATCAAACTCGATACAGTACACACATGCAGACGATACAGTCATGAAGAGGATTTTAGAAACCTCCACAATCCTCTTCCTGTTTGGAACATTGCAAGAATTAGAGAATGAAACCTAACAAAACCAAATACGAGCAAATAACCTTACGTCTCCTAAATCATCCCAGTACCAAGGTCGTCCGCCTGGACTTTGGGCGAGCCGGTGGCTTTTCGAAACCTCCAGGTCAATCTCTCTTGTTCGGAAGAATCCAAGAAATGGAGGATCAAACCGAATTCTAGATAATAATCTTCCCCCTATGCAGTGTCACCTCTCCTCCAATCTAATGTAACTCTTTCTCACTTTTCCAGCAGACCAAAGAGTTGAAAGCCCCACAATATAAACTATTCAAAGTACTACCCTAATTTAATCTGTGGGGTTCAGCCAAGCATTCCAACCTCCAAAAACCTTCAGTCGAAAAACTCTCGAACCATTGCCCATGTCATGTAAATACTTGAAACCAAATAGCCGTGGACTCAAATGCCTCCGTAAAACCATAGACCACCATCCCAATCCACTAGTTGACAATTTCATCCCAACGTTGGAGAACAGGCCAAAGGCTCACTGGTAAACACGCCACTCACATATGGAATTGACTTGTGGAGTTCAACCAAACGTTCCAACCTCCACAGAATAGTATCACTCAAGTCCAAAATAATTTGAACCATTGCTAAAACTGCCCAGTTCTTAACCAACCTATCCAAACAGACCATTAGGTCCCGTTTGCTCACGAAACGTACAGATGCCTCCGTAAAACCTTGACTTTCAGATCCTTCCCTCCAATCCACTAAGAGGCCTAAAGGGCTTCACAATTTTTTCTCAAAAGAGGAAAGTGAATAGTGTTCTCATAAGAGTGGAATCAATGCATTACTTCTCCACTCTTGTGATACAAAATTCAATAAAGACAACAGAGGTGCTGTAGCACTGTAGAAGCGTTGTAACATCTGGGATAAACCTTATTACATTCTATAGCTACGAAAAATTCAACTTTTTAAATGTCGTGGTGTTTTTGGTTTTACACAATATTGTGAAGTGTTACCAGTAATGATTTAGTCGAAAAGTCCGAAAGAAATTTGTGGCTTTGAGCTCATATTGAATTCATGGTAGGCTGGTTGTCTTTGCACCCTGTTCTGTCACTAACTCGCGCTAAGTTCCGATCTACTTTCCTATACTTTAGAGACACACTCAAGACTTCTCTTTCAATATTCTATTTTGGGTTATTTTAATTTTCCCTATTGTTTCTTGAAAAACAATCCTGTTATCTCTTCAAATTGTAATTATTTAAAATTATTTATCTCGCTGAATTGTCGACCCAATGATAGTCTGATTTTACAATATCAGCTATACAATAGAGTATTATTTTTTTAAAGATCAGGCTATGGAAGAATAAGCAATAATCATCATTCAGAAAGAACCTATTCTAACTCTAACCGAGGGATACACTCGGGAGACTCGTAACTGTAACTATGAAATGGAACATTAAAATTAAATGAGACAATCCCATTAAAATTTTACGAGAAAAGGTCAGAGAGGGGTCCAAACGACTTCAGTCAGATTGATAAAATTATTTAGAGGGGAATGTGATTTCTGACACTCATTTGCCCCTCTGGAGGTTCTAGGTTCGAATCCAGGCACAACCCAAGGAGTTTTAATTATTCATAATATAAATAGAAAATGTCAAGTGATTCTGTCTCTTCAGCTTTGGCACCAAAATGGTAGCAGGACCGTTAAACACTTCTGTACGAATAATTCATTTTTTGCTTATGCAAAATACGTCTTAATATTTTTTTAACAAGAAACACAATTGATATTCGTTTGTCAATCCCCCTAAAAAACGGAATACAAATTTCAATATTTTGGGAAAATAATTTTTTTTAAAACAAGTTCGACGACCAATCGCTCCCAATTTTCGACTGAAACTATTAAACGAATTTATCGATCAGAAAAATTTAAAATACGTTAATAACCTTTATATTTTGTTTGCTGTTTCCTTATCTTCCTTCTTTCTTTGGAGTTATTTTGTTTTAATTATTTTTAAATCTAGTAGAACATTTTTCATTGCCTCATAGAAATTCAAGTGGTTTCCACAAGGTTACGATGATTTTTATACTCTTATATAGCTTCTTCAAATTAATACTTTTTAATTTCGAATTGATAATTTCTCATTGCAAATTAACCATATTAAACTTCAAATTAACGTTTTAAATTAACTACTTTTAATACCTATCAATTAATCTTTTTAATTTCAAATGTATCTTTTTAATTTCAAATTGACCCCCACAATAATTTCAACTATCCCTTCTTAACTTTCAATTAACTCGTTTTTTAAATCATAAAAATGTTACGACATAAAATTATGTAAATTAAGTTTAAATATAAAATAATTGGCTTTGAAAACATCACAAAAATTGATTGCAATTAAAATAAAAAAATTATATGAAAATTAAATTTAAAAAATTATTCTAATTTTACTTTAAGAATTTCGTAAAACAGTAAAATTAAAAAAAAAAAATGTAATGTAATATAAAAACAAAATCCAGGATGCAAATTGGTAAATGTAGGAATTTATTTCTTACGAATTACCGTCAATCAAAGTAACACTCAAAACGCTTTTTATTACTAATTAATTGAAAACATCATAACCAAATTATGAGACTACTCATTGAACTACAAAAATGAATTCCCAGCTTCTTAACTTCAAATTATGCCTTTTAAACCTCAAATTAATCATTTTAAATTCAAATTAGTTAATTAATTTCACTTTTTGTCCTAGGTCTTGGTGTAGATAAAAGTATAAATATTTAAAATAATTAAATATGTCATTTATGACCACTAAACATATATTACTTAATATTGTAAATTAATGTTTTTTACTCTCAAATTAACACTGCTTAATTTCAAATTAACTCGTTCACTATACCTACCTTTAGGCCTTGACGATTACGATTTTTTGTTAGTTTTGTCCATGGAAACGTTATCTTACTCGAGAATAACCTATATATTTATCACCAGGGTAACAGCAGTTTTGAATTCAGCATTAAATTACTTTTATATTATCTTTTTGTCTGACATAGTTTTCAGTTAAAAACCCTAATAAATGCTCAAATTCGAAAATTTGCACAAAGTTTGGGTTTTAAGAATTGATGTATAATTAACTAGGCGTGCCTTTACGTTTAATCCTACAGATTGTCAAACTTCATTGAAAAGTTCAGTAATTGTTGATATACGGGATATCGACGATCACAGGTCAGGTGATGATAAATAAAAACGTTTTTAAGTTTTATACTGTCATCCACAATAAATTATTGACGGATTTTCAAGCATTATTTGTAAGAAATTGATTTTAAAAAACGATGACCTCTGACAAACATCCGTGCTATTTTCGCACGACACCTGAGGTTATTCGAGTGGAGATATTGGCTCTACGTTTATCAGAATTTTAATCCTTAAATCGTCAGTATTGCTCACTGCTGAACTGTACCTACGACCAACAAGTGCGTGCCTAGGTGAAACAGCAATATTCCACGTGGATTGGTACAGAAGTCTTACCATGGCCACTTCGTTCCTCCTATCTTACTGTCATGTTTTTCTACGTTTATGGATTCCTTATGGAGAGGGTATACAGTTCAGGAGAAAACCCGGTAATGTGCCTTTCTCAAGACAGTTAGTGTTTGCATGGAAAAACCAACAAAATATGGTAACCCGTCAAGGACTCACGTTGAAATTTGTTGCAAATAGGGTGTACCATCACCCAAAACGTTTTTCGCGTTTTCTCTGGGAACCTGGTACATTTGTGATTTTTTATTATAATATAATTGGGATCTTAGGGGACCATAAAAAATAGGTACAATTAAAATTCAAAATTATAGAAAAAATGAGAGATTCTTTTGTTAATTTGTGAATGTTTCTTTAAAATATATATTTAGTTTTTTATCTAAGATACTAGGTGGAAAATAATTGTAATTGAAATTAAAAGTAAAAGTTATATAAAATTGAATGTAAAAACAAACAATTATTTCAATAATTCGAGAAACAATTAAGTTTTTTTTAGTTGAGATAAAAAAAGTCAATGGCACGAGCAGGATTCGAACCCACGATCTTTGGCTGGATACGACGCTGCTCGGACACTTGAGCTATCATGACGTCCATCCACTCAAACACCACCGAATTTGCCCTCTTTTTGTAACTTTTCAAATGTAGTGTTATCTGTAATTTTATCTCAACTAAAAAACCTTAATTAATTGGTCAAGCGGACCACGGAATTAGTGAATTTAATTCGAGAAACTTTTTAATCATAAAATTATAACTCTGTACAATAATTATTTTATATTTTCCAAAATATTTTCTATTTTTAAAATTTGGCGCTTATATCTTACATCGTCTCCTAAATAGGTTTATTACTTTTAAAAAAAGCTATATTGTAATAAAACAGTATTTCATAAAAAAATAATCGTTATTAGATAATATTACTATATAAGTAAATCAAAATTAAAATAAATCAAGTCCTAAAGAAGTTCATATATTCCTGAAAAGCTTAACGAAGGAAATGAGTGTTTGTTTTCCTTTATTCTTTCAACTTACCCCTGTATTCTAGTAAAATTGATATTATTAAAGGCTATATTAAGAATTAAATAAATTAATGTTAGGATTTCATTGATTTACAGAGTAAATATGGATTAAAATTATATGAAAAAATAATTCAAGACGTAACAATCTTGCATAATGCGTTTCATCTAATAAACAGTTTGTTTTGAAAATTAAATTTCTTGTTTCATTAAAAAAGGTTGTTTTATGCGAATTTGAATGACTATTGACCGGGGGGAGTTTATGTCTTTAGCCCCCCACTAAAATATATACCTTCCTTTTCCCAGTTGTCTTGTTTCAACAAATGCTAATATGAATAAACTGAATGTAAATCTATTGATAGGAGAAGAAAAAACAACAACATGGAATTTATGGGCGGATTTGCAATCGGCGTGTCTATGGACGAAAAATCGTGAAATGAACATGTAAAAAGGATTTTCTCATGGAACTGGCATAATGGCAAAAATGGAAAATAAGCTGCCAAATGTATGTAAATATTTGCTGTGCGTGAAGAAGCGAGAATTCCCAGCTCTTCTGGGCTCTCCGACCGAAACGGATCAATCGTATCAAATGGATGCTGAGATCTTACTAAAAGTCTTCCGTGTATTTTTGTCAGCGTGTTTTAAGCTAATATGTGATTGGGATAATGGTACAAAAAAATCACGGTTTTACGGGAATATTTACCTACCGGTACTGGTAAAAACAACTTCGGATAAATTTACTGAAACAACTGGCACAATGCGATTGAATAAATCAAGAAGGCTGTGAAGAAACGAAACATATTAATAACAATGCACTTAAGTATACATGAAAATAGCAGTTTAACAATTTTATGCTGTTGTCCAATATCTAAGTAAATACACGATAGTTTCGTAAAAAAAGCCTGCTAATACAGTCTTTACGTGCTTCACCTGTTTAATGCTTGCCAAATGTTTAATATGGCGCATATTTCACGTAAAAATGCAAATGCTTTATAATGGTTGATTCCATCTCCCATTAGATGCATATTAAGATTTTTCTACACCATTGTCGTCTCCTCTTTTGTTAAATTGATTGACAATCAATAACGGACAATACACATCCGTGAAAACACGGAATCAATCAACCTGGTAATTGTTAAAAAGGAGGGAAATTGTTACAAAAACGGATGGCATGATGAGACAAAATCAAACGCGAGGGACCCAAATCGATAAATTTAGGTACAAAAATAATTCGGCCGACTTACCTTCAAGGAAAATAACACTAAAAACACTTTTTATGATTAATTACAAATTAAACCAAAACATGTTGACCATGATTAGGAAATAACTAATCCTGCATTGATGATATATCTTTGTTCCATTAATTTGACCGTTTTTTAACTTCACATTAACCCCTTCTAACTTCAAAGTAACCTAATTTAATTTTAAATTTACTCTTTTTTTTAATCAACCTTTTTCAACTTCAAATTGTTTCTTTCCACTTTAAAATTAACCCTTTTTATTCTCTGATCAATCTTTTCGTTCGCAACAAAACCACTAAGGAGAACATATAAAATACAAATTTGTAAACAAATTTACGAGAAAAGGATTAATTTGAATTTAAAAATGTTTAATTAGTAGTTAAACATGATTAATTAATAATATATGTATTTAAATATTAATTTTAAAAAAATATTAATTCTACTTAAATTACAGATGAAATTTTGAACAGAAATCAATTATTTATTTTAAACATATATTGTATTATAAAATTTATATAGAAGTATTAAGCAAAATTCACCAATTACAAGTGTACAATTTTTATTTTTTATTTTATATCACTTTTAATTTTAATTGTAGTTAATTTTCATGTGGTATTATATATTTTACAAATATATTTCAAATTTACAGAAGACTCGTCAATTGTATATAGGTTTTTAATTTTAAGGGTAAAAAATTTCCCTATGCTTTTCTAAGGGCGTATACACATTTTCTACCGTCTCCTAGGTTTTTTTTGGCTTTAGAGAAAGGGTTAATGTGAAATTAGAAAGGGTCAAGTTGATGTTAAAAAATTGAAATTGAAGAAAGTTTATTTGTTAATAAATTTAAGGGTTAATGTAGAGTTTAAAATGGTTATTTTTAAATTAAAATGGGTCAATTTGTTAATGAAAAATCTATTTGGCATCCAAAAGTGGATATTTGAAAGGAAAAAGGTTAATTTGAAGTTGAAACGTAATGCGTGGTGTTTAGTGACCGTTAGTTAATGATAATTTGAAAATCGTGAGATGCGTTCCGGTGTGACGTAGGTTTTAGAAAAACTTTTTTTATCGTCCCAACGTTTCGATCTTTATTGAGGTTATCTTCAGGGCCTGGGATTTGCAAACTTTGTTTAAATTCAACAAATACATGTAGGACGTGGACCAAAATGAATTTATACAATGCTAGAAATTTTTTATATTCAATCGAAGTATTTGTACTCACTCAAAGTGATTGTTTTCTGGGTTGTACGTTGGATAGTTGTATTTATGTTGGATTTCGAAGGAGTGGGGAAGGAAGTCGGGAATAGAAATTCAATTTTTATACGAGGAGTCGGCTTCTTCGAGGTGAAAGGAATGAAACAATGTGAAAAAATATGTAATGGTTTGGCCTGATTATCCTTCCAGGATTTCAGCATACACGGGAATAATTAGGGAAAGTCTAATTGTTGAAGAATTATACTATGTAGCAATGTTTGATGTGTGGAATATGAAAATTGTTTTATATGTTTTGTGTGTTGTGATGATGATAAATGTATGTTATTGATATTGAATTTGATTAAACTTAGTCTAGCGTAGCTGCGAATAAGTTTACATATGTCTGCTCTGAATTTATGCTGTGTTTATCCCTGCTGATGTAAACCATTTTTAAAAAAAATTAGGTTTGTGTTTGTTTTGTTCTGCTTGTAACATTCTTGGGTTGTTGAAGTCGAAATTGTGTTGATTTTCAAAATGGTGTGTAGCCTGTGCTGTAGGATTTTGTTGTTTCCTACTGGCACTCTCAATACCGCACGAAAAAATAGCACAATTACATAGAAAACAAACACTTTGAGTAAGTAGAAATACTTTGAATGAACGTAAAAAATATATTTTTCATTGTATAAACTCACTTTTTTCCACATCCTACATGTATTGGTTAAATGCAATGGTTGTAAATCCCAGGCTCTGAAGATGATCCCAACAAAGATCGAAACGTTGGCACGACAAAGAAAATGTTTTTCTGAAACCTACATCGAACCAGACCGCCACGATTTCTGAATAATTATTGGTAATAGTTGATGGTGTTAGCGTTGAGTTGTAGTTGTTATTATTATGTATTTAGAGAAGTGATTGTTATGTAGGATATGTTTGTATATCTTTATGATCTTGTATTGAAATGATTCTTGTCTTGGGGCAATAAATCTGTGAAGTAACCTAAGTCGTATTTATTGTTGTATGAAGAGTATTGTGATGTAAAGTTGAGGTAGCGTTCTGTGTTTCTTGGTTTTCGATACCAATCTGTGTTTAATGTGCCATCTGGTTGTTTTATTACGAGTGTAACTTAAAAAAGTATCGCTTTGTTTTTTTCGATTTTATGTGTAAATTATAGGCCTGGGGTGAAAGCTATACATTTTTAGTAAATGTAGTTTGATTGATCAAAACGTAATATTGGACTTTAACGCTTCTACGAAAGCCTAGATTAAGGTAAAAGAGGGAAATCTTAGGACATCCCGAAAAAGACTGTTTTTGATTAAATTTTGCAACATTTGTTTTACGCATAGACCACCAAATAATAGTACATTCTTATAATATTTCATGTTTAATCAATTTAATACTGAATAAAAACACTAAAAGCGTCAACGTTTCCTATAAAACTAGTGTAGTATAAAAAACTACCCTCGTGAAAATTTACATTTATTTGTACTCCAGACAGTAATTACAGTTATATATGTTTCTATCTTGTAGTTTAGACTGAGTTCACGTTTATAATTTATTTTGTGTTCTATCACGGTGAGAAGGTTCACCGTTTCTTATGATTGATCTTCATTCTAGAAGGGAAGTCAATTTCTCAGTTGGAATCTTTTCGCCCACAACCTCAAAGAAAGGCCATTCCACGATATGACCTTTTCGATTTATTGAAGTTACAGCTTTATTTTATATATATAAAAGTAAAACAAAAACACATAAGTAAGTGCAATGTACAAGATGACAAATTACTAGTCTTACCTTCGGCTTTTTCGATATACTACTCAACCTAGAAAGTCGGTTTAAATTTCTTAAGGAAGTTTCAGATAGAGTAAAAGAACGGTATTTTTGAAATTTTTTTTCACACATACTAAAACTGACCCGTCGGATTACGAGGTTTTGAATTATTTTAAATAATTTGTTGACTATTAATAATTAATTTTTTTCGTGGGCCTGGCCTTAATGGTCTTTCAACCCCTTACTCTGTCCAAGACTCAAGTCGATTATATATATATATATATATATATTCTGAGTTTGAAGCTATAAGCTATTTTCTAAAATTAAAACTTTGATAGGAATCGGTTTTTTTTGGCGACAAATGGCTGCCAATAAGAATGAATTGATATTTAAGCACGAAAAAGCATCTGAAAAATGAAATGCGTATTAAAATAAACACACCCAGTGAAATCGAGTTAGAACAAATACACCAACTTTTCGTCCAAAAATGGCAAATACTTTGCCTGCCCTTAATGAAATAAATGGCCTTGAAAAATAGATGAAATATGCACGACATTCTAATGTGCAAAGAATATAGGCGTTTCTGAAAGAAAAAATGGTCACCACAATTAAATTCTATTGAACAGAAATTGAGTTAAAAAAAGAAGAAAACAGGTAAAAACGCACGCTGCTTATTCCATAAACTATCGCTACTAAATTAATTGCAAATATATTTTATATGTTCCAATTGACCTATTCACGTGTGATCAAGATGGTACGGTGTAGTGCTGTGTTTTCTTCTTTGGATAAAATACGATATAAATAATATTATACCTTCTCGGGTAGAAATGTATGGTGTTTAGTGAACGTTAGTTAATGATTATATGGAGATCGTGATATGCGGTCTGGTGCTACATGGGTTTTAGACAAACATTTTCATTATCGTGCCAACGTTTCGATCTTTATTGCGATAATCTTCAGGGCTCAAAGTGTTGTATCATTCTTCTGTGCAGTGTTGAGAGTGCCGGCATGAATGTCACATCAACGGAAAACAAACACTTCGAGGCCTGAAGATGATCTCAATAAAGATCGAAACGTTGGCACGATAAAGAAAATGTTTTTTCTGAAAACCCACTTCACACCAAACCGCATCTCACTATCTTCATATTAACTAACGGTCACTAAACACCGCACACGAACTTCATAATGATACTTTACAAAAATATATAACAATTTTCCTACACTTTTATTGCGAGATCATCTTCAGGATTCAATAAAGATCGAAACGATGGCACGTTAAAGGAAATGTTTTTCTCAAACAGACGTTTCACCAGACCGCATCTCACGATCTCCAAATAATAATTGTACTTTCTCTTAAAAATTTATTGCATAATACCTTAGTTTATCATTTGATCGGATTAAGTTCTTTGTAAAATTTTGCGAGGGATTGTAGTTCGTGTCAACGCCCCCACATTTAGTGGTAATGAACTACCCAACATTGGATTACTTGGGCGGCCGCCAATGTTCATCAACATCTTTCTTGCCACCTTTAACGACTCCCGAAATGAAAGAAACCGAAAAGGAAAAAGATCGTTCAAATTTGATCAAATTGAAATGGGTTGATTGTTTTAAAATGTTGGTTCGTAATGCTTTTCGACGACGTCGTGGTCTACCTTCCACTTTTTAGTACCCACATTGGCCCAAGGGGGTGGTGATTGGAATGAACCCACGACCTCGTGTATCGTGATTCTGTCAAACTAATAAATCGTTTAACATTCTTTTTCTGAATAAAAATAAAAATAATATATATAAAATAAAAAATAAAAATTAAATAAAATACAAAATATACACGAGAGTAGACGTTAATGGATGAACAACTGGATTTGTCATAGTCGTTGCGTGGCCGTTACTCTATGTCTTGCTGAGATCTATCAACAGATGCAATTTAGAACTTTAATGGAAACAATTCCACGTTTGGCCGTTTACTCGTTAGCCGCAATTAGAATTAGTGACGAGCGTTGTCGGATTACCTATCGTTCGATTTATTAACATGGGGTGGGTACTCTTGTCTGCATGGGATGAAATATCCGCTCATATGAACAATGACTGGACCGGACAATTCCTTTTGAGCTGTTCCGCATATTTGAAATAGAAAAAGTGCGATAAAAGTAATATTGCATTTATGTATCATTCTATTAGTTGAAGAAAGAAAAATATAACGAAATTTAAAAAAACATACTACTTTTTTGGTAGAAATGGTTTTCTGGCCGAACTCTTTTTCCACCTACTAGACAATTAACCGTATAAAATCTTCGCAGACCTCCTCTTGAAGCTGGTAGTCTATAGATGAAGAGTTGAATGTTTTTTTTTAATATTACGATTTTAATATTTAATTTTATCAGTGATGGTGTGTTCATCATGGCAAGGTACCTCAGGATACTTGATTCGTAAATTTGAAAAATTGAAAACTAACAACGTTGAGCCAAAAATCCTCATGCACCACTTATAAAGCTCGAAGTAGTATAGGAGATCTATTTCATTCTTTAAACAACTTATTCAGTTACAAAACCCTAATTTTTGTCGTAACAGTTTCGGTACAACTGCCGACGTGGGCTGACCCATTTAAGGCAATATTTGTTGGTGAAAACAATGTAAAATAATTGACAGATATCAGAGCATTCTTCAACGTGTATTGCCCGGCCATTAGAAAATGATTTATGTGTAGAGATTAGTGACCGTTAATGGATAAGATATCGTGAGATGCGGTCTGGTGTGATGTAGGTATCAGGAAAACATTTTCTTTATCGTGCTGACGTTTCGATCTTTTATTGGGATCATCATCAGGGCTCAAAGTGTTTGACTTCTGCGCAAGTGTGCCATTCTTCCGTGTCGTGTTGAGAGTGCTAAAGATGATCTCAATAAAAGATCGGCACGATAAAGAAAATGTTTTTCTGATACCTAAATCACACCAGACCGCATCTCACGATATCTGAATAACAATGATTTATTTTAGAAAATAGTGATATTTAAAACATGGTTTTACGCTATTGTATACGATTTATTTCAAGATTATTATCAATCAATTGATTTGGTTTTTATTTAGGATTCTAAAATAATATTTCTGATTATAATTAATGAGATTTGATACATGAAAAATTAATAAAACTAAAATAACCTACGAGTAAAGTAGGCGAAAAAATACTTTTTTTTAAACAACTTAATCGGGTTTATTTACAGAAAACTGATTCGGATTTTTTAAGCACTCTTCCAAGCGTTTAAATGCAAAGTTTTATAGAAAACCAAACATGAAGTTTTATGGATGGCATCAATTTTTTAAAACATGGTTTTTTGCTATTTTTCGTCACTTATTTCAACTGTATTATATATACGGTAATTTTTTTAACCTGTTATTATAAAATAATATATTATTAATAACACCATAATAAATGAAATTTAATACTTAAAAATTTACCGAAGCGTTACGCTATTAAGAAAGTAGGACAAAAAATTGTTTGAGAAAAAATGGATTTAAGCCCTCTTTAACGGCATAAAATACGAATATTTGTAGAAGACCAAAAGTGGACATTTTTAAACTTGGCGAAACGGTTTAGGCGTTGACACGGTGCTCATCATTGTAATGTAAAGGTCCCGGGTTCGAATCCAGCGTTCTCACATTCGAAACCTACAGGCTTACAAATGGGCTTTCTTTCAACAACACCTACACTCCGAAGGATCATAATATAAACTTTGCGGTTGTGAACTCTCGTTAAAAAAAAATGGTTATTATGTATCAAATGATTTTACTTTTATTTAGGATTATGAAATCATGCGATGGATTTTAATAAATCATATTTGGAAAGTACCATAACAAAAACACCCTATAAAAATTGTTGTTGGACAAATTGATTCGGCTTGTGTTAAGCATTGTTTAAAATCCTTGAATAAAATTTTTTACAGCAGACCAAAAATATATGTTTTGGTTTGACCAGCCAGGGACAATTTTTGTTAAATCTCCTATGTCCATTGCTCCACGCAAAAAATCACAAATTCTCTCAGTTTCTCCCCTAAATTAAACGTTATTACAACCGTTAAAAAACTTAACTTTCTGTTTCAGACTTTGTAAATATTAGAATCTTAATAAATGAGGGCTGATTAATAAAAAGTTTCTAAAACGATAATAAGCTGTCAGTACATTAGACGAAAATTGATTCATTTGAAGTACAATTGAGATCCCCTTAAGTACGAATTTTAATAGCCAACCAAAAACAAGCATTTTGGGGCTGGGATATTTTCATTTTTTTAAACGTGATTTTCTGCCTTCTTTGTGCGTTTACTTTATGGTTATTATAAAAGCTGCTCTGTCAAAAGCCACCAATAATCATTATTTATTATACGTTATTCTTCTTGTCAAATGTATCGGTCATGTCCCAATTGGCTATAGTGCGATTCTCTAGTGTATTCTAGATGTTTCACGTCTCGTGTTGCTTCCACTTTTTACATTTTCCCGCCAAAAAAACTGTACGTTTCTCACGAAATATGAATCCTACTGAAAATTTGATTGCACGTTAAAACCATCGAAAAAATTCAATTTTGTAAAATTCTATCTTTAAACAAACAAAATACTACGTCAGTTAGAATATAAACTTTAACAATTTTTGGAATTCCTTGTTCAAAAATTTACTAAGAATTTTCTTGGTTCTGTAAATGAGATGTGGTGCTTACAGAAAATGTTCGTCACTAATGAGAATGTACTTAATTTTCAAAGGTCAGATATCACAAGTGTAAAGTTAAGGTTTAATGTGTGGCAATTAGTGACCGTTAATCTATATTTGTTTAGAAATCGTGAGATGCGGTCTGGTGTGATGTAGGTTTCAGAAAAGAGACTCTCCATTATGGACTGGGCAGACTCGACACGACACGCAAGAATGGCACAATTACACAGAAGACAAACACTTTGAGCCCTGAAGATGATCTGAAGATAGAAACGTCGGCACGATAAAGAAAATGTTTTTCTAAAACCTAAATCACCCCAGACCGCATCTCACGATTTCTAAAAAAATAATTAAGGTTTAATTACTAAAAATTTGGTTTTTCTTTTATAAATGGCTTAAAAAAGCTATGATGTTGAAATTTCTATTGGACATGCCATTCTTTGTAAATTAAAAAAAAAATTTATTTATTTTTTATATTGGGTTGTCCGGAAAATAATGCAGGATTTTGGTATTAAACAAAAAAAAAAGAAACTAGTTACTTTAAAGCAATGTTCTTTAATCAAAATAATTTCCCATACTCTCAATACATTTCTCCCAACGTGTTGGTAACTTATTAATTCCGTCTGAGTAGAATTCAGAATTTTTAGAATTGATAAAGTCAATAAATGCATTTTCCAGTTCCGTTTGATTTTTGAATATTATGTGTTGTAAGTAGTGGTCCAGGTGTCTAAAAAAATGGTAGTCAGTAGGCGAGAGGTCCGGAGAGTAGGGTGGGTGAGGCAAAGTTTCATAGCCAAGCTCCAATAATTTTTGTGACGTTACACGTGACACATGTGTTCGAGCGTTGTCATGCAACAAAATGGGCCCTTTCCGATTGACCAAAGAGGGCTTCATTACTGCCAATTTCTGATGCATGGTATTAATTTGGTTACAGTATGATTCAGCATTGATGGTTTCGCCAGGATTTAAGAAGCTGTAGTGTATTAAACCAAATGAAGCCCACCATACCGTAACCATTACCTTTTTTTGATGAGTTGGGGGCTTTGGAAAATGTATTGGAGCTTCTCCTTTGTCGAGCCACTGTCCA
>CM077101.1:28736269-28748128 GCA_039619505.1 Cimex hemipterus
GAGAGAGAGAGAGAGAGAGAGAGAGAGAGAGAGAGAGAGAGAGAGAAACAGCAAGACAAAAAGGAAACAAATAAAATGCAAGCCATTGTTAAGAAAGAGAGAGCATGTTTACAAATTGAATCGCTGTACTAGAAAATATGTATAATGCCAAGCAATGCGTGCAAATTTGATGATAGTCGAGAAGAGAAATGAGCTGGGATTCACTAAGAGAAGTCAGGTAACGCACACGGAAATTGGCAAGAACAGGACATATTGCTAAATAATGGAATACGTCCTCTCTTGCGGTTAGGTTACAGAGAGAACGCCGGGTAATTTCTCGTTCCATTCACGGGGTGTAGTTAAGATAAAAGTTCCCCTTTCAATTCTAACGGCCGTCAACTCAATAGTCCAACTACTTGGCGATTCATTATTCTCAGAAAACAACCCCGGTTGAATGTTTAGTTTCTTACAAAACAAGAACCTGGACGACGATATGGCACTAGTCCCAGCCTCTTAACTATGATTCTCGCCTATTTTAATTAATAAATTAAGCTGCCCCTTCCACAGTCGCGAGTCTGAAAAGTACGCTTTGAACCATGAAATTCTGCTATTGATTCTCGGAAGTCGAAATGATGGTAGATTTAGAACTTGGAGGCTGTACTTGAAATGCAATTTTAATGTGAAAATCTCCCGCAGGTACAATAATACATTAGTTTCTAATAGTAATATAAATGGGAGTAATCGTTGATAAAACGAACAACTTCTTTATCTTTAAAATCTTAATAGTTTTCTAGACTCTCAAATCACTGATATCCTCAACCAACCGTTGTGAACCATACAAGGGCTGGTCCAGGTTGGTCATACTCATGGGGAAGGGGGTAAAATTTTCGATTTTTTGCACTGGGGACTTAAAAACGTGCAAACTGAGAGAAAAATGTACTTATAGTTTTTCTTCCGAACGCAAAACTTTCTCATCCTTCAAAGGGAAAAACTGGGGGAAAAAATCACTTAATTTAAATCAATTAATTATTCTTTTTATGTGAGGTTTTGTTTGAGATAAAAAAGCCAGTGTGACGAGCGGGATTCGAACTCACGACCTTCGGCTAAATACGCGGCTGAACTACCCACTTGAGCTATCGTGACACTGGCTCTTTTATTCCATGAACATCCCCGGAGTCTGATTTTTTAAATATTTTTATTATGGCGCAGACCTTAACACAGAGATCACAGGTGGTAGAAAACAGTAAGTAAATAAGGAATCCGAGAAGACATGTTAAGATAATAAAGATAGGAGTGACCAGGTTTATCACACTTTTTAGATATTTAAACGGGATTTTCTATGAAAAAGTTATTAAATTTTTCTAGTTCTATATCTATTTTATTGTATGACAGTGTTTCGTTCCTTTATGAAAAATCGACCAGCTACTTTTCTTTACACATTAGATGATTACTCTATAAGTAGATGTAATAATAATTAATTATAATCCTTTTAAATTTAATTGAATATTTATTTATTGTTAAAAAATAGCAAACCAGTCATAGTTATTAAGGTAGTATTCCGACATCTTGCTGCATGCCTCTGACGCATCTTTGACATTTGACCTAGGAAATGAGCATTAATTTACGACATGATGTAATACGTCACAGTTTTTTAAAAACTATATTTGTATATAATTAGGTCATCCTCTTCAGGTAAGTTATTATAATGCACTGACCTAGTAGTATTTACTCAACTGGAAAACCCCAAGTTACAGAATAAGTGTTGCCGACAGTGTTACCCCGAACAAGGGATGAAGGGATAAAACAGTTTCAACTTTTTTATACGTGTATATTTTTTTAACAATTCGCATGCAATTTTAACAATAGAAAATATAAATAAAATATCTTTAGCCCTTCAGGGCGTTCTTGTCTTGTATTCGTTGCAAATCAGTCGAAGATTAAATACTTTCTTCGTAGCTTGTTGTCCAGGACGGCCAATTGGTATAAAAATCCTTCGTTGGGATGTATGTTACGTCTCTGCCTGACTATTGATATCGCTTCGCTAGCGGTGTGGCCCCTTTTCAGCATTAAATATGCTAGAACAAACACTGCGGATCTCGACTTTCCCATCATACAATGCACGAAAACTTTACCTAGGAACAAAAAAATAATTATAAATATTATTTTCATTATTGGCTTTAGTACTCTTTATTTGACTGTAGTTTGCAAAAATAAGCTCATGTTACTGAACGTTCAAGACTACTCAAATTCAAGCTCTTAAACACTTATTTTTTAATAATATAGAATGAAGTTGATGAAATGGTCTTACCATTCGACCCAATGGCTTCATCCATGAAATCCGCCACTTCTTTGAAATACTCGCTTGCATCGGATACAGAAAAATCAGACAGTGTGATCCCCTTGTATTTGATGCCTATGTCCGAATAAAATTCGGCCGAAGTGTTCACCTGTCCGATAATCTGTCCCTGGGCAGCATTCACGACATGGGTTATTCCGATTCTTTTGAGATACTTTTTGTTTTTTGCAGTTGATCTGAAACAGACAATGTTTACTGTTGGGCGTATAGACTACTGGTTTTAGCAGTCAAACTGATCTTCAATCCCCGCCTGCTGAGAAAAATGGTAATTTTTTCCTCTCAGACCTCACAAATCCAGTGTGACAACCTTTTCTCCACCCGGTTCATTCCCATTTTCAGTGCACGTTGAGGTGTACTTAGTTGTGGTTATGGTTCAATGGATTTAAGTGCATCTTTAGCTAATGTCCCTCAAACCTCCACATGCCCCCATACCTTGCCACTGACATCTCAGAAATTTAGAAATTATCAATCTATCTGGTATGGGGTCTTCCTCAGGAAAGGCGGGGGTAAAAAGTAAGCATTGAAAAATCCTTTATCCTTGGTTTGGTTTGAGGATTAAGTGTGTTTACCTCTAATTGATATTCCCAATTTAAAACTTAGCATAGGCAAATATTTATGGTACACTGAAAGAAATTAATGTTAGAATTTTCTTTTATCGTGATCATGAAAAAAATACATTTTTTTGCCAGTGGGTGTATCTTGCAAAAAATTAATGTTCCTTTTGCCAAAGTACAAAATCTTGCAATTTTAGACAAATAACTAATCTGAATGAGCCGGAGTCTTGTTAAATACTTGACCTAGAGTTGGGATATTTCTTCGTTACGTCATGCCAAATGACGTCATTGTCGAGGCCGCCTCCTCCCTGCAGACCAAGGACGAAACGAGACCGACTGGCTAATAAACAAAACGCTAGGTTTTTCGGTTATATTTACATTCGATTGCTCTCGGAAAACGTCGTCATTCGCCTCAGGGAATAAAATCCACATTTTATAATAATTTAGAGAAGAATATGAGTGTGACGAGAACCATCAAATGCACGTAAGTCTATATTGACGCGCTAACCTTCTCGCCGACGAAGACATTTACGAAAATACGGAACCGGCTAGATCCTTAGATTAATAATAATCGAATAAAAACAGAATCAGCCCAGGTTCTAGGCGGTTTTCTATTTCATCTTTGTTATATTCTCACTGTGATAACTAATAAGAAGGTTGCAAAAAAAAGAGAAAGTGCAGTTTGATATTTCTATCTGGCCAAAATGGCACTGCATGACAGCATGAGGCGTACAAAATTCCACTAGAGTTTTAATGGCTAGAGATGGTTAGGGAGAGTTTGAATAGAGTTTAAATTATTTAAAAATAAAGATAGACTCACATCTTAGCCCAGTGTACTCTGATTATCTTGGAGAAGTCAGGGATCCTGCAGATCTTTCGCCCAGCTTGAACTCCTTTTACACGCTATAATATACAGTTTTACCTTCTATAGTTACTAGTGTAGTTGGGATGGTATGATCCATCATTCTAGAGCTATCAGTAACACTGTTTTTGAAATACACTTAATTGCTTGATTTTACACTCGCCCTTGTTTCAGTCGCATATGGCGTATATTTAGTTTCCTGTTAATGCGGTCGTTTCAGGCTTGATAGTAGAGTACCAGGGCTCTTGTTGGACTCCTGACAAGGCGCTGCCACCTGAGAAGGCACTTGCACCAAATAGGAACAGAAGAAATATTGTAGATACTGCCAAGAAGAGGAGGTGACCACAGAACATTCTTGCAACTAGGAGAGGAAAAAGTGCAAGAAAGACTAAGGAGCCTCTGTCTACATCTACCTATGGAGGTTGTTTAACAACCTGAAGCTGGCCAGTTATATTTAAAAAAAAAACAGAGGAGCAGAGTAGATACATTCAGGTCGAGGTGCAGAAGGCTTGGGGTCACCTCTTTTATCCTTAAACCTATCCAGGCTTGATCGATGCAGCCCTGAGATATTTCTTTCCTTGATCTTATCGGTTCCACAGTTGTGGTAGATCTCCATTTACCGAAGAACACATTGAATTTTTAATAGAGAGAAAATGATGTTTTGGGATTTCCTAGATGACTACCACAGGAGTGTTAACACCTCGATGTCAATGTCGTTTAAGGCAGGTTTTCAGTATAGAAAAGTTTAGATAAGCTTGGGGAGTAGGTCAGGATGGATTGAGAACTTGGTGTGGAATTTTTAGAAGAAAAGATCACATAAGACAAAAGTAGGCAATGTCTTTGTAGATAGTGAGGCAAGAGTCACATCAAGGTTTGATTACTTGTCTGAGTTGTTTCAGTTCAAAGGATTGGTTGCATTGGATATTGGTTGTTTTGAACTAATTTCTAATGAACTGGAAATTGTTGTCTATGAGAAGGAGTTTTGATGGATTATTGCAGTAGTTCTGGTGGTTAGAATCAAGGAAGGAGCTTTAACTATTTGTCTGACGATTAAGCCTTACATGTTGTACTTATATAAATGAGCCGATGATTGTACTCAATATGAGGGATTAAGGAGCAAGGTCTCAAGGGCATCGTCGTTAAGGCTATTTGGTAGGTCCTCACAGTGGGAAGGTTTAAGAAACAATAGGGCACTATGGCCAGGATGGATAGAAAGCTTGGTGTGAAACTTTTGAGGTCCTTGTGGATAATGAAGTTAGTGATGTATTAAGGAGGTTTGATCATTTGTTTGAGAACTTTTGTCTGTAACGATTGAATGCACTGGATGTCCAGTGGTATGGTTTGGAGGAACCTAATATGTCCAATGTGGCCACAGTATAGAGTTGGTTGAGTTTGGATGGTTAAAATAGAGTTTGGTCTTAAAGTCTTCCGTTAAATAGTTCTCTCTTAAGTCTGTGTTGGGATTTCACAATTATTCCTAAAAGGCTATCTGGCTTCTGTGAAGGTCAGTTGTTGTATAGTGCATGGCAAAATGTACATCTACACTGTCTACATTTTCCTCATACAGACTTGTCAGACGTTTGCACCAGTCTTTGATCAGCTCCAGATGTTCTTGGCTATTGGATGGCTTGGTGAAACCACACAGTTCCATTCCTGTCCACAGTGGTCACAGTAATGTCTTGTATAGTCTCTTAAGTATTGTTGGGATTCGATGCATCTACCTACATTTTTAAATATCTGACACGATTGGAAGTTGCAGACACACTGAACCTGGCGAAATGTTGAAACATGTCTTCACAGACAGCTCAGTGAGGTTAAGCAGACCAAGAGATAAACATCACAAACTGGTCAATTGTAATTGCATTTATTCGTTTTATAGGTGTACATAAGCTTTATTGTGTTTTAATATACATTTTTTATGTTGTCATTTTTCAATCAACAACCACCTACATTGACATTTTTTTTCAGAGCTGAAGATTTGGTGAAAAATTGGGAGGACATCGACAAACTAGATTTCTCTCCTTTGGATACAAACAATCATTGGGGTGTGATCCCGCAGAATGTCACTCTGTCTTTGGATTTCTGCGAGAAGGTTATAACGGCCGCTGTCAAACCGGAGCTTCCCAAGCTTAAGTTACCAGTCACAGAAGAGCTCGATGAACTATATGAATATCCACCTGAAATTTTCCCCGAAAACGCTGTCATTCGGCATACCATATTATTGAAGAAACACATTAAAATTATGCATGAGCTTTTAGATTCAATAAACAATGATAAATCCGATATTATCATGTGTCCCGCGATACCAGAGATGGTTGAACAGACAGACGAAGCGAATGATTTTGAAGGGATGGTCGTCAAAAACCTCTATAAATTCCAATATGGACAGGGACCAGATTATCCTTCCCTCAATGATGACGTTATCCATGACATGATCAAAAAATCTATTATTATTATATTAGCGCAGATAGGTTTTGACAAAGCTAAAAAGTCTGTTATTCTTGTATTTGTCGACGTTGTTAAAAGTTGGCTGAGAAAAATTACAAATGTTTGCAATCTTTTGTCCCAATATGACTTAAATAAGGACCATGTCAATTACATGGATATTTTAGATCATGCTTTTAATATAATGGGCTTGGGCAGTTTATCTTGTGTACCTGAATATTATAATATTGATGTATTGGGCCGTCGAGATAGAGAATTAGCAAAATCGATACATCTGGTCAATATTTATACAAGAATCGTTAGTAGTATAATAGGTGAGATCAATGATGAAGAAGTCGAACCTGAATCATCACCAAAGACCGAAACGCCCATGACAACTAATATAACAAATATATCGGATTCAGCGCAAAATCTCAAACCGGGTTTTCAACCGCTTCACCTTATAGAAAATAGAAATATGACTGGGCAACCGTCACAATCGGACCCAGTTCCTGGCACTTCGGGCATAACGCAAACTATCCGAATAACTCCTGCTCAGAAAAAACAAAGGAAGTGAATTGTTTTTTATTTTAATTTTCTGTAATGGTTTAATAAATTATCTGAGCTTTGGCGTTCACTTAAGAAGCTTTGGTGACTTCAGGGGCAAAATGATATAAACACCTTGCATGGATTTTTAAACAAGATTTTTCTTTTAAACGCTTTCAATTTCTAGACTACTTCGAATAAAAAAAAAAGTGAGATGGTTTGGTAATTTTTTTTTTTTTAATATAAAACAGCTTGCTCGTTTGATGAAGTGTCGCTATTCAGACATATACTTCAAAAGAAGAAAATTTATGCATAAAAATAGTTTATAAATTCATACTAAATTTTGAACTTAAAAAAACTAATCCAAAATAGTCGACAAATTTTAGAAAAAATATTCCAATATTACAAAAAATTTGAAATCATCGCAAGGGAAATAAGATTTTAATAATAATTTTTTCTTGAATTAGCAAAACTCAGTTTTCTATCATTAACCTGTTCAAATGATACAAATTTGATCATATTAATATAGTTAGATTTCTGATTAGAATTCTGATCATTGATTAAAAAAAACACATGTATGTAAGGTGCTTCCATCATTTTATCCTACACTGTACACATATAATGTGTTTCTTGAAGTGTGTATGTGTAGTTTATCTACTTTTTATAGTCAATTATCATCCAACGTGCCTTGTATTTTTTTAAGTAAATAAAATATATTGTTATATTTTTGTTAATTGTGTTCTTCATCCTGAGGCATAATAGCGAATTATTATGTAATAAAATAGGTGAACAAGCACGTTTTTAAGACACCGCATTACAGATGTTACAGAAGATACCAGAGGAAATGTTTTCTGAAGCCTTAAGATCAGTGGTGAAAGAACAAAATTACACCATTAGAAAATCATACACCAACAGATTAAAAATGTCACAAAGCCTGAGATGAGAGGTGTAAAGGCAAAATTACAAATACGAAAACTACAAAATGGTCAGGGATTGAAATAATGAGTGTAAGGTTAAAATTAGACTCCTAAAACCATAACACCAACATGATCCAAAATGGCTTAGACTTGAAATCAGGGGTGAAAGGAAAAAATTGCACCATACTAAACCCCTACAAATTTATCGTAAATGGTGCAAGGCTTGAGATAAGTGGTGAAAGTAGAAAATTACACAACACCAAAACCCCTACACCAACAGATCCAAATTGGACAAGGCTTGAGATCAATGGTAAAAGTAGAAAATTACACAACACCAAAAACCCTACACCAACAGATACAAATTGGACAAGACTCGAGATAGATGGTGAAAGTACCAAATTACACAATACCAAAACCCTACACCAACAGTTCCAAATTGGCGCAAGGCCTGTGATCAGTGGTGAAAGTACATTTTTGCTGTTTATTCAGTTATGCTTTTAACATCCTCTGGGGTGTGTTGCTTCATGTTTATGATACAAAGGGTGATGTGGCTGATCTTCCTTTCACTAGGCCTGCCTGTTCAATCCCTTTTGCCGCATCCACCTCGGAGAGATTATGTTTTCTTAGAAGCTGGAGATTGTTACACATTCCCAAACCAGCTATGGGTGGAGGTGAGATGTGTTACACATTCCCAGACCAGCTATGGGTGGAAGTATCTAAAAGTCTTCTTGCTGACTAGTTGTTTGAGAATATATCTGTGCACCTTGTTTTTCACCAAGTATTTCATGTATGTTGAGGTAGGTCCAATTTCAGTGTCAAAACACTTTAGTTCTATTTTTACATCATATTAGTTGTACACCTGCTATTAGTCATCACTGACATCACTGAAAAGCAAAAGTCTATTTTTCACTCAGTAGGGTGTAGATTGAAAATTGTATAATCCGCACATTGACCTGCTATAGCAAAATATCATTGGCACACTGCCGGGAAAACCTTGGCCCTCATCGTGTGTTACGTTGAAGTCTAAATCTGTATAACTTGCAACCAATTTTGATACTACTAATTTTTCCATTATTGAACAAATTAATTCAACTAATCAGCAACTAACAATTATTAGATTAATTATGTAAAAGTGGGCTGAAGAAGAAACGGGAGCAAAAATGGGATTTAAACGTTAATTGGGTCGTTTTTATAAGCGTTGGCTAATCTTCTGTCTAATTTAAATTGCTCCAACTGTTGAAAGATGAATGGCTAAATGTAGCCAACTCAGCGAATGGAATTTTTACCTCATCAAGAGCTGCCAGAATTCAAGTCGGTATAAAGACAACCCTTGGTTTTATATTTTATTTATTTATTGTTCAGTAATTACATTTAGAAATACCTGTGTTTATTAATCAGTGAGGCTCACATTAGAAAAAAGGAGGGAAAACTCAAAACGGTGGTGTTGAGATAAGAAGTTGATGTATGAGTGGATCGTGGTCACGATAGCTCAAGCAGCAGTGTATCTAACTGAAGGTCGTGGGTTCAAATCCCGCTCGTGCCATTGACTTTTTTTCATCTCAGCTAAAATCCTCAATTAATTGTAATTTGAAAAAGTGGTCTAAAATATAATATCATGATAAAATGTTTAATACCCATCCTGGATTGACTAATTGTTTCTGTCCTCATCATTTATGACCCAGCAAGGTATCATCATTTGTGCATTCCTGCCTGATTGGGGGCAGGCTTTTGATAAACTTAATAAACTTTTTGATAAACTTTATAAACTTAAATACTTCCTACCCACCCTTTTAATTCCATATCCGAATCGTATTTAACTGACCACTGCTTCAGAGTGAGGTGTAGTAATGAATACTCAGAAAGTATGTATATCTGTCTATTCTATTGTATCTAATATATATACACACAAGCCAGCATCCCACAAGGTAACATTCTTGGTCCCATCCTTTATTCCATTTGTACCGTTGGCTTCCTATACATCCTAACACTACCAGATGTCACTGCAGTTCTGTCTGCTAACCCAAATCCTACTTGAGCTTGTGAAAGACTGGTGACCAAAGCAGAGGACAAGACTGAATCTGGACAATGTAGACGGTGTAGATGTACATTGAAAAAGGAAGAAAAAAGAAGAACAAAAAGGAGTTCCGACTTTGAATCGAGCCACATACGTTATATTATAGTAGACAGTAGAGGGACATGTAATTCAAACACAAGAATGTAGAGAAAACAATTTAACAGAAGGAATGGAAGTTTTGATTATCTACAATCAATTAACATTACTCTGACCACATGGATACTCTTTGGACAGAGGTGGAACTGTGGTGCGCTAAACTGTCCAATTCCAGCACATCCAATCATGTCTGAGGTGATTTGATCCCGCTTCCAAAACTTTGGAACCAGGCTTTCGATCCATCCTAAACAAACTGCCCAACCTTATCTACAATTTTCTTCAATCTCCATCAAAGCCCACATACATTCTACACAAGTCATTACTTTGGACATGAGTAAGACTGTTTTGGTCCACCAAGCTATCCACTATTCAATGCATTCAATATTTCCAACCAAAAGTCCTTAGGGAAATGACCAAAACTCCTTACTATGACATTAAACTCACTATCCCCAATGACCTCGACATTTCTTTTATCTGAGGTGATAACATATTGCCTTCACAAGTTCCATACCAACCTCTCAATCCATTCTGACCATACTGCTCAAGCTTTTCCTACACTTTGCCTTAAATGACGATGATCGCAAGACCTTGCCCCTGAATCCTTATGACTAATTATACTGACAATCAGTGCTGGCTGTCAGTAAAACATAAGCTAGTTACTACTAGTAGTACTAAGTTAAATTTAGTTGTATGTCACTATACACATTGACCTCAAGATTTGTTTTGCATTAGGTGTTATGATCCCGCTTCTAAAAGTTATACATCAAGCTTTCCATCCATCCTGGCCATACTGGCCAAGCCGTTTTTAAGATTTTCCATCCTGAGAACCATTCTTGAGAGCAGCGTGGGTGGTTTCTCCCGAGTGTATCCTCCGGGTGCCGTGCCACGGTGCCAGTTTTAAAAAAATAGAAAGGGACATATTTACCTTTGAACCGGATTCTTCTGTATTAGGCAATGTTATTTGTAGCTTAAAAATACTCTTGAACTTGAATCAGAGCTCAGAGTGACTAAGCATCAGGGCGGGGTGATTTTTAAATATAGTACCAAAACAAATGTGTCATACTCACTCGTCGCCTATAAATATATTCTCGTAGACTTCGTCGCAGTCTAGGCCGGCGTAGACACGATTTTGAGATTCTGGGTCGTTCTCACGAAATCCTGGCAACACCTGAAACGTCGCCCTTGATGACAATAGGACGTCTCTGAGACTAATCGCTTTGTCTAGATCATCTAATCCTCTAGCCATGCTGGTGAAAAAACACGCACAAAATTTTCGTTACTAAATCTACATTAGTATTGAATATATTTAACTTATTCATGCAAGAAAACTACAACACTTTGATATCGTGGAGATTTACAAGGCATCAATTTAGCTCAGTGACAGGCCAGAAAACACCCTATAATAAGATGACTAGGCAAGATTTATTTAATTCTTCTTGATTTTTGCCACCTATCGTGTCGTCGGTTGGGTTGAGCTTCTAAAATTACAATCAGATTAGATTAAATTCAAAATATTTGGAATGGATTAAAGCTTAAAAGTTTTAGCATTTGATTTGCACTAGAACCGCTCAACCACCGGACAAAAGCACCCGGCCTAAGGAAAGCTAACAGAAGCTCTAGAGGGCCAAGGAATTCCACACGTTCTCTCTCTCTCTATTCTTTCTCAGAAGGCAAATTTGAGGAAGGTGATAGGCTTCTATGCAAGGTCTTGGCAAGTTAAAAGATTAATAAAACTCTCTAGAAGGAAGTCAAAGAAACACCTCTCTCTCGCTCTCTCTCCTCCCTCCCTCTCTCTCTCTCTCTCTCTCTCTCTTTCTCTCTCTCAGCTGGCAAATTTGAGGAAGATGATAGGCCTCTGTACCGTCTTCTCTAAACTACCCTGTCCCTAACCTAAGCTTAACCAACTTAACCTAACCTTACATAAACCGGAGAAAACCACTAGGTATTGGCAAGCTAAAAGAGTAATAAAACTCTCGAACAAAATCAAAGAAACACCTCTCTCTCTCTCTCTCTCTCTCTCTCTCTCTCTCTCTCTCACTCTCTCTCTCTCT
>CM077101.1:28748228-28761446 GCA_039619505.1 Cimex hemipterus
CTCTCTCTCTCTCTCTCTCTCTCTCTCTCTCTCTCTCTCTCTCTCTCAGCAGGCAAGATTTGAGAAAGATTATAAGAATGTGTAAAGAAAATGGGCAAAACAGAAACATATCTTTATCAAGAGGAACCGTAGACATTGGTGACAATTATCCTTGAATTTGAGGCAGTAGCCCGTTTACGGTATAACACCTCTTCAGTAAAGAAAAATAATGCACCTAACCTCTTATACATACGTATATTACTTTGGAAATATTGAAGGAATATTACATGATTTCTTATAATAGCAGTTGGATACGGGGCGAAATTGTTTTCCCTATCCAAAGGATGAATCGTTGGATGTTTGCAGTTATTTTTGGTACAACCGGCCGATTGTAATTTTGTCAGCCCTTGACCTAACGTTCTAAAGCATGCGATGGAAAGAGGTATGACATAAGGTCCGTTCTATTTCCATGCTGAGTGACGAAGTCCTGCAATTTCCCCTGACCCTTTGTACGTTCGTACTTTGACCCCATCTGATTTATGTTTTTAAAAGAACTACGATTCTTTTTTTTTCTATTTTTTTTATTAGTTGACTTTGAGTTTTGTTTCCTCTTTACAATGGCTTTTGTAAATATTGTAAATACGATTTTTAAAAAATTATATTATATATTTAAAAAAAATTAAATTGATTAAAAAAACATTCGCTCCATCTCTTCCACTATGGCTTTTTCTCCCTCACACTATTACTGTCTTCATTCTCTGTCTCTTTGCCTCTCTCACACACATCCGCTTCATCTCTCCTTCTATGTCTTTCTTTCTCTCACTCTCAAAATCAATTTATCTCCCTCCCTCTCTCTCTCAAAAACACTTTCTTTTTCTCTCTCCCTCTTCTTCTCTCTAAATCAATTTTTCTCCCTCTCTCACTCTCTGGATCTTTGCCACTCTCACACATATTGGCTCTTTCTCCCTCTCTCCCCCTCTCCTTCCCTCCCTCCTACTCTCTCACACTCTCTGAATCATTTCATCTCTCTCACAATCTCTCTCGTTGCCTGTCGCACACTTATTGACTCCATCTCTCCCTCTATGTCTTTCTCTCTCAGTTTCTCACACCCTCTCTCTCTCTCTCTTTTTCTCTTTTTCTCCCTCTCTCTCTTACATATTTTTCTTGTTTCCTCCCTTTTTTTAAGCATTATTCGATATATTTCTTACAATTTTTATACGTTTGTCTTTTTATATTGTTCTCTCTCTTTTTTATGTCTTTATATTCTTAATAATTTTTGCAAGTATATGAACTCTATCTGCACCTCTATCAATCTATTCATTTATATTTAACTCATTCTGTTTATTTACGTTCGTCTATGTATGTAATTATTTTTACATTAATTTCTCTTATAATCTTTCTATCTGTCTGTCTCTCTGCGTTGTTTGTTATCATCCGGATCCGTTCTACAGTTGTATCGGATGAGTCTTACGATAGAATTGTCAAACCAATGCCATATCGATATTTGGAAAATTATTTTGATTTTCAAATACATTAAATAAGCATTATTTACTAGAGACCAAACGCAAACAGTATTTTTATAGGTTGCACAGCGTTAGGATATTTTGTCCCTAAATCTGAAGCGTATTTTCTACAAACTAGAAACTATATTTTAAACAATCTAGATGAATTTTGTTAACACAGTCTAAGCATAACCCTATAAATTTTTAAATATTGAAAAAATACCCTTTTTGTTGTAAGATTAGAAGTTGTGTCGAGTGGTGAACAGCGTCAAAAATGCAAGGATCCTCCGCTCGTGAGAGAGACAATTCAACTACTGATATTATAAAAAAGTTGTAAACGGTTTGCAAGAGTTCTATTAATACAGTGTTAGAAGCGGGGTGTCCTGGGATCTCATTCGCCCACACGAATACCTCACATACTGATCGCATATTACTTTCCATCTCATTTTTTTAAAATTTTTGTATAGTAGAACCCAAGAATATGCTTTTGAACTTTTACATTCTTCGCTTAGGTTCGTGATGTTTAAGCAATTATGTGCTAATTAGGTCTATTTGAACATATAAGCACTCACAGCAGTGAGATCAATCAGTTCAGGCACTCGGCCGAGTGCCAGGACGCACGGAGATAATCATATCGAAATTATGGATGCTGGAAAATCCTTACAGAGGAGAATAGATAACTCGCACTGGGGGCATCAAAGAACGAAAGACAAAGCAAGATAAAATAACTTAAATCGGGGAGCTACTTCCTAATGGACATCACCTGATAACATCGTCGTTGATCGATACATAATTTGCAGATTGATGAAGAAACTCGGAAACATTTCTGCACGGGTTCTGGTGCCACTTGTCAGTTGAAAGCCCAACAGTACTGAATTTTAGGCCAATCACCGCCATACCACGAGTTCAGTACGATCTGCAGTTAGGTCGTCGATCGTCTGAGGATCTGCCCTGTGGCTTGCGGGGCTTAGTTGTTCGGCTGACGCTGTATAGGGTTTGTGCTTGTTAATGAAAAAGAAATAAAAGCAGAACAAATTGATGTACATGGAAAGTAAAGAGAACCTAAGATAGAACCATGTTGAAACCGCGAAATTGTGAGTGACTACTCAGATATTAATAAACCAATTTACAAGGTGGTAGGTCTGGAAATTATAGCAATAAAAGCAAGCAACCCAGGTAGTCTACGTTCCATGTAAAACAAAATCGTCCATATAAAAATACATGGATAACCAAGGTTACAAGCATTAATCAACGCCAAAGAATCACATAAAAAATATCTATAAAACGTGAAAAATTATGAATTGTCATGTTTAGGTTTAATTTTTCACGTTTTATAAGTGTAAAAAAAAATTTGACTATAAATCTTTCCTTTACAAAATACAATTGTATCAATTTAGTCTTTCGTTGTTATTTATGGTTGTTTGTCGTCTAGAATTCAAAACACCGCACAACCTTTAATTTTCCGCAAAGGAAAGCGTCAAAAAAACCAAGTGTATGAGCAAGTTTTTGACGCGCAGCAGATGGAATGGAAAGGAAGTAAAAGCAAAAGAGATTTGATATACGTGGAATGTATAAAAGCACCTATGATGGATAAGTATGAAACTCAAGAAATAATAAAGTCAATGTCTTGCAAAGCTGAAAATCACTCACATATAGAACATATCTGGAAATTGAATGCATGTCGAGGTTACAAACCTTAATAAAAGCAAAGGAATGGGTATAAAAAATACTTGTCGAAAAATGGAAAAACTTGTGAACTGTGTCGGTTTTTCGTTTTGTTCGTATAAGTATATGCTTTTGATCGCCAAGTCTGCTCATCCGTTCATTTTCCAAAGAAGAAAATGTAAACAAATTAAGAGTACGAATAATTTTTGACCAAATCTAGATGGAATGTAAGGGAAGCAAAATCAGAAAAGATTGATGTACATTGTTAGTAAAAGAGGACCTAAAATGGATCCCAGTGGAACTCCAGAATCCGTAAAGCAAATGTCAGATGAAATAAAAAATTGTAATTGGTAGAACTGAAAATTAAATTTTAGTGGAAGCTTGATTACCTAGGAATGGTTGATTGTCCCAAATGCATTTGAAAAATTTTGAGTTGAAAACTTCTACAGAATATTTCACAGTTCACTTTTTTACCTACACAGCTTATAAATTTATGGAATGTCTTGGATCTATGATAACAGGAGAGGAGACGTCTTTAAGGTTGCTTGTCGGTTGGAATCGAGCGAGTACATGGGAGAGATGCGATAGTGAGACGTTGGCATATGTAAATCTTTCAGGTACGAGTGGATTCATTAAAAAAAATTGCATCAATGCGGCTTTTGTTGTTGATGGTTGTTTGTCTTCTACAACTCAAGACAGTGCACATGTTGATAGTTTCATTCGTTAATTGTACCACCAGATAGATAGATGATAAATATAGAATAATTGTTTGACACAATGTAAATCATTCGTTTACGAAGTATAAATGCATCAAAAGGCGTCTTTTGTTGTTATTTATGGTTGTTATAACTCAAGACGCCGCTCATACATTTGATCGTCAAGCCGAGTCTGCTCATTCTTTAATTCTAAAGAAAAAAATGCGATAAAATGAAGTCTATGAATAAGTTTTTCTCCCAGGCAGATGGAATGTATGGTAAGTAAGAACAGAAGAGACTGATATAGATGGAAAGTAAAAAAGGACGAAGATTGACCCCCCCCCCCGTGGATTTTCGGAATTGGCATACGTCAAATTTTCAAACCCGAGGATTCACATTTAAATAAAAATGTATCAATCTTTTGTTGTTGGTGGTTGTTTCTCATTTACAACTCGAGACGCCGCGCATACTTTTGATTTTTAAGCAGAGTCTGCTCATCCTTTAATTTCCCAAGAAGAAAATGTGATTTAACGAAGTGTATGAATAAGTTTTTGACCCAATGTAAATGTACTTGTAAGGGAAGTAAGAGCAGAGAAGATTGATATAAATTGAAAGTAAAAGGGAACCTAAGATGGACCCTTGTAGAAGTTCAGAATCAATAAAGCCAAAGTCGCATCTTTTGGAATTGAAACTGAAAACTTGTACGAAAGTACTAAAATATTCAATAAAAACTTTATAATTGGTAGAGCTGGAAATCAAATTTTAGATGAAGCCTGATGATGGTTGATAGACTCAAATGCATTTGGAAAATTTTTAAGTTGAAAACAGCATCAGAATATTTCATGATTCACTTTTTTACTTGCATGGTTTATTTTAAACTGATGGAATGTCTCGGAATGATAGTAGAGCAGCAGACCTTGTTAAATTTAATTTGTCAGTTGGTATCGAACATGTGAGAGATGCAATTTTTGACTTGGGATATGCAAGCAATGATAAACGAGAAATATTTAGCATTATAACTATCAAACTGTTGCCAATTAAGGAAATGAAAAACGCCCCCCCGAAACCGATAGCGTCAGCAGTAAAAAAGGACTTGTAGTAGATTCAGACCTCAGTGAGTCTCGGTTCCGTGCGCCCCTTCCACAATTTCGCCCGGTTCGTCGAGGACTTAAAGACATAGGCTCGTAACACAAACCGACCTTTTTCGACGTGTTTATCATTCCAAATAAATATATTTTTCGAGAAAGGGAAAACACCCGAAATGAAAACGGTGCGTACCTGTTGATGACAGTCGATCAGACGAGAAGTGATGTTTCGTCTTGAAAATCAATAAGGGGTGTATCAGCCCTGAGAATCGCGTTGAGGTTCAGTTTCTGTCAAGTCGACTTTCCGTTAAACACATGTTCAAAGTTTGCCCTCTCTGAACGGTCTCCATTTGTTTACATTCTTGGATTTGAAACGAATTCCGGCAAATATGCAAAGGAGTGGTGAGTGTTTTGATTCTTATTTAAACCCAAGCCCGGCCAGGGGGGAAAATCCCTTTATTGCCGGCATCGAATAATAAACATGGCGCCAAAACATTATTTTTCGATGTTAACTGCCTTTTTAGAGGACTCAGATTGAAAAGCATCTGTAAAACCTCGACATAGGGTGGTTTTTCAATTGTCTTTCGACGACCCAGACTCCCGTTCCGTTTCGTAACGATATAAAAAAACTCAGTCGAGTACTACGAACCGATAAGCCCTCGCATTTCTTAAACAATTTGAATACACGGTATTAATGAAGGAACAAATAAAAAAGTACAATTGTACGTTTTGGTAGGGTTTTTTTTGGAGGGCGAAAAAACTCATAATCGCTGTTGCGAAGGCCGACTTGGTCACGCCTATCCATCGAACCCGCCCGGGCGTCTTGGACAGTGCCGTAAGACGCGGGTTCGTTGTGCTTTGACCCTAGGGCGAAGGATCTATTGGAGAAAAAAAACCAATTGAAATTCCCGTTCGGTACGGCGTTGACCAAAATTGGACTAGCTCGACGGGTTGAATGAATAAAATCGAATCGACCTCCCACCCGATTAAACCTCATTTAGATTTTCACGTTTGCTTTAATTTAATTTAATTCAAACAACTCCATTTGAACGCTTCTCTGCTCTGATCGACACTTGTGCAGTGACGGCTGTTCAAAGCATTGGCGATCAAAAGCACGAGCGGCGTCTTGAGTTGTAGACGACAAACAACCATAAACAACAACAAAAGACGCGTTGATGTAGTTTTACTAAAAATGAACCCACACAAACTTAATTTGTTGACATTGTCTTATTTAAGTTTATTTTCTAACTAAAACCCTTTTTGGACACTAAACTATGCTATAGTATATGTCATTAGGTATTACGTTAAAAACATAAACTGGCATATTTAAACGTAAAAAAGTATTCGAGTACGAACAAAACGACGAAGAACTAACATATTTACCACTTTTTAAAATTTTGTAGGCAACCCTTTGTACTTATTAAGGCTTGTAACTTTGACATAGTCATGTTTCAAATTTGATCCTTGTTTGGTTGATTTTCAGTTTTACATAACATTAATTGTTGAGTTATACATGGGTCCATCTAAGTCCTCTTCTATATTTGATGTATATCGATCTCTTTTTGCTTTTAACTTCTCTTCCATTTCACCTATTGTGAGTCAGCAAATTAGTCATACTCTTCGTTTGGTTGCATTTTTCTTCTTTGGAAAATTAAACGATGAGCAGACTCAGCTTGGTGATCATAAATCATAAGCAGCATTAAGTCTTGTAACTTTGACATGGAGTCACGTTTCAAATATGATCTTTGTTTGGTTGATTGGCATTATTTATTTATTTATTTTTTTTATACATATTTTTTTTACGAGGGTTTGCAACAGCAGAGGTCATATAAACCCTCAGGGTGCCGGCGTTTTTGAAAAAAAAGCCCATTTATATGTATGTCAGGTTCAAATCCAGTGGCCCTGCATTCGAACCCAGGACCTTTACCTTATAGTGATGAGCGCTGTGTCAAAGACTGAACCTTGCAGCCACCAATTGGCCCATTGGCATTATTGATTCTTGAGATCTGCAGGGGTCCACCTTAAGCCTTCTTCTACACTCCATGTATATCAATCTCTTTTTGCTTTTTTACTTATCTTCCATTTCACCTATTGTGAGTCAGCAAATTAGTCATACTCTTGGGTTTTTTTTGCATTTTTCTTCTTTGGAAAATTAAACGATGAACAGACTCAACTTGGTGATCATAAAGCATGAGCGGTGTCTTGAATCGTAGATGACATGTGGGCACTCAAAAAATTTCAAGTTTTTGTATTTCAGTCTTACACTTAATTATTTATTTGACGAACAATTATATGAAATGTGTAATCTTCCAATTTATCACAGAAAAAATGTTTTGGTACAAAGGTTTTAAAAGCTAATAATATAAGCTGTATGTAAGTTATAAATTCTTTTTCCTTTCTAATCTTGAATTTTCTCTAACTCAAAGGATTTTCTTATTTATATTTAAATAAAAATGTATTACTACATTTTGAAATTGTGATTATAAAGGAAAATGACTTGAACATGAGCAATTATCTCAATAATGATTAAGAATGCAAAAAAATTGATGACGCATATTAATTTATTTCACTTTATGTTGTTAAACAAAGTATATAAATTGTCTTTCACAAATATTTATAGCAAAAGTCAATGCTAAATAGATGCCAAAATCATCTAATGTTTGCAATTTGATAATTACATTGCCAAATATTTATCGTTTATAATTGCTTGCATATCCCCAAGTCAAATATGCTTGTGTGATTATTTGAATAAATATTTTATTTTTCTCTGTTTACTTTTTTAAGATTTTGTGGTTATTGTTACACACTTTTGTTTACATGGTACCTACTCTTTGTGAATAATTGCTGTAAGTAAAAGTTGGTTTCTATACCATTCCCTTAATTTCAAAGGCTTGAAAATTTGTTTATGTCTTGGTGAAAGTATATTATATATCTTGCCTGCTTAGAGAGAGAGGAAAACATTCCTTATAGAGAGATTTATTACCATTTAATCCCCAAATTTATTATAATATAATTAATAATAAATTATGATGTAAAAATCTTTTAGTCTGATAGTTTTGTGCGCGTACACACACACACACACACTTTATTTAGTTTGAAATTAAATCCATTATCTTTTGTCATTAGTTACAGGTAATTAGAAACTATTGAAGTCAAAATAAACACCAGACAACAGAATCTTTACATAGTACTAATTAATCCCATTTGCACAAATTGTAGCATTATTCCCTTCCATTCTGCTACGCCTAAAGATTACTTTCAGTTAATCTTTTTCATTTGTTAATTTTGTTTGATATTATTTTTATTCTTAAACATTTTTCCATGGCTGAAGTCAGGCATTTGAGTGAGTATGGAGTACGGCATCAGTGTCAGGGTCATAACATTATTATAGAAGAATATAGCCAGTGCTAAGCTGCCAAGATACAGAGTATGTCACTGTAAAATAGGAAGGGTTCTTCAGCACTTCAGAAATTCAGGGCTTCACCCTAAATGGGCAGGTCAGTGTTGGCCTAGGTCTATGGACAAGAGAAAGATAGATTCATCAGGCTCTGCATAACCGTAGCTAATGAGAAAAGAAATCTGATAAGGTTTCAATTTCCTCCAGGACACTTAGACTCAATGAAAATGATCTCAGTGCCTGGAACTCGGCTTGCGGATACTACAGTAAAGAAAATGACCAGGCTTAAATTGGCACAAGAGCATGCAAATTGGACATTGGAAGATTAGGGACGAGCTCTTTTTATAGTTGAGGAGATTTGGCCTCATATCTTAATTTCATATAGAAATGCTAAAGAGAAAGGTACACCCCATGCTGTACAGTGCTCAAGTGGCATTTCGTTGGATGCTTGCACCAAATTGGTTGTTGTGCGAGGAAGATATCTAACTTCACAAAGATAGAAGGCATAATCGAAGAACATGTTCCATTTGCCACCCACATTTATGAGATATTCTTGCCAATACAGGATAATGTCTGGCCCATTAGAGCATGTATTGTGGGTGACTTCCTGAATTGAGTGTTTGGTGTGGTTAGCTCGAAGTCCAGATTTGAACCCAATTGAACACATTTGAGACCAACTTAAGCGATGATTACGATGGAGATACCCAGGTCCTAGAAGAGTTGGAATCGGCTGTTCTTGATCGATGGGAAAGAATCCCTCAGGATTTTATCAGAAATCTTTTCCAAGGAATACAAAGTCATTTAATGGCCAGTGGTGGTGTGATTATTCTGTCAATCAGTGTATAAAACAGCATATGTTGGTAAAGTAATTATAGATTTTGAAAAGCTTTTATAGGATAGAAATTTCCCTTCCTCTGGCCCACAAAAAAAAAAAAAAAAAAATCATTCAGTCATTGATGGAATAAAGCAATCAATCAGGGATTCCTGAATTTGTTATTTGCAACCGACTTAGAGTCCATCTTCAGTCCTCATTCCATCATAATACACCTCATGCAACACTTTGGTACTTTGTACTTTGGTACACTGCTTCCTCATATCTACCCAAACCTTTCCTCCTGGAATTAAGAATTACATTTACAAATTTTTAAGAAATCCTCTGGACACCATACTCATTTTCCTATATTATGGGAGTATTCTGTTGGCATACTCATTCCCAAAGCTTACATACCTCCCAATCAAATATCTTACTACTAACTCATCAGAGTTTTTCCTATGATGTACAAAATCTTCTAAACACTTTTAAAATGTAAAGTACTCATTCCTTCCACCGGGTGATATCAAGGTCTAAATAGCTCAAGAATGGCTTACGCAAGTATCATTGCTTTTTCCTAGCTGTTGCACGATGTCCTTTCCTAGTGTGGGTTCAAAATGATTTCACCGGCTCAGAACAACAGCCAGAACTCTATTGCAAGATATACTTTGCGGGCTCTTGTCATTTGTAGATCCAGATAGATAAATTATTAATTTAGTTTTGTAGGGAATAACAGAAAAAAAACCCTAACTATGAAATAAATATTACAGTTTTATTAACCACAATATAAAAATATTAGAACATTAGAATTATACCTCATATGTTCTTGTGATCAATTCTGTTATGTGATATCTCCTCCTTTACTTCACACTAAGGCATATTTACTGTTTTTGCAAGTATTGAAAAACTTGGTTGCACATTTAATTATGAATTCTTCAATGCTTTCTACGCCCATCTTTGCCAGACATATACGCAGGCTTTGGCCCAAAATTTGTGTTTGTGTATGTCAACCTCCTTAATCAGGTGAGGTTGACTCTTGTTTTACGAGTCAGATGCCCCGAGTGACATCTATTGACAGAGCTCTTAATGCATGAGAGCTGCTTAGACAACCCAGCCTCACTGGCACTGGTTTATTATTTTTATATCATTCATATTTATTTTATCAGCTGAAAATATTTTATATAACTGCTCGTTAGATAATGGGGTTTTCTTTCTGTTGTGGTTGGGAAAAAGTGAATGGTTTATTTCCTACTTCTCAATCTCATAGATTACAAACACACAAAAATTGAAAAAAAAAGTTTATATGTATATATAAAATAATATATGTAATGTGTAATATATACAAAACTATCAGACTAAATAGAGTTTTATAAATTTATTATAAATTATATTATTATAAATTTAGCGATTAATTTGAAATAAATCTCTCTACAAGGAAAGTTTACCTCTCTTTAAGCAGGCAAGATTTGATGGTAAGTTACGGTATGTAAAGATTGGCTAAGCAATGTAGTAAAAGTGGTAACTTTGTACCAGTTTAGTTATTAACCATTTTTATGCCATTTAATTTAAGTACACAAATAAATAAATTAATGTGTGTACAAGCAAGATTTAGATTTTCCACTTTTCTTGATAATATATTTTTAAATAGAGGTTTAAAATTGATTTAAGGTACTAAACCACAACTTTGGCTGATCTGAGGATAGCAGGGACTATTATTATTAAGAACAGTACTTCAGTGCCTCTTCTCACGCTTTTCTTGGTGTCCTACCAATGTGGTCTTTATACTGTAAACACTCTAGTGCCTCACACTCACAAAGTATGTATACAGATGTCTGAATTATCTTGAAAAGAGGCCCATTCTTTATATAGGCATAGATGTCAGTTTGTTCAACTCTTGCCCCTCCTAGTGCTTTCATCCAGTACTTGAGGTTTTCTATCTTGAGATATTTTTCCAGAGTTTAAGCACTCCTCTCGAGTTTTGATTCTGGTTCCATTGGTTGTTCTTCTTTGGCTAGTTGGTCGTCCTGTTTGTTTTCGTCAATACCTTCATCTCCTGCAACCCACCTGAAGGTGTAAGTTTCAAGGTAACCTTGGTGTTCTAAAACCATTAGGCAAATCAGGGATTCCCAGATTTTCTTCTTTATCAACTTCTATGTGCAGGGTTGTGCATGGGCCTCAGCCTGGAAGATAGTTGCCAGTCCAAGAGGTAATTCCATTTACCCGTACACTACCTCCCTGTACACCTACACAAACAAACACACACACATATTCTTTGATCCTTCTTTCATATTAAGACCCCCCCCCCCCCATTGATTGGTTGTTTTTCTTCCAGAGATGCTTTTAGATTTAGCATGCTTCTTGATCATTCATTTTTCTATCTCGAATAATTTTTTTCAGGTCTTTAACACTGTTCGATGAGCCTAGTTGTGGTCTTTCTTTGGCTAGTTGTTCAGCTTTTCACATTGCTGACCTCCTCAAGGTACCTTGTGTTCTCCTAAAACCAAAGCTTTATCAAACTGCCTAGCGCCAGTTCCACAAAGGTTATATGCCTTTATCCTTTTACAGAATATTATGGTTCTCTTTGTAACATTTGTCCAATGTTTGAGTCTTTCTTTCTCAAGCTGTTTCCAGCTGTCGTTAGCACACTCTTCAGTGTCTAGTTATGGTTCCGGTACCGTCCTTGTTTGGATAGTCTGTCAGCCTGTTCGTTTCCTTCTGTGCTATTTCAAGGTCACCTTGTAGTGTTCTAATGCTGTTAGGCAACTTAGATCCCAGACTAGTTTGAAGTTAAAAGCATATACATTTAGTGCCTTTATTATAGCCCTGACTGTCCAAAATGTAGATAGAACCAATCCAAAGGGATTTGCTTCCCTAAGAATCTAAGAAATTCAAAGTAATTGACACTCTTGATACTGGATGTAATATAAAACTGTCAAAAATTGTGACCAAATAACTACTTTGGACCGTGAAAAATCAACTACCAAACCTCAACTTCTAATCGGCTAAGGACGCTTGATGTAACACAGTTTTCATTTTATGACTCATTTTGGGATATCAGCGTTTAAAATATATATATATATATTACATGCCCGATGCCCCATTTTAAAGATAACCAGAATTTTTCAACTTATCTCGCGTTAAGATAAATAATGCGGGTTGGATTTTAAAACAGGAAACCTTCCAGATAATGGTACATCATGTTTTGTCATTGTTGTAATTTTTTTTTTTTTTTTTTTTTTTTAATTTGATTTGTCTAATGTATATGTTTTTTAAGAGACAAATTTTATATTTTAATTTTTCTTTCTTTCTGTCTGTTCCATGTTCTGTTCTTTGCTGTTCTTCTGCTGCAGCTGTAAGTATTTTAGATTGTAGAAAAAACGATATGGTCCAAGGGGAGTCACGAAATATGAAGTGGTAACTGATAAGATTGTAATGCACTGCCAAATTCTTTTTTCCTCTCTCTTTCTATCTAAAAGTAAAAGTTAAAAAATTACTGTAATTTTCGGAAAAGGAATGTTTTTAAAGTACAAAGCATATAAAATTGTGACATTTTTTCATAATTCTCTGTGTGAATAAAACCGCACAATATTTAAAAGAAAAGCTTCATCTGATTGATCCTGTATTTAATCGATATTACATTATTAAATAATAAAATGAAAAAAATACCAATTTAATTTTGTGGAATTTATCTTATGATATATAACACCCTTTTAGTAATATCAACCTAGTTTTCTCTTATTCTTATAATCTCATATCTCTCTCTCTTTCTCTCACCCTCACCCTCACTCACTTCTCCTCTTCACCTTCTCTCTCTCTTCGTTTCTGACTCTCATTTTCTCTCTCTCTCTCTCTCTCTCTCTTTCTTTGTTTCTCTTTCTCTCTCTCTCTCTCTGCCTCTCCCTCTCCCTCTCCCTCTACCTCTACCTATCTGTCTTGCTCTCTCTCTCTCCTCCTCTCCCATTCTCTCTCTCACTCACACCGTTATTTCTCAATTTCTTGATCCCTTTATCTCTCAATCTTAGTATCTTTTCTTTTGCTCTCTCTCTCTCTCTCTCTCTCTCTCTCTCTCTCTCTCTCTCTCTCT
>CM077101.1:28800663-28833560 GCA_039619505.1 Cimex hemipterus
TGACATTCATACAAATGAGTAATCCTGTAAACGTAAACAGAATATTTATATAGATTTTTTTTAATGAAAACTTAAAATCCTGCATTATTTTCCGGACAACCCAATAATTTTATACATTTGTACATTTTGGTATATATAACATCAATAATAGTAACATAGGTGCATCGGCGGCCGCAACGGTTTAGGCGTTGATATGGCGCTCATCACTGGAAGGTGAAGGTCCCAGGTTCGAATCCAGACAGCCTACATTCGAACACGACATACTTACAATTATGCTTTCAAAAACGACACCCCGAGAGTTGATACGACCTCTGCCGTTGCGAACCCTCGTGAAAAAAATAAAAGGAACACAGTTTACAATTATTATTAATAATATCAGTTGATTAATTATTAGAAAAAGGTATACATTACTTAAAATATTTGAACAAACTGAATTTTTTAGTTATGTATTAATTTCGTTCGTGTAGATGTCTACCAGGGCCTTTTTTATTCTCAAACTAACCCTTTAAATCTCCAACTTCAGATGATGTCAGTTGCTCCTCGTTATTGATGTGTATTTTATCGTTTTAATTACTTTTTCACTATCTGTACTAGTTTTTCATACCCTAAGAGTGTTCTTTTTTTTCGTTTTATAGATCAGAGGCTATCGTTTTTTGATGGATATCCATGCAGCATTGATGATTCGTACAATGATGAAAATGGAAGTCAAATTTTTAAAATCAATGTTTCTCTGTGAATCTCAAATGAGTTTTTTAAAAAAGATTTTGGACATCAGAGGAAGAAGGCTGAAGAGTCTTAGGGGGATATGCGATTCAAAAGTTTGTAAGCTTTAAATTGACAATACTGCCGGATACATCCATAAAAAAAGAAAATGAAAACTAAAAAAAAACAAAACTATGGCGATATGAAGAAGGATTCGAATTATAGTGAAAGCAATTGGTTTACTATTTGAGGATTTGTGTGGGTAGTCCTTACGTAAGTACTATCACTTATTTAGGTAAATATTTAGCGATAAGTACATAGGTAAGATCAATTTTCTGAAAGAAAGATTTTAGACTGTAAATAATATTTGTCTTAAATTTTTAGATAAACCTTCTTGGTCTGAGGACCTATGGACTTTGTTTGTTTATGTTCTTATTATTTTATTCTGCATTGCTGGTCTATCAGGGGCGATTCGGCTCTTCGCCATCTTCAGAGGGTTTCGACCAAAATTATTATCAATTCTTCCGAACTTACATATACAGCATGTACCACTATTCTCACCTTCAATTCCTCTTTCAATAAGACAAGTTTTGGCTATTGGCCATCATCTGTGGTATGTTGAAAACGGGAAAATGCCGAACAAGGCTGATCAAAACGCAAAGATAAAAATTTTATATACTATTTTTTTTGCATTGTGAATATTATAACAACTGGTTTGCTGTCCTTGGAGCTAATCTTTGATTGTAAACTGTACAGAAATCGATTTAAAGAAAAACGCTTTAAACGATAGTCTGGGATGTTGAAATATTTTCTTCTAGGAAATCGTAGGCCGTGTGATAGATGAAGCAATTTGTTAATGTGCTCGAGTAAGGACGGGCACGTGACCCAAATTGCAAACTCGAGTGAATTCATGCAGGTGCTCCTTGAATAAATCACGCATGATCTTCATGTGGGGTATAAAAGCCCTCTTGTCCCACGCACCTAATGAAATTAACTTCTGTCCGGCGGAGGAGGCTGCTAGGGGAGGGGTCATCGCTAAGGGCGAAGGCGAAGGGCCGGCAAGTCTGTGAGGCCTAGAGAAACACGATTACAACCTCTTGTGTCTTCTTCGGCATTATCGAACACACGGCCGTGTCCTGACTAACTTTACTACTAACTAAACTAACTAACAATAAATAAGTTCCACCACCTATATCCTTACGTTAACCGCATTACTTCTTTAATGGAGGTTACTTGAAAATATAAACAATGAAAAAAATACACTATTAAATCCGAATTAAAAGTAGAACTTTTTTTTTTATTGAACAAGAATATTTTAATTAAAGTCAAATGAAGTCTAAATAAAAAAATAGACTTAAGTAACGAAAGAATTAAGCTAACCAAAGGGAGGCTAAATCAAAAACGTCAACGATTTTATTTCCTCTGCCCTCGTCCTGAGAAAAAAATTAATTTAATAATTTAAAATTAATTATTAATAAATTTATTAAATTAATTTACATATTTAATATTTTGAAATGTGGTTTTCTATCATTGTTGTGAATTTATTCAACTGATATTATATTTAACTATATATGTTAGACTTTTGGTATTTTTTATGAAGAAATTAATGTACAATTTTAACAATTCAATAATAATTGTATTTTTTTCTATTATTATTATTAATTTTTAAGGGCGTTTTAACGGCATTTCACGCCCCTAACATCCAAACATTCTATTTTAGGTTAGCTATATCTCTTCTGAGTTCTATAAAGTTCCGACTCCAAACATTCACTCGTAATCTAATTTATCCTAGTGCCATCCAAGCTTTGATTTTCTTTTTCAAATTCTTAATTCGGAAGGCCAAGTTACATTAAATTTAATAAAATTATAAAATTTAATTCTGTTTCTTTTTTTTTTAAATTAAAAGTTTTTTCCATAATTTAAAATTTCCCCATAGGCTTGTATGGCTAATAATAATAATAATGGAGTCAGACTAGCAACAGTCTCAGCATGATTATAGGCTCATCTTTATCCTTTTATTCTTCCATTTAGGTATGATTCTAAATAACAATAATAAAAACAAAACACAATAACATATCTATTTTTTTTTTTTTTTTTTTTTTTTTTTTTTTTTTTTTTTTTTTTTTTTGAAGGAGCTATTTTTCTTATTTAAATTGCGATATTGGGCATTGCAGTGCATTACCCCGCAATTTTTATTGTCTTCCATTTTATTTTTCCACTCCGGCAGCCTGAAAAACTTCTGAAAAAAGAAATCATGCACGCACAACCCTTATGGAGACATTAGCAGGCATTCAATGGTAAAATAATTTGGGAAAAGGCCTAAATTTCACTGTAAATTCCAATAAATTTAAGAAAACTGAAAAGCGCTCTTCGAAAGAAAGACTGGGGACCCAGTAACTCCTGTAAATCTCTCGAAAGGTTGAGCCTTTGCCTAAAGGGTTGTGAAGTGGGGCAGTCGACCGAAATATGTTTCACTGTCAAAATGATGCGTTCTCCACTTCGCGTAAATCGAGGACAAGTTGGAAGGTTGTTGCCTATTAAAAGTCTGTTATGAATTAACCTGATATGACCTATTCGCAATCTAGAGAGAATTACAAGTTCTTTTCCCTCAAGTTCTTCAGTTGGCCATTTTTGTACAGCTGGCTTAATTTCTTTCATGCTATCTCTACAGGCATTCCATCTTGCAGCCCACTTTTTCTATTATTACAATTATTTTAATAAATGGCAGAATTTAAAAATAAAAGGCACTGTAAGGGAAAACAGATTTTATTCAACTCGATTATTTCTTTTTTCAAAATTAAATTTACACTCTTTTTTCTTTTAAATAAAATCTTCAAACTTAAATTTTTACAAAAAAATAAAATCAATTATTCTTGAAACAATATTTAAAAAAAATTTAAAATATAATTGAGAAGTATGTAAACTGTTGTTAAAAATAAATGAATTCGTATTTGTGTTTGCGCAATCCCCAAGGAATAAAATTAAAGAAATACGGAATAGGAAAAACTCACAGGATGATTGTTGTTTTCTTGATGTCTTCTAATAAGATGATTTTTTATGAGCCAGGTTGAAGCAGCTGCGTTCGAGGTGGTTTGTTCGCTGTCTCCCAATGGAATGCCCCCTGTCCTCCGCCTTTTAGCGTTTCTGCACTTTTATCTCCGACAGGTTCCAAAGTCCATCGCCTCCTTCTCGTTCATACCAATTTGTTTGTTACATACGTATAAATATGATATGTGATAAATATGATAGCAGTCCAAGAAATGTGGTACAGTGTTTTTAATATCGGTTTTATGGGTGATAGTAAGTCGAAAAATATTTTTAAAAAAAGTATATATATGTACTATTTTAACGTACATACAAAATAAATCCTTTTATAAAATTTAATAAATGCAAATACTCATTGTGATTAATTTCAAGAAGCCAGTAAAACCATTTAATGATAATATTTATGGCAAATAAAATATTTTTGCGTGTAATAGACTGGGGGAATTTTCTTTCTCCGGTTCTACAGAAACACACTTTTATGACACCTCTAGATTTGATCCAAATTGAACGTTCATTTAACGGTTGGAAAGGTAAATAATTTTTTCCTTTAGGACGTTTGAACAATGTTTAGGTATTTTGTCAATTATGATAGGGAGGGGGGTAAATTTTGTATAATAAAATAAATATTATTTTTCGATTTTTTCAAAAATTTATATCCATGGATTGGACAAAACTAAGACCAAATTCGTTTCTTGCTAAAAAAATAAATTTTTTAACTTACTTCATTATGACACAATTGAATTTTCCTATGCTTCAATAAAACATTCATAACTCGCCATAATTAATTGAATCGATTTTTCATTTATTTTTTATCTGCCAAAGTATGCTTTTTTAACTTACAAGGGTATTTTACGGAATGGGGTACACTGATTTAATATCGGTTTTTGTGGGTGATACTAGGTCGAAAAATATTCCAAAACGCGCTCAAGTGTTCTTGCCAATGAGACTAGGTAGAGAGGAAAAAATAACCTACCTAATTAATGTTTTTCAAAAATTTATTTCTCGATTCTTATTTATCAATGGATTTATTTAACTTAGGATAAAAAAATAATATGCAGATTACGTAAAATTTGTATGGCAACTATAAAAAAACAGAGTCATTCGGGATTCAATTCTTCTATTTACAAGACACAAATTTCTTCTAAAAAGAAATAAATTTAGAAGTACATACAAGCATGAATTAAATCCGTCTGCCAGTTGTTGTTGTTGATATCATAAAAAACAATATAGCAATTTAAAAAATGTACAATGAAAAAATAAATAGTAAAAGAATTAAGAAGCTCGTAGGTATAAAAAACAACATCGTAATACAAAGTACACAATAGTAGTAAGCGAAATGAAATAAACTAAAAAGAGAATGGAAATTTAAAAAATATGTAGAGAAAAATAAACAAAAAATAATTAATGAAAAAGTCAGGGCATATAAAACAAATCAATAGTAGGTGCATAAAATAAAACAATCTGCATAAAGAGAAATCCCAAAGTAGTAAAGATCTTTTTCAATCGGAACATCGGGCATCGAGCCCGATAATTTTTATTACTATTATTTTTAGTTTGGCACAAAACATCGTATTTATGATCTTTCAAAGGTCCCTAAAACGAATTCGAATATTAAAAAAAAAAAAAAAAAAAAAAAAAAAAAAAAAAACGTTTTGCCGAATTTTCCTAATACAATACGATCCTGCATATTATTTTTCTCGTCCTTTTTTAAAAAAAATTAATGAAATATGCTTAAAACGAATCTAAATTTAAAATTTTTAACTTACTTATTAGGCAATAATTTCGTCCGAAAAAAAGAAATAAAACGTATGAAAAGATCGTATTGACTTATTTTTTATTTTTCTTAGTTGTATTTAGTAAATATATATACCTTGTTGATACAGCTGAAAGAAGAATTTCTATCCTTTAAAATAAATGTAAAACAGTTGAAGTTTGGTAAAATTGAAAACAGGTGAAACAACATGTCACTGGATAAAAAAATACCTCGGTCTATCCTGCACAAATATGCCTATTTTTTTTTTTTTTTTTTACAAATTTTAATAGTATCTTTTCTTTTTTTTAAAGACGTTTTGTACACGTAATTTCATCTAATGTGAGAAGAAATATCTTGTGCATTATTTCCTTACCATATATTAAAAAAACGAGAGTAAGATAGTTACATAGAGATAGACAGATAGAGAGGGAGAGAGAAAAGAAAGAGTGAGAGCACGAGCAAAGTGAGAGAAAAATAGATAAGGTAGAGAGAGAAAGAGAGAGAGAGAGAGAGAGAGAGAGAGAGAGAGAGAGAGAGATGGAGAGGGAGGGAGATAGTAGTAAACGTAAAAGTTGGTGCTGTAGAGAAAAGAATGAGGAGTAAAAAAAAAGATTTAGGTAGTGAAAGACAGAAAGAAAGAGAAAGATAGATATATAGAAACCTAGATAGATAGATAGATAGATAGATAGATAGATAGATAGATAGATAGATAGATAGATAGAGAGAGAGAGAGAGAGAGAGAGAGAGAGAAAGAAAGAAAGAGAGAGAGGTGTAAGTAAAAGCAATATAGGATCGGGTAGAGAAAACAATTAGGTATATAGAAAAAGAGCAAAAATAAATATGAAGAGAGAGAGAGAGAGAGAGAGAGAGGGAGAGAGAGAGAGAGAGAGAGAGAGAGTGTGTGTGTATGTTTGCACATATACAATCCGTTATTAATTGAATTTACCTTTCATGATTGATTGACAGTTGTTTTGTCTATCTAACTTTAATCTGATGCGACAATACACAAACAAATATTTCTTTGTTTTAATTAGGCAAAGTTTGATTTCTTTTAACGTTCGGATTCTGGATGCAAGGTAAAATTGACACAAAACATCATCAAACGTTTGCTAATAATCTAGAGAAACATGCATTATTTCTAGTTGGATATTTGAACTACAAACTCACACAGACACTGCGTTTGATTCAATAACAAATTTATTTGTGGTACGATTGTCGGTTTATTTAAATGGGCCAATTCCATTAGGACGGAGTTGAACTATTATGTATATAATTAAAGGAAAGATCAAAGCCCGTTTTGACGCTTTACATATAGGCCTAGATATGTAAATACATAAATGTTTCCGCTTTTGATAAAGGTCGGGAGTAAATGTCCAATGAAATAGTCGATAAATCGGTGCGTTTCATCCCAATTAAAGTTCAATTGCTGCGATTTTGGCTTTGTCATCGATGGCACGCTCCTAAATGAATCGGCGTTAAAATGTTCACCCATCTGATGTTTAAGCCCTATAATTGTGTAAGCGAATTATTTTCATAAGTCATAAAATAAAGCCATAAAACAGCTCAAATCATAAATGATTTGTTTAATCGTTAGAAAAAGATGGAAAAGGTTGTGCCATTGGCACAATAGGACCTGTTTTGAAGTTGAGGACATGATTGTCGCCGGGTGAGATTTATTTTTTAAAAAGGAGAGTAAACAAATCCGAGGGATGATGACCCGAGGTGGAATGATCCGTAAGGAGGGTCCCAGAGATGGATTATTTATGCGAAGTAAGATTCATGTTGTAAGATGGGGGGAGGTCGTCAAGGCAACGAGATTCCCGGTGCAGCCGACCGTTCGCCGGGGCGAAATGGAAAAAAATTGTCTTCCAAATTAACGCGCTACCGTTTCCGGTTGTCCAATTACTTATTATAATTTATCATTCTCCCCGGGTGGGTGTTTATTTAGAGAATATTTCCTATATGCCAAATAGTATTTAAAAAATTAAGGATAACCTGAGCGTGTGATGTAAACCTCGCGAGTTTATCAGTTTAAGATTACATTTAAACTAGCCTGTACTACGCGTGATAGATCTTCAGAGTCCACATAAATTCACCAGGCATCCAACACGCTAGTTTATTCTGGCTCTGAGGATGGTCTTAAAAGGCCAAAAGCTCCCAAAGTTCTAGCAGCGTTGTGTTGAATTTCCTCCGAACAACCTGACTAAAAACCTGATATCCAACCAGTAGAACATGTACGCAGTCTACATAAATTCTACCTTGTATCCAACACGTCAGTTTATTTTGGCCTGTTTATCTCGCCCTGAGGATAGGCCGGCCATATATCACCTGGTATCCAAAATGGTTTTCTTGGCCAGCCCTGTTGATGAACTTATAATGGCCAAAAGCTACATAAGTTATAGCTGTCTTGAGCTTTTGCTCCAACCAGACTGACTAAAAAATAATACCTAAAATTATTACTACTGGTGAAAACTGAACACAGGCTGCATAATTTCATCTAGTATACAACAAGCGTTCTACTCTGGTCTTGAGAAAACACATATAAAGGTCAAAGTCTTGACCAGTTAGCTGTCTTGTGCTTTTTACTTCCTCCAACCTGGACTATAAACCTAATATCCAAATTATTTACTACTGGTGAAAACTGAGCACAGGCTGCATAATTTCACCTAGTATCCAACAAGCGTTCTACTTTGGCCCTGAGAATACCCACATAAAGACAAATAAATCTAGGCCGGTTAGCTATCTTGTGCAGTTTCTTTCAACTAATATGTCTAAAAACCTGATATATATTTTCTACTCGTGGAAAATAAACATATGCTACATAAACGTCTTTTCATTCTGGGCCTGAAGATGGCCTTAAAGATCAAAATCTATTAAAGTTTTAGCGATATTTTGTTGCTTTTCCCCCTACAAACCTGGCCAAAATCGTGATTTCCTAATTACTTCCTACCCGTAAATATAACAAACTATTCGATACAACTTTACAATTTCGCCGGTAATCGATCGGCCGCTACCTCATCAAACAAATCAGCGTCTTCGTTGTAAATGTCACATTACTTGAACATACAATTATATAAGTGTAACGGTACACATACAATAATTTATTGTATAAAAATTATGATACCCAAATTTGTACATATAGTTATGATTAGTTTTGATTCATTGCCACTTTTAAGTACTTATTAATATTGTAATTTTATATGTATTTCCATTACCATTAACCACTTCGATTATTCATAACTTTAGACCATTCTACCAGGTTTTTGTCAACAGGTGTACTATTAATTATTGCTATTACAATGAATCCTTCTAGTTAATCCATTAAAAAAAGAAGCACATTTGTAAGTATGTCCATCCAGCGGTCAGTGGGACATGCAGAAAGCAGATATCTATCTTATTTAACGTTGAAACTATTTTTTTTTTAATTAGATTCTAGGTCTATCATTTAACCACACAATTTTTTTTCAAATTTCCTTGGGTCGAATTTAAAAAAATAACATTAACAATTTTTAGTTTTTTCCACCTTCAAACACAAGTACTCCTCGCTTTTCCGGTTTTAAGGTAAAATAATTCAAATATGAGAGAAATCTGTGATGATGTAGCCCAATTAACTGGTTTTTTCTGCGCGTATCTTCTTTTAAAGAAATAATTTTTATATATACCAACTTTTGGTAAGCAAATTTGAAAAAAATTCTTAAAAATTTCTAAAAAAAAACAATTAAATAAAATAATAACTAATAACAATCTAGTATAGCATGATTTTCAAAATGTGTCAAAAAATTCATCTAATTAGAAGGTTTCTTTTCAAGACTTTCGTTTTGAGGATCAAAATACTCGTTCTTAGCGTTGATGGGGGTTGCAATAATGTTGGAAATACCAATGTGCTCGTGTATTTAGTCAACCTTTCCTCTGTTGTATTTACTACTGTGGGTATGTCCGGTTCGAGTGCAGGGCCGCTGGATTCGAACCCGGGATCTTTATCTTACAGTGACGAGCGCCGTGTCAACGCCTGAACTGTTGCCGCCGTCGACGCACCTTCCTTCCGTTATTATCACTACAACTGGACGTTTGGTTATCATTATAGGCTAGTTATCAATATAGAAATTATTATTAATATGTTATTAGTTATTATAAAGTTATTATGTTTACAACGTAAAATGTTTATTGTACTTAAATAATTGTAAGACTAAATATTGTAAATTACCAAGATTATAACCGCCTGGTTATACGAGAATGCTCGAATTCAAGGACAAACTTTTCAGGTTTCTTAGAGACATCGGGACTATGGGCTCTATATAGAGGGGTATTTCGTTTATAGGTTGTTTGTATTTGGTTTCTGGTAGAATAGAAGTATGTTAGCGGCGGTGCAGCATATTATTCCAAAGCTCCACCACTGCTCCGTTAAACCGGGTCGGGGCGGAATATCTATCAATAGTACCCTCCGACCCGGACTCTAGATAGAGGATGGGCATGTGTGATTGGATTTGTATATAGTGGTATGTATTTATTGTATGAGTGAGTGTGTGAATGACTAGTTTTAGGGAACGTAAGGGCGCCGACATGACCAAAGAAGTCGATGGCGCCCGACTAGAGCCCAACCACGGAGTCGCTTATGCGCCAAGGTGGGTGACTCCCCCTGATCTATCAGGGAGAGGCCAGAGACCTCCAAGGAGGTCTCGCAATTCTAATTCTAATTCTACTAAGATTATTTGTATACTAATGTATGAATCCAACTCCAACTCTATTCCATTAAAGGCTGAAACATTCTAGTAAACAAATAAATAACTACTACCTTGAAAAAAATAAAAACATTCTATACAATTTACACCGGCCCTGTGGATGGTATTAAAACAGGAAAAAGCTAAGCTAGTTGAAGCAGTTTTGTGATTTTTTCCGACCATGAAAACATATTCGCATATTACACTTGCATACGTCTATTGGACACAAAGGTCGTCGACATAATTTCCATCGGGCATTCAACAATTCCCTCTACTCTGGCTTAGGACAAAGGCCAAATTTAGGCAAGTTGTAGCTGTCTCGTTTTGTTTCTTTTTATCGAACAACCTGACCAGAAACCTGATGCCTAAATTACATACTAACCGCGTGCAAGTGCAAAATCAACTTTGTACACATAATTCCACTTGGTAGACAAAATAGTCATAAAATCTAGCCCTGACGACGGCCTTAAATAGGCCAAAAGTAGACAAGGTGCAAAAGTTTTGTGTTGGTTTCCTCAAGGTGATATCAACCTCTGGGCTCGTGCAGGTACTTAAAAAAAAGCCACATTAAATATAACAACCTTTAAACACCAATGAGTGGCATGATGAATTAAAATCATCGAGTTCGGAAGGAGAACACCAATATCTTCGGAACGAATAAATGAAATGTTGAGAAATTTTTAGATTGGAAAAGTCTATCAAAACCGGTGAAAATTTCATCTTCAAAAATAGTCTCAAAAAGAAAAACTTGATTTTTCACACATTTTGAAAGTGACCCAATATCGGGTACGTTATAATTTTATTTATTTATGTTTTTAAATAGTTTGAATTTTTTTCAAATTTGTACATACCACATATACACATATAAAAATATTTCTTTAAAAATTACATAACTACGGATACCGGGGGCGTCAGTGGCCGCAACGGTTCAGGCGTTGACACGGCGCTCATCACTGTAAGGTAAAGGTCCCGGGTTCGAATCCAGCGGCCCTGCACTCGAACCGGACATACCCACAGTAGGAAATACAACAGAGGAAAAGTTGACTAAATACACGAGCACATTGGTATTTCCAACATTATTGCAACCCCCATCAACGCTAAGAACGAGTATTTTGATCCTCAAAACGAAAGTCTTGAAAAGAAACCTTCTAATTAGATGAATTTTTTTCACACATTATGAAAGTCATGCTATACTAGGTTGTTATTAGTTATTATTTTATTTTATTTTTTTTTAGAAATTTTTAAGAATTTTTTTCAAATTTGCGTACCAAAAGTTGGTATATATAAAAATTATTTCTTTAAAAAAAGATACGCGCAGAAATAAACCAGTTAATTGGGCTACATCATCATCGATTTCTCTCATATTTGAATTATTTTACCTTAAAACCGGAAAAGCGAGGAGTACTTGTGTTTGAAGGTGGAAAAAACTAAAAATTGTTAATGTTATTTTTTTAAATTCGACCCAAGGAAATTTGAAAACAAATTGTGACGTTAAATGATAGACCTAGAATCTAATTTAAAAAAAAAATAGTTTCAACGTTAAATAAGATAGATATATTGACTCTGCTTTCTGCATGTCCCACTGACCCGGTAATGCGAATATGTCAATGTGTCGGTATAAGGGCCAGGATTCGGTTGTAAATTAATGAATGCGACGTGTGGGTCATTTCTTCACTGGAATCGACCCCCTTTGACCCAAACCCCATCACTGATTTACCCTTCGTTCTTAAATATTCGTAAGGGAGGGGGAGCAGCTGTTCTCGTGAAAGCTGCCCAACTTAATTCTCCCAAGCTAAAATCCGAGCGGATAATACAACAGGGTTGAGAATTATATTAAACCCAAGAAAAAAATCTTAGTCAATAGGTATTCACTGTTTTCGCGGTCCGCTCGACCAATTAATTTATAACAATTAATTACGGTTTTCAGTTGAGATGAAAAAAGCAAAAAAGCAGGCAAAAAGGAAGCAAAACTCGTAAGGTGAGGTTGAGATGGGGAGTTGATGTCCGAGAGGATCGAGGTCACGAAAGCTCAGATGGTAGAGCAGCGTCGTATCTAGCCGAAGGTCGTGGGTTCGAATCCCTCTCGTGCCATTGGCTTTTTTTTCATCTCAACTGAAAACCGTAATTAATTCTTAGTCAATAGGGTTTTGACCCGAGGTAGTTTTATTTTATTATTTGTATTATGTTATCTGCCGAGTATCACTTTACGTTATTTATAACAAAACTCCACTTTTTTATGCAATACAAAAACTCGGGTTTTCTGTCAGACGTCCCATGTAAATTTGAACAATCTGGTCATCTTCAGTGAATCTTCTTTGGTAGGCTCTGAAAAAACAGGATGTATGAAACTTCATCCCTTTATTTTCCCTAATTCACCACTATAGATGGCGAAATAACACAAGTCTTCCTATCCTCGCGAGTTTGTCTTTCAAACACGTTTCTTCAGTTTGACCATCTTCAATATTTCTTCAGTTGTGGGTTCTTAAAAACAACATGGTCGGGACTGGGTCCGTTTACTATCGCTGATTGACTTTTGCAGCTAGCGAAATTCCAAAACGCGTCTAATTATCCTCGATGGCATTTCGCCATCTTCAGTGTTGGGAATGGGAGATTTTCCTGAAAACAATCTTCATTTTTAAAGTAGTTAATTTGTGCTCGTCAAAATGTAACACATTTACAACTTCATTCTTGCCCATATAAATGACTATTCGGTATAACAATGTACCGGCAAACAAAAATAATGCCGAAACTCCCGCCCCCTTAAGACCTTACAAAAGAGATTTCACAGAATCACACTGAAGATGGCGTTAAACCTAAACCCCTTTTGGCAGACCAAAACAGCGAAGATGTGCAGACCGAAGCTATCAGTGATAGCCAAATTAAAAGTTAATCACCCCTGGGGTGACACAATAGGATATCTCACGAAAACATTTTGTTTCATTATGTATATATACAATATCATTTGTACAAATAATTGAACACTTGAGTATATTCTACTATTGTGCATACAAAAAAATGAAACAATTTCAACACTTATTTACCATATACCAGATAAAACGAAGTTTGAATTGATAGAATATAAGCCAGTACGGAGCCCAGCTAAGACAACTTTTGCCATCTTGGTTTTTGTAAGGAAAATACACTGCGAGACAAACGAAATATCACTTTTTAATGAAAAAAAATTATGAAAAAAAAAAAAACGATACAGCAGGATGAAAAAATTAAATAAATTCGAATCCAGCGGCCGTCCATTCAAACCCGACAAATGGGCTTTTTGACCTTTTGACCATTTAAAAAACACCGACACCCTGAGGGTTTTATTAACAATTTTATCAAAAATGTTGCTATGGAAAAAATGTAGAAAATATCGAATTCTGTACCGAGTATTTCCTCCTCTTGCGTTGATAATCACTTGCAATCGACGTGGCATCGATTTTATGAGGTTCTTTTGATATCAAGTCTTCAATGTATCGCGCAGCTGTTAGAGAACCTTCGATGAAAATCAAATTTTTGTGCGACCTTCCGTATAAATGCTTGCCAAAACATAACACCACCACCTCCATAGCTTCTCCGGGGTGAAAACGTTGCGCGGATATATATCACTCTCGTGTTCTTCTCCAAACACTCTCCCGGCCGGTAGACCTCAAACAAACATTGACTCATCCGAAAACAAGAATTTAATCCTTAACCTTCCTCACACTAATTTGATTTCTTGCGAAACTTAAACGGGATGTTCTGTGCTTTGTCACATACTCAGAACCAGAGGCATGCCTTCTGGGATAAAATGAAGCTTCTTAATGTCTTCACCTTACAGTATGTAAACTAACATTAGTATTTCTAACGTGTTGAAGTCGTTGCTCGATCTCGACAGAGAATGTCGATTACGGAGTACATTCGAAACAATAAAACCATCATCTCTCTGAGACGTGACACGACGGCGACCTGATCCATGCCTTCTTGAATAACCTCTAGTATCTTGGTACTCAGTTGTTCGTGGAAGGTAACCCTAATACGCTTCTTCTCACTTCTTCCACCTACCAACAATGCTATGATTTTAGCCAAATCTGTATCACTTAAAATCAACAAATCTGAAACTTAAAAATGGTACAACTTAAAAAATCAAACCACCGGAATGTTACAAAGAAGTCTTATAGACAAACCAAAAAAGAAGAGATATAATCCATCCAATGGTGCTCTTGATATGAAAGAGCTTTTTGGACGATCCGGCCCATTGGCGTTGCCAACTTTTATTGCTTCTTTACTTCTCGTATAGCGTCACGGTGCCGGATCGCGGTGGTTCGGTCTGAAGGGCAATACTTCGTTGCCATCCAGCCCACCGTGTACACTTATACAGACGATTACCACCGTCTTTTCCGAGACGCTCCAACTCACCGCCGGTCCACAGTGAATCTGACACGGATAGTCTAACCAGCACACTTGAATAGGCAGTTTCCTCGTCTTGAATCACCCCGAACCCGTGCCAGTTTGGAGCCATGCCTCACAGGATTTCATAATATTGTTATATTTTTTTTCTTAACTTATTATCTTTTTGAATCAAATTGTGAGTGAAGTTGCAAGGAACTTCAAGGAGAAATGTTATGATAATATAAAGAGACATGAGGTGAAAAACGTTTTTTTCGAAGAAGGTATAAATCGTAACAAAAACAGGTTCAGCGGGCAGGTTTAAACTGGAATAGGTTTTCTATATTACTACGGCTCAAAAAGCTAATTTTTTTATAATGTTTTTACATGTATCTTTTTTATATTCATTATTTCTGATAATTCAAAAACCTATAGAATTGCGATAAAAAATGAAATTATTTCATTGAGGCAATATATTCGATCTTATTTCTGAGTTAATTATTTCCATCTTTAAAGTTACTTATAAATAGATTTAAGTCAATAATGACTTGCGTTGGAATTTTACATATATTCTCACAGGATTTCACAATATTCTTGGTTTTTCACAACTTAATGCTTTTTTTAAAAAAAAGCAAGCCTCTAGTTTTTAGTGAAGTTAAAACTACATTTGTTTTCAGTTTCATCATTGCCTACTAGATGACCTTGTTCAAACTGTCAGGCAATTATGGGGCTTAACTTCAGATTATTGTTTTATAATTACCCATTTTGTACTACACTAAAGGACTCCTACCAGATTTAGCAATGAAGATCTGTCTTCATTTTCAAAAGTTTTTATGTAGGCATCGAGTAAATAGGCAATCGAGTTTCGTCTTGTGAAAAAGAATCCCATTGTAACAAGAACGATTTACAGCTGTTCCACGATTGCTGGCGGAGGCCAACTATGCTTAATCCCGTCTCTTTATCATGTCCCATAAGTGTTCTTTAGTATTCATGCCAAGAGAAAGTGTTGACCAATTCATGTGGTAATCCCTACATCCTACAACTAACGGGTGACAATTCGACGTACACGCGGTAAAGCATTATCGTGCGTTAATACGAAATCGGCCCAAGTAAATGGAGCGAATGGAACCGCAGCTTCCAGTAGAACCCCTTCAATGTACCTGAAGTGAACTCCAAGGTCCATTCTGTGTGGCAGTCAGTTATGGTACGGCCATGGACGTTGATTCCACTCCATACCAAAACTGACTGCCTTTGAAAATCCCAGGACTCACATGTATCAAAGCGTTCTACAGTTTTTCTCCACTCACGGTTACGATCATCTCTAGGTTCAAATCAAACCGGCAATCATCGCGAAAGAGAACAGCATTGTTTAAGTGTCCAAACGAGATGGTGATTTACTAAGAGACTACTTTTTCGACTTGATATATCTCCAATAGTAGAGCACCTGATACAGGATTTCTAGAGAGAAGGCTATACGAAGCCGTTTGATGATTTATAGCTCACCCGTACATTACAGACCGTTTGGAGTTGACTACCGATCAAGGAAGCGGTTAAATGTCGGTTCCCTTGTGCGGTAAGAGCAATAAAACGATCGCCTATAACCGTCGTACATCGCGGCCGACCACTATCTTCTCTTCGATCTAGACTTCCACTGTAGACCATCGTGGATAGCTATATAACGAACGCTACGTCCGTCGTTGTTTTTAATAATGTGTGATGGTTAGTGACCGTTAGTCGATAGTTATTCAGAAATCGTGAGATGGGGTCTGGTGTGATGTAGGTTTCAGAAAAACATTTTCTTTGTCGTGCTAACGTTTCGATCTTTATTGAGACCATTTTCAGGGAACAATAAAGATAGAAACGTTGGCACGATAAAGAAAATGTTTTTCTGAAACCTACATCACACCATAACGCATCCCACTATTTCTGAATATTTACTAATAATTCTTGTTTTTAAACTCAAATTTATTGTTTTTGAATAAATGTACCTGAATTCTCTAAATGTACTAAATCCCCTGGATGAGATGGCTGTCACGAATAATCTGCATGATGGTAAGGTTTGAAAAAAAATTCAATTGTTACTGCTAATCTTCGACCTATTTTTAAGGTCATCATCAGGGCAAAACAATTATTCGCTAGTTAGTATTCATCCGCTAGTTTTATTTAACTGCAGATATGCTTAGTGCTAGTTCTCTGAAACATTATTTTTCGAGTTATTGATAGATTTAAAGATAAACATTAAGTTTAGGTAATTAATCTTTTTATGAACGTTTTTAGTTCAAACGAAAAAAGTTAGTGTCACGAGCCGAAAGTCGAAGGTTCGAATCCCGCTCGTGTCACTAACTTTTTCATTTCAAGCAAAACCTTACATAAAAAGATTAATTAATTGAAAAAAGTAATTTGGTTCATCAGACCACTAAATAAAATGCATAAAGTTTAGTATAAAACAAGATTATCCAATGGGTCTAGGTCCTACGGCACAGGGGGAGTTTAGGTTGGGTATGATTATTTAAATGAGTTTGAGTTTTTGCTGTTCCGTATTTTTTTATATCGTCAGTCCGTATGTGGAGCGCAATTAGTGTATGTAAAGTCTTTATAGCTTTTAAACTTAAGTTTGCGTCGTCCTGGACCGTCTTTTAAAATCGCCCATGCGCTCTACCCCTTGTGACCACAAAGATTTTCTCCTTCTGCCGGAAGAACGTGCCCTACAGCTATTCCATTCTGAGTGGAGATGGCGGCCCGGTCACCCTCGGCGGGACCGAGTCCGGGGTTGGGCCGCTAGGTCGTGTCCCGTGTCCGGATTCGGGACGTCCCGTCATCGGACGGCCCTGCACTCGTCTACGATCTAGCGGTCGGATGGTACACCCATTCAAAGCCGATCCCGCCTTTTACCCCTTTTTCTTGTTTGTGATTACGTCCAGTCTGAAAAGCACGTGGAAAATATGTAGAGCCTCCAATTCACTACGATACAATTTTCTTATGCATAAGTCCTTTTGATTTGTAGTATGAATATGAAAAAACATCTATTTATAAATTTGATGTTCGTAGATACGTGAAAAACTATCGCCCCGTTAATATACTTTCCGTTATAAATAGATTATGACCTTTATTACACTTTGTTATTACTTTAGAACAACAAAAACAAAACCGCTGGAACGAAAGCAGTAGAAGAAATGATTGAAAGCCACACTATACATCTTGGCGCTCCACAAGGGAGAATTCTTTACTTGTACTTACTTACCTGTACACTTTTAATGTCATCTCCACCACGCGCAACATCTGGGACTGGTGCAACAAGTGGAGGATAAGACGGAGTGAAGGAAAGTTCTTAACAACAAAGAGATACAGAAATTCATACAAGTAAAATAATTAATACTATACCTGGACATTGTGTACTGACGTGGAATTTCCACAGACAACAACTTAATTGAAGACTTGACTACTACGAAGTTTCTAGGATCGAAACACTAAACTAACCTTATAAAATTTTTTGAACGTACGAAAGTGGTGAGAGCCAAGCCATCGAGAGCATCCAACCCTGCCAATCGAAAGCCCTCAGACAAATTGTCAAACTTTCTTACTGCTTCACTACTACTTCTAACTCCTATTGCTTCACTTTTATGAACGAACGGATTCGTTTCCGATTCCAAAATTTTCACACCAACCTCAATGATCCTACTGCTCGATCCGTCCCTACAAATTCTACTTTGCCCCTTAATCCCTCACGTTGACAATGAATTGTCATCGTATTTGTTCTACGTGTGAAGCGCTGGCATTAGTGTTAGTGATGTGACTGTGTGAAAAAATGTTTTGTGATTACATTTGTAATATGTCCAATATGTATATGATACAAATAAAATACGCCTTGGAGACAGAGATTTCCAATACATTTCAGGATTAATCTTTGCATATTATTATTATGCGAGTGTCATTTATTGGAAGGAATGCATTTATTAGGGTGAACGGAAGGGTCATATCCCAGATCTTCTATGACTTTCGACTATTCCGGTACGAATGAAAGGCATATGCAGAGCGAATGAGATGTGATTTTTGAATGTATTTAGTAGTCTGAGGTGTCGGTACATACCGAAGATTGTATGACCGTATTTATCAGCCTGAATGCAAAAGATGACTGGGTAATCGTTTCTAATTGTAATTATGTACATAACGAATGTGATTTCTCAGCTCGGAAGTAGAGACCCTCGTTAATTTTCGAGTACTCATACTATGACAGTATGACTGACGTCCGGCATATGAGTGTAATTTATTAGCGCGAAAGAAGGTACCCAGGAATATCGAGTAGTGCCCATATATTTTGTATGATTGTATTTATTACATGGAACAAAAAGGGAATGGATTATTACTTATTTGGAACTATGTACTTTAATCGTAATTAGTTTTCTATTTCAACAATTCATTATATACACATACAAATTGAATAATATATTAAGTATAATCGCAAGGCTAATGCCGTCTGCCAGAGTTTGCAAAAAAGAAATGAGAAATATTAACTAAAAATAAATTTTAATTTTAAGTACGCATACAATAGTAAGCAATTATCAAAATTAAAGATAAACTATAGAAGGCAATAATTTTACAATCAACAGAAATGACAGTTATACTCTGAATAATAATTATTAAAAATGTCAATTAATTATTCTGTACATCTAAGGGCTTGATCAAGACGAAAAAGTTAGTTTCGTGAACGGGATTCGAGCCCACGACCTTCGGCTGGATCGAAATCACGGTAGTTCACGTGGTTAGAACACCGGCGTATTTAGCCGAAGGTGGGTTCGAATCCCCCTCGTGGCACTTGCTTCTTCATATCCACGAAAATTTTAGATAAAAGAATAATTATTTGAAATAATATTTGAACATAAATATGGATGCATAATAATTAAAAAGTAAGGCAAATAGCCATAATAGAATTTGAATTGTTTTCCTTATTGTAAAGAATAGTAGCATTTTTTTAATATATGTGGTTACTTTTAAACGTGAATCTCAATGAGCAAATCTAAGTAGAGGAAGGCAGTCGTGGAAGGAAGATGCGTACAACTGCCTCGGCCCAAAGCGTATTTTCACCAAAGTATTTTTGCATTAAGTGTGAGGGTGCAGGACATAAAGCCAGAAAGTGAAACATGTTTTCCTTCACTCCAATTATATAATGAGAAAACGTGATTTCCCAGCTTGGAAGTAGAGACCCCATGACTTATCTAGTACGCTGTGGCGGTATGAACGTGCTCTACGTGTCAACGTAATTTATTAACGTGAATTGACGGCTTGTTTCCCACTTATTTGGAGGACTATCAGTTAATCGGGGCTGTGTGAATGAAGACTGGTATATGAATACAATTTATTACCGTGAATTGAACGATCAGGTTAAATGTACCAAGAACATGATAGGACTAAAGGTAGAGCCTTGAGCAACACCTGTATGCATTTATTGGCTTGGATGAAAACCCGTAACGGATGTGATTTATGAGTGTGTAAATTGAGAAACGGAGGAATATTGATTATTCTGAGACTGGCTGAATGAATTCAGGCCTCTGGATGTTGCAACCTAGGTTGAATAGAAGGCCTCCGTATTAATCGAAAGAACATCGAGTATCTGAGGCACTATGAAACCAAACAACGTGATTTTTAACGCATATAGTTTTATCTTCGATTGAAGATTACTTTGAGTAGAAAGATATCTAACAATATATTATGAATATATTATGAACATGTGAAAAGAGAGAGTTACGTTAACATAGAAAGAATAACACATCTGAATATAACTTGGCTGGAAAATCACAAAACTGAATGTAAAGAATGAAATGCGAGAGGGAAAGGAGAAAAGCGGAAAGAATGAGTGCTGGTGATGTCTGTTCAATGTATTTTGGTCAACTATTCCCAACAATGTTAATTATTCACAAGCCGATCATGAAGAATCGATTATTTCCATGACGCAGACTAGTTCGTCGTTTAGTTAAACAAAATACTCTTTACTTTTTACACAATATAATGATGTTTGAGCTCTTTGAAAAGTGGAGAATGACCGATGAATGGACGGGAAGGAAGGGACGTACAAACGACGCCGCCGTAATTACTCTGAACTGAAAAGAAGGACGAGTTATTTGGTGGGAGGGCCCATTTTGAGGGAGGGACTATTTCAAATTTGAACAGTTATTCTAAGTTACTCTTTAATCAAGCCACGTTGATGACTGCGAGAAGCCAATGACTCTGAAATATAAAAAAATTTGAGATGTTAGTCGTAATAAATAATCGTAATTGTTGAGCGAGGTAGCTAAGGGGTTCTGTGTTCGAACCCCGACCCTGCCTTGGGAATTGTATTACTGGATGAGATGAAATAGGACGTGTCAGGGACAAGATTCATACCAACCAACCACTTGATCTTTCGTGACTTCTAACTTTGAAGCCGAAGGTGTGTCCGAATCATTATATATTATTATTATTATTTTAATTAATTATACTTTATTAATCGAAGGTCTTGGATGACCTTAGATGAATTGCCGGATTCGAACATTGGTTGCTCTAACCACTTGAAGTCACGATAGATCAAGTAATTGTTGTGTTCGAATCCAGCTCATATTTCATCTCATCCAAGGCCTTATATTAAAAAAGAATAATTAATTGAAATTAAGATTTGGTACGCGCTTGGGGTAGTTCGAGAGGACGGTGGCTTTGCCTATCTAGTCTGCTCGGACTACCTCAGCTCGCTTACTGCTCATAGGGACGTCGGATATCCGGACACATAGGTCTGTAGGGTAACGGAAAGTCGAACGAGGATGCTAACGCCGGGATGTCACTCCGACCCGGCCCCGTGACTAAAAATGCCATTAAAACCTTGATTAAAACAAGGTGGAAGCGAATAAGGATCGTCCTCACCCGATTAAGAATATACCATGCGAGGCTGATACAAGGACACTTACTAGTGAGCCAAAGCTCGTGGATGCGTCCCTCATATAGGGAGTATGTGGGATTGCGACGCGATATGAGAACCGTGTTTGACCAAGGAGCCAGGCAACCCCTGTTCCGATTTTTGGAGGAAACACGGTTGTTTTATTTTATAGTGACTGTAGTGTGGAAGGGTCGATGGCGGAATATTGAATGCCCATTCATCCTCAATTAACTTGCTTATAACATGTGTAGAGGGAGATGGAGAAAAATCCAATACGCCACCACCCTATCTGAGTGGTTCATAAGTAACTATGAAATAATGTATTTTAGGGTGAGTGAGTGAATGGGTTTGGATCTAGGAACTGCATGCGGTTGGTGCTGAATCGTAGCTGAACCTAGCTGACAACAGCACCCAGCAACGTAGCCTCGGTAGCAGGACCGATATAACAGACTGCCCCGACTTGGCAGCGCCAACACCAAGGTGGGCGATTGTCGAAAAAAATTTCAACTTTTTCCTTCAAATCAATCATCAACTCCAAATTAACATTTTCAATTATCAAATAAACGCTTAAAGCATGAATTTAGGAAACTTAAAACGTGGTATGAAATATAAGGATCGAAAGTAAAATTAATATGATTTGAGATAATTGTAATATATAAAATAATTAAGAGCTCTTAACGCGTTTAAAAACTTACAATTAAAATTAAAAAGTGTTCAGAATGATGTACGAATATAAAACAATAATTTTAAATTTGAGAATAAAAAACATTAAATGATCCTTATTTAAAATAACATTCGGAATTTAATTAAAATTAGAATTAAAATTGTATAAAATTATGATTAGTTCGTCTATCTTAGAAGGGTCTGGTTATCAATGTGGGCGTATGATCTGTCTTTTAGATCAATTTCCACGCATTAAACAAAACGAGGAATTAACTGATATTTGTATTGACTTTTAATCTGGCTTTAATAAAAAGTAGTATGATCAGTATGTTTTTTTTTAGTTAGAAAACAACATTTGATGTTTGAAAATGATTTTTTTAAAAAATTCAATTCGGGTTGGTGTTATGTACCCTTTACAGCCATATAGAAATATTACTTTTCATGGAAAAAATTTTGGGCTAAAACAAAAATTTCTTCTCAGGTGTCCTGATGTTTCACATAAAAATTCACAATTCCTCTGGATTTTATACCATGTCCAAAATAATATTATATTATTGGTAAGCGACATTTCTCTTCTTTGAGCCTATATAAAAAAATCCTCTGGTTTTTAACTCATTCAAAGACAGAAAAATAAGGTCGAAACCAACAAAACCTTTCCAAATGTTTTATTTTATAACTCATTTTTGTCACATGGTCGCAGAAACAACAGTCAGAGATAATAAAATCATCTGGTTGGACATTCTTTCCTTTCTTCGGTATTTTTCATACTAGCGGTAGAGCTGTGACGTTTGTGATCCATTTATATTTTTTTACTGCTTGTTTACAATGTTTATATTTATTTATATTCATTTATATATGGATATAATCCTTGAACAAAATATATAAATTTATTACAAGTAATTACTCGTAACAAAAGCTCATGATGCTAACAATTTTCATACTAATAAACATTACAATGTTTGAACATATAACGGTTATAATACAAAGAAAAAATATTATTATGCAAATACAGTGAATATAGATGCCTAGATTGGCAACAATTTTTTAACGAATTGAGAAGTTGGTTCAGAAAAAAATATTAATATAGATGGGTTAAATAATTGTAAGTGAGGGATGTCATTTGCGGAGCACATTATTCTGTCGAGCGGTGAGTTTTTGCCATAGTTGTAATATAAACTGTTCAAAAATGAATGAAGATATTTGTAATTTATTCTTATTTTATTAATTATAATTAAAGTAGCATAAAATAGAAACTTCAAACCAAACGCAAACAAATATTAATACTCATTTTTACTAACGGAATTACTTAAGAATATAAAACATTATGATTACTCATTTTGTAAACAAACAACTTTTCTTGTATTTTCTTCATTTTAATCCAGTTGTATTCTCTTTGACCATCAGAAATCATCTTGAATCAGAAATTGGCAATTTTTATTGCGAGAATGAGTCATCGAGATTGCCGGCAAGTGGATATCGCAGAGACAGTTGGCGTTACTCTGAGCGTAGTCTCCAGGGCTTTTGCCCTATTCTGAAAGACTGGAAGTGCCAATAGGAGGCCTGGTGGTGGAACCCTTTCATTGTGCCCACCAAATCGTAAATGAAGTGCAACATATTTTGGCAAGGCTTTTATCCACGCATCGTATGCCACTTAGAGACGACCTGCAGCCCGCCACCAGCAATCCAGGGGAATATGCTGCAGCGGACGCCTAGAAAGGAACACCAATTGGAATGCTGTTATGTTGACTGATGCGTCTCGTTTCAGTCTGTATAGTGATAGCAGATGCCTCGGGGTCTACCAAGAACAGGGGATGCGTACAATACCCCAGTTCGTGCTCCTTTCAGCGCAGTTTGGAGGAGGCGGTGTAATGGTCTACGCTGGGATTTACATTGGAGGACGATCTGTACTGCATACTGCTGAAGACAACCTCACCGCAGACATGTCCATGAAATCATCGTAGAATACATCTCTCAAACAAGGATCTCATTGGCATGGATTTTCGATTTCTGGATGACAATGCCAGACCATGTAGGGGCAGAGTGGTTCATCACTATTTAGAAAACCTGGAAATTTCTACTCCTTCCCCTCAGGAATTTTTGGGACCTCAATTCAGCAAATGTGGGATGCGTTCCAGAGAAGGATTTTCGATCACCATCCCATCCAGTTGAGCTACAACAAACTATGGAGTGAAATTCTTTATAAAATTAGTGACAACCTTATTGACAGGTGCACAGAGGTTTTGGCTAAACAGAAGACATTGTACAGGGTATTAATTGTTTAAAAAAATTGTTGTGTCCAATAAACAAAATTATGGAATTAAAATTTTTTATTTTCCTATTTTTCAAAATCCCTTAATTCAATATTCTTTCAGTAAAAGAACATATATTCTTTAATAAATTTTAAATCCATTACAATTCGTTGTCCGATTGACAAATTAACGTTTTTCAATTAATTAATATTTAAGAAAGGTATTGTTTAAGACAAAAAAGTCAGTGTAATTAAAGTTTTTAGTTGAGATAAAATTGGTCAAGCGGACCATGAAAAATAGTGAATCTATTCAACGTATTGAAAAGATAATTTTTTCATTTTATGGACCAATATAAGACAAAAAACACGGGAGAAGAAAGAAACTGTTTTGTATAAAATCAGGTGTACAATTCTGGCACAGACTTAGGCGGTTGCTAAAAGTTAAGTATTCAACTACGAATACGTAGTATATTAAGCAAAATGATAGAAACTTGGGGTTTAGATTTCCGTAAAAGACCGAACCCTCAAAAACATTATTTTAATCAAGGAATCTAAAAAAAATTCTTTATGTAAGGTATTGGTGGAATGAAAAATTCAGAGCCATGAGCGGGATTCGAACTCACGATCTTCGGCTGAGTAGCCGCTCCTCTACCACTTGAGCTATCGAGACTTCACTAACAACCCATCTCAAATTCGAAAGGTGAGGTTGGGATGGGAAGTTGGTGTCCGAGCGGATCGAAGTCACGACAGCTCAAGTGATAGAGGAGCGGCTAATCAGCCGAAGATCGTGAGTTCGAATCCCGCTCGTGACACCGACTTTTTTATCTAAACCAATACCTTTTATAAATATTAATTAATAAATTTTAATGTAATTTATAATAAAAATAATATAAAAATACAAGGGAAAGTAATTATTACAAAATTGCCAAATCCTTATTGAGTTGTTTAGATCTTACGGTGTCTAAACTGGTAAGGAATAATGGAGAAGAATTTGGGAATTTCTTTTTTTTCTTTGGGAATTTATATGAATTTGAAAATTTCTTTCAAGTTGAGGACAGTCAATGTATGAAGTAATAATTTTGAAAAGAGTTAGTACGCCGAATTTTAATCTGTGTGTTTTTAATGGGATTAAGTTGAACAGTTACTGAAACTGGTTATAATCGAAAAGGTTTATTCCCGGCTTAAAGCCAACCATTCCCATAATTTTATTTTTTACTGTGAGGTTTTTGATTTGCATGAGCAATGTATGGATTATTTTTGAATTTGATGTTTCATTTTGATCTGACATGGTGTTAGAGTCGATTTTTAATAACACAATTGTGAAGAGGTTAAAAAGAACAAAATAATCCTTACAAATAGTTATATAATGTTATCAGAAGTGATTAGAACAAATTCGGTGGAAAACGACGTTTACCCCCTTTTTCAAATGTCAACATTTAATATGAAATTGTCTTGTTTCTCTCCCGTCGGTTCTGGCCGTTTTTAAGACTCGTAGGGGCGGCGGGAGAGGGTTGAGCCGAGGGCGTAAGGCGGACGTGGCTCTATTTATTGATTGGGGGTCGGAGTATAAGAAATCGTGGTGGCTGGATGTAGTCGTAGTGGGGGCGGGCGTAAGACATTATCGAGCGATGGTGAAGGGAAGGGAAGATTAATCGTCTGTTGGGCCTGGAGCCTCCGCCCTCCAGAATTAATTCTAAGGCTGGGTGAGACCCTTCCTCCTGCTCCCAAGGAAACGGCGGGTCGATACTCCTTGGCCCTCCGCCCTCCACCCTACAACATCCAACGGCCGCCCTTCCCACACTCGGCCTTATTTGTCGGAAAACCCTTCTTAAATATTCAAAGGAAATGCAACGATTTTACCAATTAGGGGGTTAAAGTCGTTTGGGGTGATTCGGCGAAGGGGTGAGAAATAAAACACGTGTGCAACTACTTGTTGCTCTGTAAATTTCTCTTGTCAGAAAATTCAAATTAACAAGTAAACCCTTCTCTCCCTCAAAGGCTAAACCTCAATTTGCTTAATACACGTTGCCTTATTTATTTAATACACGTTTCCTCCTCTTTTTGTCCTGCAACACTGCCTTTATTATTTCTTGTCACACTGTTTATTACATTTATACAATACTGTATTTAATTGATTAAACTGTTCCATTTTGTTACCAAATGTTCCAATTAACAGAACGCAGAGGTTAATGAACAAAAGCAAAGCAACAATACTCATCCAAATCATGTTTGAATGTTTGATAAGAGCCTTATTGATATTTGAAACATAATTTATCGCTTTAAAGTCTTCTTCAGGCATTGTGGTATTATTTCTCAGGAGAAAAGTACACTATTTCATATCATTACAAACGCGGAATCACCGAATTATAAAATTATTTTTGGTAATACTAGGTCGAAAAATATTAGACACGAGTCCGAGTGTTTTAAATAATTTCTTTAACTAGTTTTTTTTTTTTAGCAACAATGGCACACATAAGTTAATTTGTCTATTTTTTTGACAGTAAAATAGACCATTATAGGGCGACTGGAGATAAGTGTCGAAAATGTCTACACACCATATGCAACAAAAAACTTCCTGTCCAAATCTCAACGGTAAAGAAGTGATTTCAGGTTTTGGGTGTTTTTTAATTTTTCGACTTAGGTCCACTAAATTGCTTGTAAACTTCATAACTACAGACTGTAGAAAAATCTGGTTTGTACCACCTGAAAAAAGAACGTTAAATTTGCTGTAAAGAAACTGCTTTACACGATTTTAGAACCGTACACATAATGGGACAAATATAGGTCCCCTAAAAACTATAAGATAAAAAATAAAATGTTTGAAGAGTTCAACAAAGCCGCAACAGATTTGTGCTTTCAGCTTATTTCTCTCACTTATGATGTAGCACCCCGGTGACGGAATAAGTGTCGAAAATTCAGGAGGTTTTTCTACTAACAATATGCAACAAAAACCTCCCATAAACCCCAGTTCAAATCTCATCGGTAAAGAAGAAATTTCAGGTTTTGTTTTTTTCTATTTGTCTACTTAGATCCACTAAAATGCTTATAAACTTCAGAATTAAGACTATAGAAAAATCTGGCGTGTGCCGTCTGAAAGAAAGGTAAACTTTTTTTCAAGGAAACCTATTTATATTGCAGAATTAATGTAAAAATTCTGCACGAAAAATTCGGAAAAAAACAAAAATATTGAAATTCGATATTTTTTGAAAATGCTGGATTGGAAACTGTTAATAACTACAAACAAATTCTGAAACCACTCCAGTGACCTAAAAGAAGCTTTACACGATTTTAGAACCCTACACATAATGGAACAAATATAGCTTCCCTAAAAAATATTAAACTAAAAGATGTAAAATAAAATGTTTGAGGAGTCTTAGTTAAAATTATCTTGATTTTTCTCATTTATGATGTAGGGTGCCTGGCTATAAGTGTCAAAAATTCGCGAGTTGATTCTACTCACCATATGCAACAAAAACTTCTCACAAACCCCTCTCAAAATCTCAAGGTTGCTTATAACCTTCATAATTACAGACTGTAGAAAAATCTGGTTTGTTCCACCTGAAATAACGTTAAATTGGCTATTGGAAAACGTATTTACATAGCAGAATTGATCAAAAATGTCTGCACGATAAATTCAGGAAAAAGAAAAATATTGAAATTTGGTATTTTTCGAAATTGTTGGATTGTCAAGTTAAAATAAGAACAAACTCCTGGAGCTTTGCAAATACCCTCAAAGTTCTCTATTCAATTAATTTCCGGCGGTATACCCACCTTTTGCCTTACTCTTCAGAATGGTTCATAAAAGAAATCCGTTTGGCTCCGGAGTTTCGTGTCAGTTCTTTATTGTTCAATCCAAAGGAAATTTTGCATTCGGATAATCGTGATACCGAAACCAGTGCACGTGCATTATGTACAACTGAAATTTTCGACAACCATTTAAAACCATTGAATACGTATTATTATATTAATCAAAAAGATGAATATTATGTAAGTTGGTTTCTTTTCAATTTATTAAGGTTTTGGTTGAGATAAAAAAGTCGGTGTCACGAGCGAGATTCGAACCCACGGCCTTCGACCTTCTACGCCGCTGCTCTACCACTTGAGCTATCGTCACCTCGATCCACTTGGACATCAGCTTCCTCTCTCAACCTCACTTTTTGAATTTTCCAATATTTCCAAATAGAATACACGATATTTCAAATATCGTGTATTCTATTTGATTCTCGGCGGTTGTAATCGTAATAGGAAGAAGTCATTATTGCTTACTGGTACAGCGGAAAGAAATAACGGCAAAATATCCTACGCTTTTTAAAATACTTCTTGAATAACTTTTCAAGGTTCCATAAAAGTGGGTTCTGTCCAATGATTCTGTCAGAAGAAATAGGAGCAGAGACGTCCTTCTGTTGAGCAGACATGACACTGACGAGTCGCGCCTATCTATCGCCTGGAGCGATTCACAAGCTATGTCGCCCCCAACCGATCCGCCGATAATTAGTACGTGGTGAGCGATACGGTTTCGTATTGCGTATCGCATCGCGCCTTGGGATCCTCGCGACCGCGGGCGATCTCCCCGTTTCGACTACGTTAGTAATTCGCTCAGTGTGTCGAAAAGCTCCATTATGAAGTTGCTGCACTTATTTTTTGAGCTTGTTAACAGTTTGGTACAGATTTGACAATTTTGGTTTTTGAACATTATGTTAAACTCACGATTATACTGAAGTTCAATTATCAAATTAAGTATGGGAAGGTAATAATCTTAGTAATAAGTCTTATTATAAAAACGTGACTCGTGATTAATGATCCTTCATATGTCCGTCCCTTGGCGAAAGCAACATTCAGTAAACGCTCTTTTTTACAAGCCAAAAAAGGTCTACATGTCAGTGTAATGAAAAACTACCAGGAATATGAAATAACAGGAACAACAATAATGTAGTGGTGGACTCTCAGCATGCTTTATTTTTGGATGATTAATTTCATGATATTACGCACTAAAGGAGGAATCATTTTTAAGGATATGGTTCTACGGGTGGATGTGTAAGGTTAAACAATCAATTATTAAAGGGTGAATTCTTCCCTTCCAAACACTAAGGTTCTTTATGTATATTTAACAGACCTATTACCAACATCCTAGGTCGATCTGTTTACTCTTAAATATACCCTCCAAGCTAGGTAGTAATGAGGTCTTAGTTTGGTTGTTCCGACAGATCCCAAAGTGACCCTTACAGTGAACTAAGGTAGCCGATGTTTCTACCTGCCCAAGTCAGTATTTACTTTTAAGCTACTTTTGAGTTTAGCTGAAGAAGGTGCTTTCGCGGGAAACCAGCATCGCATAGAACGGCAGAGGTCAGGTAAGTGTTTCGTACTTCACCGTTCCTCACTGACCGGCCCTAGGGCATTTAAGGAAACGTTATATAAGCAATACTTTCATGCTGGGATGTTCCCTACGTCCTCTTTGCCATATGCCTGCGTGAAGGAGAGAACAGGTGCGGTTCTGGTTGGTGAACCATCTAATAGGTAAAAGGTAAGCAGATAAAATTACAATGGAGGTTATCGTACATTTTATATATTATTGCCATCCGTACCGTGCAAAATAAATAGAAAAGAAAAATGTTTGATACCATATGGACGTACGTTCAATGAGATTAGAACCATTGGGGTTAACTAACGTGGAAGACTATCCTTTGAAGTTGCGTTTAGTGATTTATCGTAGATGGCACGCGTAGGAGGCAACCACGAAAGGGAGATATTTCAAATCGACCGTACACACAAGATTCTAGGGTTGAAGTTGAAGCGTTCCTTACCATCCCTCGGTTCCCCAAAGGAATTGAAAACACCCCTTTACGACTTGCGTACGCTTCCCAGGTTAAAAGCCGGTAATCCTACGCCCGTTCCTATTCCTTGGAGTAGTTTAATCAACTGTGCTAACACCGTTTAAAACTGGCGGCTATTTGATGACCCCGTCTCGGATTACGTCCGCCTCCCCGGCTAATTAACAAACACGGAGTCTCATTTTATTTGTGTTGAGACAAAACACATTACAGTAATGGACAGACGCGAGGGAGGACGAGAGACAACAAATATTGATCCGTGAATTTAAATTAGACGTCAGGTAAAACTGGGAAGTTGTACGGGGAATATCCGTCAGTTATAATCCGCCATAGGGCTTATTGTATAAGAAACAAGAAAGAACCGTACTTAAAATTACTCGGACCTGATTGACAGACATTTCATAACACGAATATAAGGTAGTATTTACAACTTTAACAATTAGTTTCGTCAAGTCCTCTGAGGATTCTGTACATATTTTTGTGATATTACAACTTCATAATTCTTGCCCCAGAAATAAATACAACTCGGATTTAATGTCCTAGAAAATCGAAACCGCTGCATAGAAAGTGGGGTGACATTTTGAAGGAGGTAAGGGACACATGTGGTCGTCGGTTATAAGGAAGGGCGGCGTCAAATGAGTGATCATGGCTTGACGTATACACGTGTTAACGTTTAATGGAATCTGCGTATTCCGCTTGACATAGAACAGAAGGACATGAACTCCCCGTGTCCTTCAGACGTGAGGCGAATGGCCAGATTCAATTTAATTGGTAAATCGTTCCATTTGTCTCTTCCTATTATCAATAATAACTTTTACTAATGTTTTCTGCAATTTAAGTACCATAACTGTAAACGTAATTAAAAATCTGATTACTACATTAATGGTCTCAGGATGACATTTTAGAAAAACGTGATAAAAAAAGAAAAGTAACGACAACGAAGAAAGTAAAGTGAGACATGGCGATGAACATGGTCCCCAAAAATATTTATAATATATAATGTTATTAGTTGTACACATGAGTATATTCAAGTTATCCTTTTTAGATGGTCCGGATAAATTTCTCATGAACTAATGGAACTAAATCATAAATAAATACCTATTTAATATTTTTTAACCTAGTTTCAAATTTATTATACTCTCTATGTAAGGTCTGTGTTGAGATGAAAAAGTTAGTGTGATGAGCGGGATTTGAACCCACGACCTCCGGCTAATACGTAGCTGCTCTAACCACGTGAGCTGTCGTGACTTCGAATATTCATGGGTTCGAATCCAGCTCGTGAGACAAATTTTTTCATCTCAACAAAAACCTTAAATAAAAATAATAATTGAAAGATGTAAATTGGTCAGTTAGACCCCTAAAGATAATTCATTTTTTTCATTTCAAATTTTTAGTTTTTTAGTCAACATTTATACAGGGTACCTCAGGCCCAGTTCAACTTCAAAATTTCTAAAAAGGCCAAAAAATAACATTTTTCAGTATTTTTTAAGCTGAAAAAATGGTCCAATCGGTCGAAAAATGATATAACTAAAAGTTTGGGAAAATGCATTTCGTTTTTCCGTTGCTGATTCCAGTAATTTGCTTCTTTCCTAAATGTTTATGTTTATTGTTTTACATTCTGTCATTGTATGTCAAACTTGCATTACGAGAGCAAACCTTAACTCTTGGAATTAAATTAATTAAATCAACTAAATCAATTGCACCTGCTCTACAACTATTCCATTCAAAATGAACCGAAGAGCACATTTTTCCGATCAACAGCAAGTTGATATGTACGACTGCTTTATTAGCAGTGATGGTGCTATTGCATTCGAGATTTACTCCCAAAAATTTCCTGATCGCCCTAGAGTAAACCACAAAACGTTTATTCCATTTGCTCGCAATAAGAGTCGGATCAGTTGCTGTTCATCGCCAAGAAACCGACAGCAAAATTTAGACGAATAGCTAAATATTTTATCTTATATTCGCGAAAATCCGAATTCCTCTCTCCGAAATGTTGGAAAGGTTTTAGGTTTTTCAAAAAATAAAATTAGAGAATGGCTATTTTAAGCCGTATCGCTCTGATCTTGCCGTAAGGACCTCGGGACTGAGATTGTGACGCGTCTAACGTTACTAGCACAAATGTCGATTTGGGAGGCTGAAGAAAACGTTCTTCCATACATCCAACAGTCTGTAAATCCGTGTTCACATACAATTGAAAGAGAGAAATCAGATGAAAATCCGAGAATTGCGTACTCTTATCATCAGGTGGTTCACAGTATCAAAGTTTGATGTAGACCTCTCGGAAAAAAAATTAATTTGGCCTTATTTCTACGCAAATAATTTAAAAGGTTCTCAGTTCCTTAATTTTTTGAGGATGGTTTTACTATCACTCACAGTTGATTGTCCTCTGCAACAACGACAAAGAAAGATTTTTCAGATTGATGGACGCCAGTACACAATTCTTTGCAGATGGGTCGTTATTTGTTGAATTGTCATATCCGGGACTTGACTTTTTTTCTGTGGGTCCATTTAAAAACCAGTGTCCGTTCCAACCATAATCCAACAACCTGAGTTGGAATGCTCCGAAGGACAGAAAATGCTTGTCAATCCATCTCCCCTGACTACATCGCTCTGAGCGAGAGAGAGAGAGAGAGAGAGAGAGAGAGAGAGAGAGAGAGAGAGAGAGATAGAGATA
>CM077101.1:28887125-28902036 GCA_039619505.1 Cimex hemipterus
ACAACCCAATATATATATATATATATATATATATATATTTTTTTTTTTTTTTTGGTATTCGCTATTCCACCATTGGCCCTCTCACAACACTTTCGCTCATTCACACAAACAAACAAATATATCTGTACAAAAACAATGTAGAAATGGCACAATAATTATATATGAAACAGTGAAATATTTTCTTATTGGGAAACACACTCGTTTCTCTTACAAATCGGATAGGAGGCCTAAGAACGATATCTCATAGCCATGGACTGTCATTTATGTCGGGGTGCCATGCTCACTCCCTTTAACTGGCTAAGTTCTGTGGCACTCCTCGACCAAGTGTGACCCACTGAGCAACCTTTCTCTACAAACCGGACGCCTGTTCGGAATTATGTCACGCATATGTGTCAATCGGGCATGGCCTATCCTGAAACGGGTGAAGACATTCATACTTCTTTGAGCCATCGCTATTAACTGTAAGTCTCAATGAGTAGAATACGGGAAAAAGTGTGTAATATTTTTGTGCCTTGTATCACCCAAATGAGGGTCCATTAAGATTGAACCGGAGCATCTAATTGGCAGTGTAGCATTAATTTGAGAAATTATATTTATTCATGTATTTAAATTAAATACATGCAGTTAGTTGAAATTATATTTTAGATTAAACTTTAAATATACGATTAACCTGAATAAGTGGACGGGGTGGTTTATCAATTCGATTAAATCATCATCAATCAAACCTTTTCCGTTAATGTATAGAATTAATATTTAATTAGGCCTTGTCCGCTCCATCCAGATGTAATATATCACAAGTTGGATTTTATTGAATAAGATACTTTTCAAAATATATCAAAGTAGATGGTGTCGATTATTTTTGGTTTATTTTTAATTATACAAAAATAAAAATAAACATTTCTCATTGTAATTATAAATAACGATCCATGTTTATAAATTTTGACAATTTTGAAACATTTATTGACATTGTGCTCAAAGGACTGGGATTAATATTTGAATATTTTTTATTGGTTTTATAGCAAGTCGGCCGTGTTAAAAGTAACTAAGTGAATTGTTCTAACAAGAGAAGGACGTCGATTTTAATGAATCTTTTCCTGAAAGGCCAGAAAATATTAGTCACGTGTCAGATCGTCCTGGCTGTTGAACTTAGGAGGAAAGAAAAGTATATTTTAGGCGATTTCAATGGGATTTTTTAAACATAGTTTTAGTTTTTGGTCGTTGCTATGGATGTATTTCAAGAATACATCGTGGTTGTTTTCATTTCTAGTGTAAATAAATAATAACCGGAATTTTATTAAATCAGATTCGGTATGTAAAGTTACAAAACGAAAAGTCGCTATCAGTAAAGAAAATTGTTTTTGAAAAAAAAAAATTCAATTCATTTTGCGATCTCTTTAAAGCCCTCAAACGCGAAATTTCATAGCAAAGTGTGTAGAGATTAGTGACCGTTAATGGATAATTATTCAGATATCGTGAGATGCGGTCTGATACCTACACCACACCAGACCGCATCTCACGATATCTGAATAATTTCATAGCAAACCAAAAATGAAAATTTTTGAATGCTAAACATTGTTTTTGTCTATTTTGTTAATATATTATTATAAAGGGTGACAGGCGATAAGTGTCAACAATTTCAGGTGTTTCTACGCACCGAATGCAACAAAAAATTCCTACAAACCCCTGTCCAAATCTCAATAGTAAAGAAGAAATTTCAGGTTTTGAGTGTTTTTTAATTTTTCGACTTAGGTTTATTAAGTTACTTATAAACATCATAATTACTGACTATTGAAAAATATGGTTTCTGCCAACCGACAAAATATTAAATCCCCTGTAAGGAAACCTATTTGCATTGCAGATTTATGGAAGAATCCTGCACGAAAAATTCAGAAAAAACAAAAATGTTGAAATTTGTGAATTAAACTTAACTTGTGAGTTAACTGTTAATAACTACGAAATTTCTGGAGCTTTGCAAATTTCCTCAAAGGTTCTCCATTCAATTACCTTCTAGCGGTATACCCACCTTCTGTAAAGCCGAAAAATTTTGCAAGAAGTAATTTCAGGTTTTGGGTGATTTTTTAATTTTTCGATCTAGGTACATTAAATTGCTTCTAAACTTCAGAATTGCTGATCGTAGAAAAAATCTGGTTTGTGCCACGTAAAAGAACATTAAACGTTAAGTAAGAAAACTTATTTGCATTGCAGAATTGATGGAAACATTCTGCATGAAAAATTCAGAAAAAACAAAAACGTTGCAATTTGGAATTTTTTAAAATGTTGGATTGCAAACTGTTAATAACTACAAATTTCTGGAGCTTTGCACATTCCCTCAAAAGTTCTACAATCAATTAGATTCCAGCGGCATACCCACACTTCTCGAAAGTCCAAAGATTTTGCATTTTGCATACGCTATCAGCGAGGTAGGCTACAAAAGATTTGTTTTAATGAAATTGATTTGTATTTGTTTTATGCACTCCTTGAAGCTCTTAAATACCGATTTTTATAGCAAAGCAAAAAATGAGAGTTTTTAACTCTAATCAATTTTTTTAACTCACCGTTTTCTGATATTTGTGTACTTTTATTTCAAAGTTATTATATATCAATTAAATGAGACATTTGATAGAAATTTGATACATAGATATTTACAGACAATTGATTCAGAATTGTTTTAAATACTATTTAAAGCTCTTAAATTCCAATTTTTATAGCAAACCAAAATCTATGAAAAAATCTGGAATTAATTTACAAAAATCGTTTTCTGCTATTTTGGTGAATAACAGAAAAGGAATTTTGGCCTGGATCAGCCTGCGGGCAATTTTTTTTTTAAATCGGAATTTTGTCAAAATTTTATTTCGCTGCAACCGTTATAAAAAAATCTCTCTTCCCCTAGCCTCTGCCAATTGGGTTTAGAGAATATGCAACTGGACGAAAGCTGTTTAAATATCTTATCCAATTATGATTTCAATCTAGCAGAAGCAAAGTTTCATTAAAATTGGTGAACCAATGCCTTCGTCAACTGTTTATGTTGTTTTTTTTACATACTTTATGCATTAGTTATATCAAAAATATTTTTTCTTTTCGTTTAGTGCCGTATTGGCCTTTTTCTTCTTAAATGATCCCTTAATGAAATGGTTTTCTAATATATCCTTAGAAGGCTATAGAAGAAGGATCATGAATCTTTTTTTGGGAACTTATATGAGGGGTTTAGACATATTTAAATAAGTCGTTTTCCACTTGATATTGTTCAAAGCGTAAAGTTGAATAACTGCTTCATACTGCTGGGGTATTTTGGATGTAGGGGAGCTTATGTAAGTAACTGTTGTATTTCCAGGAGGGAAGTGCTCGTTGCATCGGCTGGGCATTTGTTTATTGAGAAGTGAAAAGGAAGTGAAATGTGTTTTGAATGAATTAGAAAACGGGATATTATTATAAAGGATCCTATTAATGCGTGTGTCGGCTTTGTGTTTGTATAACGAAGAGAGAGAGGCTTTTAGTTTTGGGAAGACCCGCACCTGACTGAATAAATAACATCAAGAAATAATCTTGGGGGAGTCGCAAGTCACATTGCCACTCTGTATTCCAAGGTTCAACATCAATAATTCAACAACACACGCTCCGATATCGTATTAATTCACAGTTCCAACATTTCAGAGACATATCTGACTGTCGTCTCCTTTCATGCAATATACATTCCAATGCTGCGTATTATCTCGGACACTTTTATTTTTTATCGACGTGTATTGCACAACTGCAGTTCTCGCCCTTGTACAGAGACGACCCTTTTGAAAAATCACGTGCGGAATGAGGGAGAAGTAAGGACTCTCCTTACTTTTTTTTCTCTTTCGGTGACACGTTTACTTTACACCAACATTACGTTTCTGTCTAAGAACGTCTGATTTATTTATCGATCTAAAGAAACGAGACAAAAACAGCTTGACCCCCCCCCCCCAAGGGAACTTAAGGCCAATTTTTTAGTACAAAGACGGCAGACCGGGGAGTACATAGTGGCAGTATTTTTGCAAAATGGTCCCTTGGAAAGGAGAAGAATTAACCTAAGAAATTTAAACAATATAGCGTTTTTCAATTAATTCATCTTTATACAAGGAATTGGTTGGATCGAAAAAGTTAGTGCCACGACGGGGATCGAACCCATGACCTTCGTCTCAATACGCCGCTGCTTTACCACTTGAGCTATGACTTCGATCCACTCCGACACCAACTCCCTATCTCAACCTACCTTTCGATTTTCCCTCCTTTTTGCCATTTTTCAAATATCGCGTAATCCATTTGATTCTCGGCGACAAATGAAATGTCCACGGAGAGCTTTGGTGGTTATACCTCATTTTACTTAATAAATCCATTATATTTCGTAGTCCGATGACCAAATAACCTTTTTGAGTTAATTAAACTTTACGTAAGGTACAGGTTGAAAGGAAAATGTGTGTCCGAGCGCATTGAAGTCAGAGAGCTCAAGTGGTTAGAGTAGCGGAATATTGAGGAGACGGCCGTGGGTTCGATTCCCCCTCGTGACATTGACTTTTTCATTTCAACAAATACTTTACATAATTCGTTAATTGAACGAAGTTATTTGGTCAATTCGACCACGAAATATAATGGATTTAACACAGCGTTTATTTAAAAAAAATTTCTCTCTGTATGCTAGGTGATATTAAAATATTTTATGGATAAAATGCAAAATTTCTTACGTGTTTAACTGTATTGGGTGTAATTTTAACATAAGCGTTAAAACAATAGTATCTTAAAATCAAATTTTTCTATACTTTCTGTTATAAGGTCATAGAAAAAAATACTTACGTTCTTACACAAAAATTTCACTTCGGTGGAAAGTAAATGTTTCACCAAAAGAAAAAAAAAATCTTTGCTTCTTTTCGATTTCGCACGTGATTTTTCGTAAGGGTCGACTCTGCGGAACGGCGAGAACTCAGGTTGTTTCCGTAGAGGATACGATACGATCCCATTTGAAAACTTTTCCACACGTCGTTATTCCATATTGAACGAATGTATTTATTAGCTTGAGTGTTTTAGTGTGTGTGGGTTGGTTTGTCGTGTAATATCAAAGTAGAGCTCCCCTACAGACCCACAAAAATACGTGGGCGGATCGACAATACTTTTTAACCTTGTATACATTTTGAAAGATTATGAATGTATTTATGAGTGTGAGTGTGAGGCTACTTGTGGTTGGGTTTATGGTTGAATCTAAAGTTATTCTCATACCCAGCAATGAGGGGTTATTAAATGTTATAGAGTAATACATTCCCCACCGACTCAGTTAGTCTTTTTAGCTGTACATAACGTAAGAAAAATTAGGTTTTGTATGAATATAATTTTTTGGATGTGTTTGAGGGTACTATTCTAGCGGAATATAGAGTAGCCAATAAACTGTTTGAAAGATTAGGTTTATAATGAATGTATTTATTAGCTAGACACAGGCTGGGATCTAAGTTGAGCATTCTAAGTACCATCAAACTTAGAGTGCGTATATGCCAGTATGAATGTGGATGTTTTAATCGTGTCGTTTAAGCTTTATCACCAAATCTGGGAAGTGCTAAATGAAATATTTTATGAAGAGCAGTTTGAACACTTCAGGAGTTGAAAATACGTCTAATATGATTTAAATTTTTCCTCAGGTATTAGAATTTCTTTGAGAAAAAAAAGATATAGGAGAGGAGTGTGAAACCAGTGGGTTAACAATTCTTTTTAATTGTATTCACTTTTGTAAATGATCTTTTTTAACGCGGGTTCGCAACAGCAGAGGTTATATAAACCCTGAGGATGCCGGGTTTTTAAAAAAAAGCCTATCTGTAAGTATGTGTGTAATGGTATCATGACAATATATTGTGTATTCGTTTTTTTTGAGGGGGGAGAAGGGTATCGTAAAAAAAGGGCTAGAGGCGACGGCGGGAATCGAACTCGCGACCCGGGGTCTACTAGCCGAGAGTCTCTCACTCTAACCACTCGGCTACCGCGTAAAATTCTTCCTTCTCACCATTCGTATTCCATCATCATTACTGCATCCAGCAAAGTTTGAAATCAGTTGAGGCCTAAGCATCCTTTATAACCTTAAACGCTTCCTTACCACCCCGCATTACTTTATCTTGGATGCCTATTTAAATAACCGCTGCTTCAGGGTCAGCTGCTGTAACGAGACAATTGTTAAATATAAAAAGACTTTTATCCGGTAAATATCATGGAGTTTCGTTCAACTGAATTCCTATTTCTAACAGTATATTCATTCAGATCTATCCGTACAACAACCAGGCAAAAATGGATAAAGAAAGAAAAGTGGCTAACTAGTTGGTTTTTAGATGTTGCTATTATAAATGTTACCATTACCACTATTAACTCTTTGAGGTTTTCGTTTTGCCATAAATTTCTGGCTTCAATAAGTATTATTCGTTTTTCTTACATCTGAATCATTTTGATTTTTCACTTTTCATCCTTCTACTAATAACATTTCATATAACAAAGTTCATTTTTATGATTGACCTAGATAGGCATCTCCACGTCATCAATATGAACACCCATAACATACTGGTACGGTAAATTCTTCACAACATGCCATACAATGGGAGAAGATGTGAACAGCAACAATTCAATGCTCGTGATATACCGCATAAATCAAAGAATATGATCAGCTGATGAACACTGAAGTACTCAAGAGAATCGGATTTTGCATTGTATCAAGGCAGATTGCGGAAATATCATCCAATGATAGGCCTAAGATTTCATCCCTCCCGAAATGTTGCCGTAGAAAACCGTTATTTAGTTTTTAACCAAATCTTGTGTAGCCACGGTCTCAAGTTTTGATTCTAATCCAGAGCGACAGTTTTCAGACGCTGCTTTGAGTGGTCATCATCAGGGCAAAACAATCTTAAAGATGCCTATATATTTATATAATTAACTTTTGAGTAGATGGCTTAAAATCTGTTTGAAGACCGACTCAGACCGAATATTGATTGCCAAGGACTATGGTCCCAGTAATGTAATGTAAAACATAAATGTTACACTTCATGCTTTGTACATATTCATACCATCCATTCATACCCTAAGATTTTGAATTATTTTAAAGAAAGGATTAAAGCGATATTAAGAAGGGTTCATTTGAAATTTTAAAAAAAGTTAATTTCATGTTAAACAAGATTAGTTTTCAGGTAAAAAGGTTAATTTGACATTAAATAAGGTTACCTTGTAGTAAAAAGGGAAATTCGATGGTTAAAATGGTTAATTTGAAATTACAAAAAGGTTAATTTGTAATTTAAAAAAAGGTTAATATTGAGTTAACTAGAGTTAACTTGATGGAACAATTTTATATAAGCGTACAAAGTTAATTTTTACATGTATAATAATTATGCAATATTATATAAAATTAAATATAGAAACAAAATGGTTCTTCATTTAATTTGAGACTTTTGTTGTACATCGGCAAAGGAAAAATACCATGTGATCTCCACCGCAACTTTTGTATGTCCGTGCATACAGCTTTGTATGAACGGTCACACAAAATCCTAACAATTTCAAAAGTTTTACTCGTTGTATATTCAAATTGCAGAAGTACATAAACTAATTTAAAAAAAGAAGATAAAAATTGGTTAAAATGAAGATTTATTATGTTAAAAGGCGGATTGAACATTGTATTTTACAGATGCTCTGTATTGGACAGTGATGAATGTTAATTCGAATCTGCTACCATCAAATTATTCGTGGATGAGTAGCAATTTCATTGAACTGGACCGGTAAAATTCCTGTCGGCGTTTCAGTTTCCAATGACCATGGTTCACGATTGATTACCACGGTACAATCGGGGATTTCCACCCTCGAACGCGTACGATTAACATATTCGTAGTCGTATCAATAACTATTTTGTCTGAAGCTTAGGCAAATTAGACTATTAGGAAAATCTTTCGCCAAAAGAAATATTTATTTCTACTAAGCTCTAGTCTTTTAAGTGTTGTGTATTGTGTGTTAACTGATGTTTTCTGGCAAAAAGGACAGGAGTTTGTTGTTCTTATTTTGCTACTCACTGGGACACCAGCCTAGTCCTACTACGAGTCGGGTCCGTTCCTCTATTTATTGTTAGCCTGGTACTGTTGTACTGAGAGACTATGGATGCAGGAACTGGGGGTGTTGGTTGATGTAATTGCTGCTATAGTCCCATTTGAGTTTAGGCTAGCAGTGGTTTTCTGGCAATGAGCATCTACTGCTACGGTATTTGGTAAATCTCTCTGCCTACTCTTTGCTTTCTTGTTTAGCTATTAGCTCTGTCTGCGAAGTTTCTTGCAAAACATTTGTCAAATGTTTGTGACAAAAGACCTCAGGATGAAGTTGCTCTGATGGCATTGAACCGGTTAAATCGTAAGAGGCGAACGCGGTTCAGTCAGACAATGGCCGAATACGAATTCCGAACAAATATACAGAAACGCTATAAAACAGGAAGGCACAAGTCTTTAAAACTGCGTATGCCCAATAAAACCCCACTTACAAAAGAGGACGAGAAATGGACACGACCCGGGTCTAAAGCAAGGCATAAAAGAACAAATGCGGGGGGGGGGGGAGGAATCTTCTGGCAAAGGACCCAAAGACCCTATGTGAAGCACCTTTACGGAAGAAGAAGGTCATCCACCCTTTAAACTATTCCCAAGTGCTTGGTTGAGCAGTTAGATGACACCCAGTACTGTCTACTGACGAAGTTAGAAGAAATTGTGAAAAGCATAAAACCAGCCGTTGATGGGCTAATGTATATAAAAAAAGCGATTTGCCTTAAACTATGCCAACATAGCAACAGAGGCCTGGATAAAGGCCTGAGAAGAAACAAAAACGTTGAGAAGTGGCCAGGCTGCAGGTGGTGAAGGAAAATGAGATGAAAAAAGAAAGCAAATAGTTGAGGTATGCTTCATAAATTGTGACTTGAAAAAAGGGCACAAATGAAAAATTCCTCGGTTTCCCAAACAAGATTTTTTGTTTCAAACAACAACAATTAGAAAGATTTTTTTAAAGAAATACAATGGCAACAATGGTTTCCCTTACTATGGCCAACAAATTTTTAATTTTATAGCAAAAGTGGACTTCCCAAGTTATGGTAATAATCCTATTGTAATTAACAACAGTAGTTGCAATGGCGAAAATGTTTTAGAATTCCTACTGGAGCCCTCTCAAAAAACAAAAAACATCTTTTCAGACTGCTGGATGTACCTCGATCCATAGATTGGAGACCCGTCGACATTTATTTACTCACAAAAAGGACATCAGCCACTCTTCTTTTTTGTACTGATGTACTGAATGTAGATCCTAGGTAGGTAAGTTATTTCAGATAAATGTAGTCGAAGAAAATGTACTATTTATGTAACTGGTGCGTTGTGTCAAAAAAGACAACCTAAGGTCACGTCTGAAAGCTGGATTTGTTGCTCTATCCATAGATCTCCTGGTTATGCTACTTTCACGATTTGTACTATAAAACTCTTGGTTACTTTTAATTTTTGTATTCGTTGGTTGCTTAATAGTTGTACTGAACGGAGGTACCGATGTATTGGTAAATGTAGTTGTAGTTGTCCCAGTAACATGGGGTTTTCTGGCAAATATGACATTACTGAATTTTACATCCGTTCCTCTTCTTTTTCATTTTAGGCTGTAATTTTTGCCACATTTTCTAAGACTTCTTTGTAAAATAGTATTAAAATCAGGACCTGATGCCATGGCTAAACATGGTTTGGTTGAAAAGTAAACAACGGTTTTCTACAACGTTTCTAGAGTGAATAAATCTTATGACTATCATTGGATGACCTCTGTCCACTGTTCGCGAAATTGCATTGTTAAATCGGATTGGTTTTTGTATTCAAACGTTCATAAACTGTTCATACCCTTTCAAATATACCAAGAGCATTGTATTGTCTACGAACCCATCTTTTCCCCTTGGCTGGTAAGTTTATGAGACTTGATGAAATGGGACTTGCTTGTCTACTCCGATCCCAGAAATAATCTTCGTTATTTGGATTTTATAAGAGTGTAAGACTAGATGTGTACATAGAGCTAAACTGTAATATTTAGTGGTGGCGCCAGCCATCTTATTTTAGAGATATGCTTCGTTTTGGATTTGTGTATTCCCTAATCAAGCACTACGTTCCTGTCAGTCCCAGGCCTGTTACTCCTATGGTAGAAAGGTTCTTCACGCCTCTCTTTTCCTTTTTATTTTTTTCTCCCTAATTAATTTAAAAGGCCTTCAATCCCGCGGCTCTCCGTAAACCCTCTGTGCTTCTACATAGTTCTCCTCCACCTAAAATCATCTGGGATTCTGCGGTCAGGGGATTCGGGCCCGAGCTCTCTACGCTTCGAGCAGCCATCATTATAAGGAAGGTGGTAAGTCACTTATAAATCTCTCCCGCCGTTTATTTTAATTTATAATTTTTCATAAATTTATTTTTTATTAACATTTCATTACTTCATTTTTTCGTAATTATTATTTTTTCTTTCTTTTCACAGCATTGGCCGTAACACTTAGGAATAATGAAATCTTAAAAAAGAACTGGAGAAAGCGATAGAAAATTTAAAATGACAGGAACTCACCAACTTAACAAACTTGCCGCTAGACAGCTTGGCAAGTCAGACATTTACGCCCTCTCGGGAGTGCCTTGTCATGAACAGTGTGCAGCATAGGAAAATATATGTATATTATTTAACAACATTTATAGTGAAAGGAATTTTATTATTAAGGCAGAATATTTATTTATTTAGACATCTCCAATTAGAGATCTATACTTTATGACGGAAAGCTTAGAAACAGGAAAAGGAACTTCCATAAACTTATTGACCAATTTTGACCTGATTTAACACGCATTAAAATTTAGCACAAATCGTGAAGGCATTATGATCGAGTATTAGTTATGACTGATTTGCTATTCATAAATATTATGTGTAAATTATTTGAAAAAAGAAAAACAAAATTTATAATTGGTTCATTTTGCAAGCCGTTAAAAAATACACATACGTTTTTAGGTCAGTGCCTGAACAAAAATAATTGATCGGGTGGTTTTTATAAGCTTCCCTTTGATGATTTCCGATGTGAACGATAATAAAATATTTTATTATTTGATGGATTTACAATCAATTTATATATTTATTATTAGTACCAAAGGATCAAGCTGCTCCGTGCATTCTCGCTTTTAGCCAAACACTTTTTAAACTTAAAGATAATTAAATTTCCAACTGCATGCGTTCTTTCGAATGGAAAACTCGATTTTCCTTCCATTTTATAATTGTGCACAAGAAACTTACCTCCACGTTCGAAGGTTAGTAATTGGTACGATTCAGCCTCGTTAAAAATATCAACTTCTTTAAAATGAATCACCGTTGCAATATAATTAAATTAATCCGATTTTATAAACTTAGTTACAAAGTAGACTACCTAAAGAATTAGACCGGACGTAATTCCCTTAAAAAATTGCTCCACTTATTTCTTCAAACTAGAAAAATTTAAATCATATTAGACGTATTTTCCACTCCTGAAGTGCTCAAACTGCTCTTCATAAAATATTTCATTTAGCACTTCCCAGATTTGGTGATAAAGCTTAAACGACACGATTAAAACATCCACATTCATACTGGCATATACGCACTCTAAGTTTGATGGTACTTAGAATGCTCAACTTAGATCCCAGCCTGTGTCTAGCTAATAAATACATTCATTATAAACCTAATCTTTCAAACAGTTTATTGGCTACTCTATATTCCGCTAGAATAGTACCCTCAAACACATCCAAAAAATTATATTCATACAAAACCTAATTTTTCTTACGTTATGTACAGCTAAAAAGACTAACTGAGTCGGTGGGGAATGTATTACTCTATAACATTTAATAACCCCTCATTGCTGGGTATGAGAATAACTTTATATTCCACCATAAACCCAACCACAAGTAGCCTCACACTCACACTCATAAATACATTCATAATCTTTCAAAATGTGTACAAGGTTAAAAAGTATTGTCGACCCACCAAAGTGTTTGTCACTCGATATATGTTTAATAACTTACATTACTGGCCTAATGGGCTACTTCATACACTTCCATAAACCCACTCACCTATACTCACAAAAATACATACATTCCTAAAAACCTTAGAGTTCACAACTTAGATCCCAGTATGAGTCAAGCTAATAAATACATTCATACTAAACGTAATCTTTCAAACAGTTTATTGGCTACTCTAAGGACATGAATTACCTACTTTATATACAATTATTCAATTGGTGTACTCTATATTTCAGCCAGAATAGTATTCTCAAACACTCATCCAAAAAATTACATTCATACAAAACCGAATCTTTCTTACATTGTATAAAGCTAAATAGAATTGCCCAGTATCATCCTGTATAAATTTAATAGCCATTTTTGCTGGGTAATTTGATAACGCTATATTCCGCCAGTGGTAGAGCAGCGGCGTATTTAGCGGATAGCGGAAGGTCGTTGAATGAAACTAGCGTTTTCATTTTAACGAAAACCTTACATAAAAAGGTCTATTAATTGAAAGAGGTAATTTGGTCAAAAGACAGCTAAATTGTAATGGATTTATTACAAAATCTAATATCCCACACAGTATATAAAGTTAGAACAATTGCCCACTCAGCGAACCATTTTTTGTTTGGACTCTGGGGAACTGTACATTCTATCATAATCCCCCTGTCACACCAACTTAAACGCTCAGACTAATAAATACATTAAAATGTCTTCAGTGTAGTAGTATATGTCACGTTATAAAAAATTAAAAACCTACTTTTGTGGGTCTGTGAGGTACACTATATTCCGCCAGTAACCGATTCTCATATACCCAAACACTCACGCTAATGAATACAAACATAAAATACTTAATCGTATTCGTCAGTACTATTGTGGGTTAATAGCGTATGCACTCTACTCCACCACAAACCTTCAAGCTAGTAAATACATTCACTCAATGTGTGATAACCATGCGTGAAAAAGATTTCAAATGAGGTCATATTCATTGTTCACTTAGGGTAGCCAATCAATTTCTCTCTGGAACTGCTGTGTTTCTAATTAAAAAAAAATCGTCGATAGGCCACACCAGTACGGCGTTAATTTTTACAATCTAATAGGTACTTGTGAATTTCATTTGCTTTGTGTTTGTGTTGTAGTTGATATATTTTGACAATTTTTGTATGTACAATTTTCTTTAAACTTAAAAAATAAAAACCAATTTTCCGAGGGATTTATTGTTAATTAATCAATAAGTCGAATAATTCCTATGAATCGGACTAAGCCGTCTATAATTTCCCTAGTTTAATTCGGTTGTTCTGCGGTGATTGAAACGGCTTCTCTATGGAAACTGCTAGCAAGATGAAATTACATCAATAAGCTGCCAAAGGTTGCACAGAACAATGAATACAATGGGGAAGAAGATAATGATTCGATTCTAAAAACCTTGCATCTTTCCTCAATGCAGGGAACTATAGATGAAACGACACAAAAATTTACTTTTTAAATTACGTAGGATGTATTGAACCTTTTTGTTGTTAAATTACACTGAAAAAGGTTTTTTAGTTAATTAAAGACGGTTTATTCACCAGTTGATTAGATAAAATGGGTTTCTCGTGTGATAAGTTTTATTATACCAAAAGTTGCATCACGAATTGTTAATTACCATGTCACTTGTAAAGAAATGTTGTTGTTTCCTTTTTGTCGAGAAGTCGCTTCGTTCGAAAATTTTCAACTTCAACAGCTGCGATTGGACATTCTCGTACGGATCGAAAGCAGCGAGATGAAAGCGTTTTATCGCTTACTGTCGACCAGGTTAAAACTTCCCGTTGGGTGGTGGTGGTGGTGGGGGGGGGGTAAAAATTGTAAAACATTAAGGATCTGCCTACCCAAACTTGTTTGTGAACGTGTTCAGATAAGGGGCGATATAAATTGTGTTCCGTGAGGTTGCATATAATAAATGGAATGAGACTCCTTCCACGCTTTCCCCTTTCGTCTCCGCTCTATCTCCTAATAGGAAATTAAAATCGATCCCCCTCCCCCCCGAGACATATGTCTACTTCGAAAGCCGGTTCAATTAGACATGTTTATTGGGAACATTTCGACCGGTCGTTCGTTTCAAATAATTACTATCCACCCCTTCATTTAGGTTGAATGTTGACCTAAGTAGTAATTTCCACATCTGATTAGGTAACATGAAAGCTATCCTGGCCCGAGAAAGTTCACTTATGTGTTTTTACTCCCTTTCGTTATTTATTTTTAAAATAATGTTGAGGACATGGGTAGTTTTTCATGTTCCGACCGTGCACTCAGTATTCGGATCTTCAAAGATTAAACTTTTTTTTATAAAGAAGGATTCGTTATTAGTTCATGCATCGAAATTGTTTTTTTCTTTATCTGACGCAATAGAAAACCATCGGTGAACAACCTGATATATTAATTGCTATTTACTTTTTATTTTGAATATGAATGTGTATGAACATTCGCGAACTTTTTCTTACACGAAGTAAGGAAGCAAGAAGTTCTGGGACACATCACGCCGGATCAATTTTTATCGGTAACATATATTACCTTTGATATCAAAAGTAAAAAACACTATTGCTTTTGTTTATATCAAATTTAATAATAAGAAAAGCCGCGCAAAATTAATGGTGATCTTGCTATTCCTTAGCATACAAAAGAAGTGCGCCGTGGTACAAAAGAATATTGTAACTCCTCCTCACAACCCCACCGCAGAAAAGAGAAAAAAATTTAAAGAGTTTAATTTAACAACCCTATAAAAAAGTTCGTTCTACGTAAAAAGAATATCAAGGTACCATGATAGCTTGTGCGTGTTAAAATTATTATCCGTTGATTACTTACGTTATAATATATATATATATATATATATATATATATATATATATATT
>CM077101.1:28917107-28935354 GCA_039619505.1 Cimex hemipterus
CCCCTGAACAGTCCCTCTGCTGAACTGACGCTTGATCTCTTCACTGGGAAGCCTACTGAGTTTCGCACTGAAGAAGGCGTGAAGTTGAAACGCATCTGTGAGGCATTTAAACTCCGTGAACGCAGTTAAGTGATCAAATTCCGATGTAAATTTTGAGCGAGTACCAGTAGAGAGCGATATCGTTTTTAAATATTTTATACGTGGAGCTCAAATAAATAAACTCCATTATTCCTATATTGTAACTTTATTAATTATTTATTTTAACTCACGGATGGTTGGTATTGAAAAAATAACGCAATGCGATTGAAATATTGAATATAACATCCACGGTTGTACGTAACACAAATATATTCCTTCGTTGAGAAACTTGTGTTTTCGTTGGAGCAGGTTAAGACGATTAATCAGTCGAAAAATGGGATAGAACGTTCAGTCAAGGAGGGTGCTTCTATATTACCGAGTTCGTAATGTAGCGATTGATGAGGAGTAGTGAGCTGGAATAACACATGTTTACCGGAGGACTAAAGTTTCAGATTTGAGGTATCGTTAGTGAACCGCACGCCATCCTTTGGCTTTTCTCCCAAATGGGTATATATCACGTTTACAGTTTTCTGGTACATAACTTTAACCATCGGCCACAGCGTTAATAAACCGAACGTTAAATCTGGCCAGCGCGTTGGGTGATGTTCGACCTATATTTCTGAAAAAAATATTGTTCCTTTGATAGTTTAAAATAATGATCCCATACCATGATGGTGTTGTATCTGTGTGATTTATTGCAAAATCCATAAACTTGCTATATCATTATACAGTCTTTCATTATCAAAATTTGATTCGATTCAGTAATGACAATAAATTGTTATCAATCGAAAAGAATTGTATTTTTATTGACAAGAATAAACAATCTAATAACAATTTAGACAGTTTATAAAGATTGATAATTCTATGCATTATAGTGACTACAATCCACTACTTCACTAATTAAACTTAAACTGAAAAAATATTTAAAAATTTAAACACCTCATACAGACCCATTAAAGAAGATATTGGATTGGAAATAAACATTTACCGATTGGTTTAAATGGGAACCTCATCCCAAATATATTTTACCAGACAGAAGAAATGGCAAGAAAGTTAAAAATAATTATGTGGTTACAGATCCAAAAGAAGTGAATGAACTGGGATGGACCTGTGCAAACCCAAAATATGAGCCATCAAACACCACCGTTTTTCAATCTGTAATAAGTACTACTGACGCTTGTGACATAGCAAATCTTAAAAAATGATTACCTTAGAAGAAAAAAGTCCTCATAAGATCCGGACAACCGGAAAATGTGGCTCTCCAAAAGAAGGGCTTCGCGATATTTTCGTGATGGAACTTCCATCAAGGCAGATCTGTAGATGAGGAAAAGACGAATTGCATACATACCACATACAATTTAAACGCATTTGAAAACATATGGATTTGGATTGTCGAACCTGAAATGTTGACTGAGATTTGTTTGAGCCGTATTGTCCGCATTTTCCTCCTAAAATGCCATTCAAAAGACCAATTTTCAAAAGGACAAATATTTGGGGGTGAAAAGTGTATGCGAAGTTAAATCGAGAAAAATGCTGAGGAAAACGCAGCGAACCACTGTTAAGCGGTCTGTACCCGAAGAATGTTGGATATTTGGTGGAATTAGGAAAAAGGCGATCAGTTATTATCTTGTTCTGCCAAACAAACAATTTTGCTTTACACTGCGCATTAGAGAAATTAAATTCAGTCATTCAGACCTAAAGCTGCACTACTTTTAGGTGAAATTTCATGAAATGTGACAAGGTGTCAAATGAAAGATCGAGTATTGCCGTGACAATAAATACTGAAATTTATACACCAACATTTAACGTCATGTAGAGTGCATATATATTCTGTATGTAGAGATCAGTGACCGTTAATCCAATAGTTATTCAGATATCGTGAGATGCGGTATGGTGTGATGTAGGTTTCAGAAAAACATTTTCTTTATCTTGCCAACGCTTCGGTCTTTATTGGCACTCTCGACACGGCACGCAAGAATGGCACAAGTACACAGAAGACAAACACTTTGACCCCTGAAGATGATTTCAATAAAGATCGAAACGTTGGCACGATGAACAAAATGTTTTTCTCAAACTTACATCACACCAGGCCGCACCTCCGTATTTTCCCCCCAGATCTATCGATAGAAAATTTAATACAATTATTAAGAATGGTTTAATTTAATGCGTATTAAAGTCCAGATTTGTTGTATGGATTTCTTTTATATTTCAGGATTTCGGCCCTTAGTGATTTCTTCTGCAACCTAATGGACAGGAAAATGTAGTTGTTCATCACAGATCCCAAAACGATTAAATACCGAGCTTTGGTCGAATTTCACAATTATATTAATAATATTAAAATTAATTATTTATTAATCTTCTTAGACTCGATAAAAAATTAAAAATTTTAGAATTTTTTAAAAATAATTTATTACCTGCCGTCTAGATATTCTTTAAAAATTGTCTATAAACTCAATGTTTTCACATTGAAATATTTATTCAATTATTAAATCTAATTTTCCTGGTTAATCGCAAAGTTATTTTAAATTAGACATGAACAATACCAGACAGCGAAGAGATATGCGTTTAATTAAATTTTCATTAAATAAAATACTCAAATCGAGAGAGTACTTACGCCTAAGTGATAGATTTATAAAGGTTGATTGTCATGCAATGCAATTTAGCAAATTTATAGATAATTGGCCATTACAATAAAAAACAGTATGATAAAAAAAACCTCGAAATCGAACTACTCCTCATATTCTTAATGCCATTCATATTTCAGGAATTTTCATATTTCTATACAGTAGGTCGGTGGCAGGTGGAAGAGTTGACCGGTACTAGTCATCCTCACCGCACTGAGGATAGGCCATCCGATAAAAAAGATAGATGTGAGGTGTGTGTGTTTTTTATTGTTTTTTTTTAAAGATATTTCCTACAGAATTAAGTTAGTCTTAACACTTATTGAAGCAGCTGTTTGGGTCCAAGGGTGAGAACGATCCGCTGGTATCACAGTACCTGTCGTTATACCATAGTGTCTGTCGTTGTGAGTTTTCTTTATAAGCCTATTTCAATTAAATTGTTTAATATGTACAACAAGTGGTTTTTAGTATAATTTTTCACCACTGTTCTAATCGTCTCTTGGCCAAATCAACAAATACTGTAAACACACTTAAGCCCCCTGCCAGAAGGATGTATAATGTCCTAGACATTTTCCCTTGTAGTCACATTGTACAAAATGTATGTATAAGTATCTAATAAATCAATCAATCAATCAATATGTACAATTTTAGGTTTAAAAGTTCCATAAATCCAAAAAGCTTCTGGTTTCATTTGGCTCATAGACGGTATGTTAAAACTCCTATTAACACCCGCTAAATATAAAATAGAATTAGAAACTATTAAAACCTTAGGAAAAAACCATGGATGTCAAGAAATATTTATTGATAGGTTGCTAAAGAAAATCATAAAAACATTAACTATAATAGAAGCGACAATAGGGCCCCCACCACGAATGAATCATTAAGTGTCCGTTGTTTCCCATGTATTGGTGAGCTATCAAAAAAAGTGGGTAAAATCTGTAATCAAGATGATTTAAGTTAAACAAGAAGATAAGGTAGGCAACTTGGCATAACGCGGGGTTTACCAACTGAATTGTAATGATTGCGATATTAAATATATAGGACAAAGCAGGATAGAAATAGAAACGAGAGTTCGAGAACACTTGCCTAAATTGAACAAATTTTCGGTATTTAAGAACCATCTAAAAGAAACAAAACATAACATCAATTTTATTGTAATTTAAATGCAATAGTAGTTTCAACAAAGGGAAGGAAGTAAATTGGTTTGAGAAATTTGAAATCAAAAAATGTAAAATTGTTCATGGAGATAAATGCATTAATAATATGGTGGATTTTGATCCTAAATAGGTAAATACATAAAAATTATAATATATAAATAAATATGTATATAATGATCACTAATTTATAATTAATTTCTTACAGTATTATTAATGTCACGTTTAATTGTGTTATAATTCCTAATTTTTGCACGTGATAATTGAGCGATATTAAAAACCAGCTTCTCATTTGAACGTCGGATTGGCCGGTGGAACGGGAGAGTTCAATTTTGCAATTCATTTGAGAGACGGGGTTGTAAAGCTCCTTCAAACTGATGATGAGCTGTAGGCTCGAAATTCGGATCAAAATTATTTACTATGAGTAGGAACTATCTTGTTAAAAGATTAGACCATCCGAGGTTGGCACACGGACATTTACAATATTTGGCCAAAGCCCACTTATGTGTTCGGCATGTAGAGAAAGGTTGCTAGATGTCAACCCCCTTGATGTTCAAGGGCGCAATTCGTTGGCTCCATATAGAGAGCGTTTGGAAATTCCACCCGATATGAGTTTATTACTTAACCAGATGTGGGTCGCGGTTTCCGATTTTGGAAAAAACATGTTTTTTTTTCTTGTATATAAAACTTGTATATAAAATACTTGAATGAAAATGTATTGTAATGAGGTTTGACCGTTTTTCCTCCTCCCTCAAAGGATGATAAGTCCTCGAAAGAAACTGGGGAACAAAAACTTGTTCCTTCACCAAACCTTCACAGGTCATTTTTTCAGAATGTCTATACAATTATGATGAAATAAACATTAATTCCAAGTACAAAGGGATTAGCTTGAATTGTTCAAAACCCAAATTTACTCTTATTTTGAAACCCATACTTTGTCCCGCCGAACTATTATTTTCTTCCTTTGTGAAATTACCTTCAGGGGATCAGTGGGATGATCGCTTTTTTGCCGAATATTTTCATCGATCTAGATCGGTTTTGATCTGTGAGACGCGTTTCAGCCAACTTCAGGTCTGGCCCCGATGTTAGGTCCATCAATAAGTCTACAAGAAATTGAATTGCTATAAAAACTGTAGCTTGAATTGTTTCGTAGAACAAAGTAACAATAAAGCCCATTTTTTCTAATACAAACAAATACGCAACATTCTTGGAATTTAATCCGCTTAACAGTGAGTCGCTGCGTTTTCCCCAACAATGTTCTCTCTTTAACATTCATTGTTTACACTTTTCATCATTGCTATTGATATTTTTGAAAATGAATCTTTTGCATGGCATTTAACAGGAAATCGCAGACTTATTCTTCTCAGTTAGATATGTTGCGTATCTCTGCAAAGTTTTGTGTTGTTTGTTTTCTTTCAAAAACTTTAATTTTGTCATAATACTTAAAAATATTGTATTTTTTGCATTTTTGAACTGTTTATTTGTCAACATATAATAACAAAGGTTAATTATTTATTTATGCTTATGCATATTGACGGGCTATTAAATATTCAGGGCGTAACGAGAAAAATAATCTGTATTCATACACTGTCTGAGGGGGATTTTATATTGAAAGTGAAATTAATTAATATCGAAATGTTGTGAAGGAAATGGACTAAAAGAGGACAAATGAAATACATCGAAATTCGTTTTTATACAATACAATGTCAAAACGTTCACAAATAATTGGCTGATGCGCGGAATAAAAACACCCAATCTGACAAGGCGAACGATCGCTGGTCATCTCGGGAAAACCTGTTGCTCGTCGTGCTGTCTGATGCACAATACAGGAAAAATAACAAATGGAAAAAAAAGTGATTCCCGGCGATGAATACATTTCATCTCACCGCTCTAAATTCATAAGACCGGAAAAAACATTCATTTTTTCTCTCTCTGAAATATATTAACATTGTTTGCTGAATCTCAACATTTTTTTAAAGATTTTATTTTATGTAAAACAATTTATAGAAGTGATGAAGGTAGATTTATTTTATTGTACTATCAAATAGAGAACAACTTTATAATTTTCATTACTTTCATTTATGCCTGAAATATTGCAAATAAGAACTCAAGATCTCCTTTATTGTCTGTGGCCCCTAAGTTAAAACGTCATTTTTCAAATTTATAATTTTTTTCACTTGGAATTTTGTTAATAAAATGCACATAATGGATTCTATAGAGAATCATCAAGACTTTCTGGAAACACTCACATCAAAAGATTAGCTATTAGCCATTTCCTTTTGTTATAATTAAACACGTTTTAACGTTTCCATTATATACTCGATCGGACGCTTTTTGTCTGGGTTAGAATTTAACATTAAAATTAACATAATGCATTGAATTCCGGTCGAGTGGGAAAGCTGATTAAAATTATGTTCTACACTTTCATTTGGTTTTCCACTCTAACACTTTGGACAATCTCCCCCCCCCAAATTAATTACACTGTTCATACAATTATGAATTAAACAGACTGTTGATGTGTGCAGTCCATATTAGAAATTAGGAAGAACCTCCATGGACCTTCATGTACAAAAAAGAACGAAGAAATGAAAAGTCTCGGCGCAGAGGGCAAAAACGTCCTGTCGGCCGGGGTTCGAATAAGTGGAGATGCCACAAGGAAAATCCAGCACTCTGGGATGTCAGTGTGAATGTATTTATTAGCGTGGATGGAGGAGTTTATCTTTTATAACCCTGAGGGAAAACGACTATACTGGGATGGTGAACGCTAACATGACTATCGTGTTGAAAACAATATTGTATAAAACTTTGCTTTTTCCCATCGGTTTTTGGGAAGAAAATTTGGGCGTCTATAAAAAATGTGTGGCCTACAATGTTCCGATCCAAACCGATCCAAAATTATCTATCTGCTTTCAAAGACATCACACATTAATTTAGATTTTTCCAAAAATTTGTATTCGGGAGTTTAAAAAACCCCTCCCTTCGATCGTTCACAATTTATCTTTTTACAGAATCAATACCATGACAATAATGCAATTGTGTCTTAGCATGATGGACGATTTGATCGATAAAATTAAACTTTGTCATGCACTAAAGGTTGACAGCATTAAAAACTGAAATTATATAAAATTAAATTTAAAATAATGAATTCTTCTTCTAATCTAGATTTTTTTAATATAAATTATTAGTTTATACCAATCATTGTTTTTAAATCTCGCATAAAAGAACATAACATGCATAAGATTCGCAATGAAAGACGAATTTTACTTTCCAAGTATTTATTGCATCATAAAAAAGATTTGTTTTTTGTATAGAAAAAGGGTTGGTTTGAAGTTAAAAAAGGTTAATTTGAAATAAAAATTATATAATCTTAAAAAGAGATAATCCGAAATTAAAAAGGTATATTTTGATGTTAAAATGGGTTAATTTGATGGAAAACACTATACAAAATAGAAGCAAATGAATATAAATCAAACAGACTCAACAATTATTTATTGGGAAATCTTGAGATGCGGTCTGGTGTGATGTAGGTTTCAGTAAAACATTTTTTTTGTCGTGCCAACGTTTCGACCTTTATTGAGATCATCTTCAGGGCTTAAAAATGTTGTTTTCTGCGTAATTTTGACGTTCCGTCGTGTTGAGAATGCCGCAAATTTTACACTTAAAAAATTTTTATTGCAAAGGAAGAATATTTTTTCTACTTAATTTTCTAAAATTTTACTTTTAGAAAATTTTCATAAATTAGCAAATGCACTGAAATTTGACTTTACACAGGTTACAATTCATATCTTGATATTTATATTAAAAGTACTTATTTTGACATTAAAAAACGATTAGTGTTATATTAAAAAAAATAGGTTGGATTGAATTTAAAAAAGGTCAATTCGAAGTCAAAAACGGATAACTATGCGAATTAAAGTGTTGCATGCTGAAAATAATCCGTCGGCTTTATAATTGTCAGTCGGTGTTTTGTTTTTGTATATATTTTTTTTTTTTTTGCTGTGACTTATGGTGATTGGTATTGGTTGATTTTTCTTCATTTTTGCTAAATGATCGTTGCATCAATTTTTGTCCAATCCAGATTTTATTTTTATATGATGTACCATTTTTTTTTTAAATCGATAGAAACTCGCTTGGTATAGAGTTGGCGCATAAGAATAATCAGCTTTTCGAAGTCGACGTTCGAAAACCAACCGTTTAACTTCTCCTTCCATGTGACTTGGGCTTATGTAAAGAAGGGAAGAAAGACTTTTCTCAGGTTAGGGGAGCGCGTTCTCTTTAGCGGCGACACATCAAGTAATCATTCGGTCTAACTTTTTCTTTGGAGATTCAAATAGGGACAGACCTTTTTCGGCTTACCAGAAATCGTTTTGCGAAAGTCTAACGTGTACTAATTCCGAAACCAGTTTTGTTCCGTGTTCCCATTGAATTTTCTATAAGAATTTTCTATTTAATTTTCTACGTTAGAAAGGGGAAGAAAAGATTCCTTTATAAAATGAAACGTCAGCTTTTTTCTGGTTTTCCCTTGGAGCACAAGAGCGGAGTGAGATAGGTTTGTAGGTTTTCGGGAGTATAAGAAAGAAAAGAGCACGGGGAGTGTTGACACCTAATGCAATGGATTGAAGATGGGGGGATAAAAGAAATGAAGGAAAGTATGTAGGATCGAACGTCGGGGTTTGGGCGAGCATCGCCTCATTTCATGCCACTCTTCGTCCTGAGAGTCGGATGATTTTTGAATTCAAGGAGAGAGAGCATCACTTATTCTCATGACGCGCTCTCAGCTCGATTGAAGTATCAATCAGAGCGAGGTTCTGTTCAAAACAAAAGAAATGAATTGATTTAAGGTATGTACGTCAGTCCCCCATATTGACACTCATTGTCACTCCTTGAAATCCGGCCACCCTATGCGCCAAGATTCGTCTGAGATTATACAAAAAATTATTCCAGATGAAATAAGAAAAAGTACATTAAATATATTACTCCCCGGAATTCATCCATTTTTTAATGAATTGTTCCGTCTTCATGTCATTCTGATACATTCATTTTATTTTTTTCTTCAGAAAAGTTGAATTGCTGCCCATTACGAAAAGTCATACAATAAGTGTACATATAATTGAGAAAAAAAGGTTTTATTTCTTAACCTATTTAATCGATATAATTCATTATTTTCAGACTGAGGTAGAATCACTAAATTTTCCATTCTTCAATACACCTTGACTACATGTTATATACTTTATCTAAAATTCAAATTATCCCTGTTTAATTTCAACCCATCAGACCATTAAATTAACTTTTCTTAAATTGAAATTAACTTCTTTTAATTTTAAACTAACTCTTTTTTAATTTCAAATGAACACTATCTTTAAAGCAATCAAAATCGTTAGGATATGATAAGAAATATGTGCATGTCAAGTAAAATTTCTGTGTATTCAATTTTTTCTTGCTTTCCAGAAAAGGTCAACACGAAATGAAAATTATTTAATTTGAAATTAAAGACGGTTAATTTGAAGTTAAAAAACCCTTGTTAATATTCCAGAAAATGGCTATATAAAATTACAATAAAATTATCCTATTAATTCCAAATGCTTTAAAGTATAAAATAATTGCTCTATAGAATAATTATTTCATATTGAATCTAATTCATAAATATAACGGTAATGTATTTTATATGCTTATACGAAATGCCATCACCCGGGATTTTTTTTAAACGCTTTTAAGATCGTGTAAACTTGAAATTCAAAAACGTTAATTTGAAGTTAAAACTGATAATTTGAAAGTAAAAAGAGTTATTTTGCTAGAAAATAGCTGTATAAAATAAAAATTAAAAATTCTTCTATTAATTAGAGATTTTCAAAATATAAAATAGTTTTGGTTTATAAAATAATTATTTCATTTTAAATTGAATATTTAAGAAATGGTAATTTGTGTTCAGCATTTAAACGTTATTTTAGAGCTTTAAAGAACCGAGTAATTAGAAATTACGATAAAATATTTTCATTTCAAATTAAAGCCGATTAATTTTAAGTGGAAAAGGGGTTATTTTGACAGGAAAAATCTGTTTAAATTTTTTAAAATTAAATTTCTTTTTTTAGAAATATTTTTTAAAAATAAAACATAATTAAACTATAAAATAATTATTACATATTGAGTTAAATCCGCCAATATTCAGAATTTTATGTACTTGTATATTATACCATCTCCTAGCTTTTTTTTAAGGATTTTAAAGAAAGAATCAATTAATGTTATTTCGAAGTTAAAAATTATTCGTTTGAAATTGAAGAAAGTTAATTTAAAGTTAAAAGTTTAATTTGACCGTAGGTATGTAGGTAATCAACAAGTAATATATATTTCTATATTTATGCATATTTGTTTCGGTGTATGTAATTTTATATAAATTTTTAATAATTTGAATAATCTGTTAATAAATATTTAATTTTTATCCTTTTTTTATTTATTTCGTTTTTCCCAATGTTCTTAAGAAATTCAAAACTTGTTCGAGGAAAAAAATGAAAATGACGTGTTGATACACTTCGAAAAGAAAGTAATATGAATAGTAAAAAAAAAAATTAACTGAAAACATAACCTGTCTACCCATCGCTTCCATATAGTAGTGCTCAATCTGCAACTGTATGCAGAAGGATGAATTATTTTTCTATGTAGACCCATGTTTAAAAAAATCGAGACGATTTGCTTTGGTCTGAGTTTTTTTTTTAGATTTTTAATTATGTGATGTTTTTAAACCAATTTGGACCCAGCTGTAGCATTGAAAAACCTCCAGGACCGTCTCTTCCATTTGCAAGAATGCAAGAATCAACGAAATACCATTTGAGAGTCGATTCAGTATATGAAATATTGTATAAATTTTTTTGAACTTACAACATTTGCGTATTGAATTATTTTTTGAGTCTTATGAAACAAATTAAACCATCATTACTACTGGATAGATCCGAATCTATATCGGACTTTATCGGTTACCGCTCTAATTTCATTTGGCCAGTCTTTTTCGGTTCGCACTGTATTGAATTCTCTCTTATCAATATTTATTTATTTTTTTGTTAACTGTCCCACTGTTTGATTCGGTATTCCGAACAGCAACATTCATTCACAACGTACTCGTTTCCGTCAAGCTGATCAGGTTCTACCTGTCCAAATCAAGAGGACCGACTCAAGCTGGTTATTATCACTTGAACGGGTACGTGACGAGAAGGTGATCGCTTTCTGATTCACCGAGAGCATTTTCTATCTTTCTTCATAAATCCAGGACTTCGTGCTACCCTTCGTTTTTTTTTTCTACAACTTCCTGTTTTACTCTTTAAATACCATGTATAAAACATAGCCAGTCAGGATTTTTCTGAATTGCAAGTTTCTGAATTGGGAAGATGTCAAATTTTTTCCCGAATGCCACTTGTATTTTATTTAGCCCTATCTGCCATCACGACGTACGATTATGCGTAGCGATATTTAGTAATGATCCGTTGTTTCTAAAATATCTTCTCAATTTTTATGTTGTAAAAATAAATAATAAAATCCCACATACACAAACAACTAAACGTAAAGTAAAAGTGATGACAACATATAGCATAGGTGGGTTGGAGAGATAAAGTAAGTGAGGAAGAATGAATAAGAAAACGGAAAATAAACTGTAGTAAAGCATTAATGTAGAGAGACTTTAAAATGACACATAATGGTGAGGGACAAATATTATTTAGGTAAAGGGAACGCGAAAGAAGATAAAAATATATAAGGTGAGGGACAGAAAAGGAAAATAGTGAGGAAAATGGACAAGGAAAACAAAATACGTCGCGACGTAAAGAAACAGGGAAAAGTGAGAGGAAAGAACAGGAAAAAGTTAGGTAAACGGAAAGAGAACTTAAAATGAGGTGGAGGGACGAGGGAAAAGGTGACGTGAAGAGGCAAGAAAATAATAGTTAAGGAGGAGTGAAATAAGGATAAATGAGGTGAAGGAATAGGAAAAGAAAACGTGGCAGTAAAAGTAAAGGGAAAAAAGTATAGACAAATAAAACGTTGGGGAAATAAATAAAAATGGAGTGAAATGAGAGAAAAGGAAAAAATGAAGTGGAGAGTCAGAGAAAGTAAATAGTGAGGTAAATAATAAAAAACGAAAAATTAAGTTGAGGGACAAAGAAAAAATGTGGCGAAGAGACAGGCAAAGAAAATAATTGGCTGAAAGAACGAAAAAAGTGAGGTCAATGGAAAGAGAAAGGATAATGCGGTGAAGGGACAGAGAAAGAAAAAGTGAGATGAAAGGAAAGGAAAAGAAAATGGTGAAATGCGTAGAAAGATAAAGAAAAAATGTCGCTAATGGACAGGGGATAAAAAAGTGGGGTAAATAGGGAAAATACTGATTGGAAGAGGCTAAGAAAAAATATAGGTGAAGTGAAAGAAAAAATAGTTGAAGGGGGAGAGGAAGAAAAATGAGGTGAACGGGCAGGGAAAGAAAAAGACATATGAGACGTGAAGAGACAAAAGAGAGAGAGAGAGAATGAGAGGGAAAGAAAAAGTGAGAGAAAGAAAGGCAAAGGGTAAATTGAAAAATAATTGAAGGTAAACAGTTAAAATATGAATAGATAAAAGAAATATACATGCCAACATATAAAATATACATAGATTAAGCGAAACCTGTCTTATAACCCAAAAAATATTTCTATCGTTTAATCATATACAAGGAGATAAAGTGAAATATTATTTGAAAAAGATACATATAAGATTAGTAGGATTTATAGAACATCATTATTATTTAAACTATTGCCCTCAATGGTATTTTATTATTAATTATTTCTTGAGAATAGTATATAAAATCTCATAAACACAGCTTGTTGCAGCTTAACGGGAAGAGTTGTAGCTCATAGGATTAATTTAATTTGATCTCCCTTAGAATTCGTCTCTTCCTAAAAGATAATTAAATTTTATGTTTGGGCCATTTAAAAAAAATATCGTCATGGTCTGTATTGATAACATTTTTTTACATGTTGTGAATTTATGGGAACAGTTGAAACTACTTTCAACTTCGTTGGGAAAAACAATGTTAATTTAATCTTTATTAAGTTATTATGGAATGTTAAAAGAATCCTTTTGCGTTGACCATCCTTTATAATTCATTTCAATGGCGTTGTATTTAGTCGTTCCACGGACTCTGAAGAAAAATAAACTGTTCGTCTTTGCCCAAAGGGGCGAGTTTGTGATAGTCGCCCCATCAAATCACTCCCTCGTACTTACCATATTTGATTTATTTCTAGATCAAGACCACGGCCATTCAGAGTTCACCGAGGCCTCCGGGGCTAAGCTCTGACAACACAAATATTTTTCTTTGCCCAATACGTCAAATGTTTACCCATTTGCAGAAACAACGTCTTATCTTATTGTTAGTTGGATTGTACTAAGTCTTAAATCTAGAAGTCTTCTTATCCGATTTACGGTGGAATCTTGATTTATCTATGTACGTGAGTCCGCATCCTCTTGCATCGGAAGATGTTTTTTCTTCTGTGTTTACGATGGAGAAAACTTAGGACATAATCGGGAAAAGTACAAACGGCCCATCCCGTTTTATTGATCAACTGGAGAAAGTAAATAAACGTTTCAAAGGTTGCTCACTGGGCCATGTATGAACGGAAACGGTTCATATTAACATGAATTAACTACAGACAGAAGTAATGATTTTTATTGTATTAAGGATCGTATAAAGAAATTTTCAAAACGCCGGCATCTTCATTTTTCACCCTATGAACATTTACAGCAAATTAACCGGTTCGATGATTCGTTTTTTCCCTAAATGGCCTTAGGTGCTATACAGCCCAGAATAATAATTTAGGAATTAAATGCTTCGTTTTTTCGCCCAGAGTCGAATGTATTGGTGTATACATTCCCCTCCAGGCTAACAAACATAATTTGATAATTCACGCCGCAAAATGTTTATCAAGATTTAAATAAACATTTTTATCTACTTACTTTTTATTACTGGTATTTTGGTTGTTGTATTGGTTGAGACTGCTAAAAACCGCTAAATCCTATGGAACATTTCTCATCAATTCAATGACGGTTTATTTTTTTTCGATTTCGTTTTCTTCTCGCATGATATAGCACGGCACCGCTCGCAGTGCAAACAGATTACAGGCCAAGTCTCTGACAGTTTCATACTTTGCAGTATCGGCTTCAACTCGCACAGCATCGCTGAGCTCCCATCACAGTTTAAACACGTCACACGCAGATCCTCGCCAGGTCATTTATTTGAGTTAGATTTCCTTTGAGATTTCATATTCAAAACGAGAGACATCGCACGGCTCCATTTCACTCTTCTTGCAGTGTTAACAGGTCCATGTCAAGTCTGTGACAGTTCCTTTCTGGCGGTTTATGTGTCAACTCGCACATCATCACTCAGCTCCCATCACAGTGTAAAAAGGCCACACACAAATCCTTGCTAGGTCAGTTATAGATATTTTCTTTAAGATTTCAGATTCAAATCGCCAGACATCTCCTCTCGCAGTGAAAACAGGTCGCACTCTGATGCATCGAAAGTCAGTGATGGTCTTTCTTAGGAATTTCGGGATCACTTGCGCGTTATCACACAGGTCACAAGCAGGTCCGTGCCAAGTCTCTGACAGTTCCTTTCTTCGCAGTTTCAGCGTCAACTCGCACGGCATCCCTTAGCCCACATCACAGTGTAAACGGGTCACACGAATATCCTTGCCAGGTCATTTATAGATATTTTCTTTGAGATATCAGATTCAAATCGCGAGACATCGCGCGGCATCTCCCGACTTCTCTCGCAACAGGTCACACCCTGATGCAATCAAAGTCAGTACGGTCGGTCTTAGGGACTTCCATCAACTCGCGCTCTATCACATGGCACTGCTCGCAGTTTAAACAGGTCGGAAGCTGATCCATGCAAAGTCAATAACGATATTTGAAGAATTAAACGATTTCCACCCAGGGTCGAATGTATTATGATATTAGCCACGGCCTCTTGAGGTACTCTCTAGGCTTCCGAACCTAATTTGATAATTCACGTGGTTGTCAATATCTAAATGAACATTGAACGTTTTATCTCCCACTGAAGTTTAGTCACACGTAGGTCTAATTATGTTTTAGTATTGATATTTTATGCTAAAAAAAAATCGACTAAACATGTGGCAATTTTTTTCTTTTTACATCGGCCTGATTGCTCAAGTTTGAATAGTTAAGAATCAGTGTAAAACTCAAAACACTCCAGTGATTTACGCTAGGAGATAATATCATTTTAATTATACTTTAATCGTTCTTGTCAAAAAATTATTAACAGAGTTGTTTTAAATGAGCAAGGAATCGTTTGGAGAAGAGGGGCTAAATTTCTTAAGGGCTGCTTTTCCAAAAATCCGGAAATATCCTGCAATAAATAACCCAACGGAACTCCATACTCGAGAGATCGATATCTAAGATTGTATGTACATGCCGGAGGATCAGGATTTTGTGCCCCCTCCCCCAAGGGAAAAAGCCCGGTATTTCAACTCAAATGTGATGAAAGTTTTCGAGAGTTCAATACCGATCACATCTTATTCAAATTTTAATTAACACTTGAAAATTTAGATAAATTTCTTGTCTCCGAGTCTTATCCGATTTAGAATAAAGGATTTTGGATCTTTGACTATTGTCAATTCCTAAACGTTGTTAACAAATTGAAGTACAAACCATTGAATGAAATACCATTCAAAATCACAATATTTTCTCCTCGGATTTTTTTTAATTACTAGGAATCGAGAAAATTCATAGACTTGTTTGCAGCTAAAAAGTAAAGACTGGTTGTGATGTAGTCCCTTACGGGTTTTTTATGTGTGTGAGTGTATTTTCCATTGCTTAATGACATAAGTTAAAATAAATTCTCAGATTTAAAAAAATTATAAATAATTTTAAAATCGATTTCTCTAAATTGTGGCTAATGTTTCGAAGGAATAATAAATTGTAATTAGCATAACGGTGTATAAAACTCTGGGGTTTTATTTTTAAACATAGTCCCTTGAATCAAAGGTATCTAATTTTTTCGGTTTTTATTTATTTAATTTTAATATGAAATTTTTTTTCCTAAAAAAAATTCTTATACGGAAAGGGTGGAAAATGACCTTGAGGTTACCCCATTATGGGGAAATGAAAACAGGGCAATTATTTATGTTGCCCTTTGAAAACTCTGTTACACTCCTTCTCTCTGTAGTGTTAATATCAGACAACGCTCATAAATATTAATGTAATTAATCAATACTTCCGAGCTTGTTAAAATTCAGCGTTTCCTTTCTACACGTTTTTCGCCGGACATTGGTGCCGGCTTTTTTTTCTCAGTAATTATCTATCAAATGTATCTAAATATAAATTATAATGCCCTATCTGTACAAAGAGGGAATTTGTAAGCGTAGCACTTCAACTTAGCGAATATTGTACAGATGTACGTTACATTCTGGCAAAAATAAATCCCATTACTTCGCATCCCTGTGTTTGTTTTTTATTTTCTGATTTTTGTACAAGGTGTCAACTTTCCGGTGTATGACGCTCGATATTTCAAAAATAGCACGTTATATCTGATACTGCAAAAAAAACCCAGCTTCAGTAAAGTTCTTAACCATAAATATTCAGCGCGTTATCAAAAACATTAATAATTATTGTTCTAACGTCGCTTGTGCCGGGAAAAGTTGAAAAAAAGCTCATCCACAATATATGAAATACAAAATAATTAACGATTTCAGCTTTTAATAGCGCGATACCGCAATGCATCGTTCGGGCCTGCTCACAGTTTAAAGATGACGCACCCTGATTCATGCAAAGGCAATGGACGATCCTTCTTGATGATTTCTACGTCTAGTAGTGCGTAATAAATTGGGCTGATTTATTAAAAGTCAATTACCAATCCTTTAATTGCGATTTCAACTTTAAATCGCAAAATATCGAGCGACCTCACACGGCATCGCTCGCAGTGTAAACAAGTCACAAGTTGATCCTTTCAAAGTCGACGGCAGATCCTTTCTTGGTGACCTCGGCTTCCGTTCGGGCGACATCACACGGCATCGCTCGCAGGGCAAACCGGCCGCACGTCGTTCCATGGAATGCCAATAACAGCTCCTTTCGTTGCGATTTCAGTTTCTTCTTCCGCGATACTTCACGGAATCGCTCGCCTTTTTAAAAATAATATAAAAGATAATGTATTAATGACGTTAGATAATATTAAGTACAAACCAAGTAAAAAGTGCTAAACCAAAAATTCTTTTTTGCCTTAAAAGAATGGCCGGTTTTTTCTAATTCTTATCTAACGTGTTAATCTGACATTCCTCTGAATGGTTTTTAAAATGATTTTCGAATTTTTTACAAAATCAAAATGACTTGATAAATGTTCGTATATAATACTTGTTGTCGTTAAAGCAACAATTTTTTTAAATTGAATAAGTTTTGCAAAAAAAATAAACGAAATTTGACAAATATGGAATTACAATCGAGTATAATAACCAGCTTGGTGTTATCAAAAGATTTGCAAATTGCATAATAATTCAAGTTAGAAATTCGGTATTTCAACGAGTTGTATAAGATAACAGATCTTTTAACAAGCAGGTAACAGAAATATATCCGCCACGTTCTTAATCTTCATTCCTCGGCAAATGGGGTGGAGTGCGGTTAGTAGGTGATAACCAATGAACTCTAAACCGTGGAGTGTGCAATATGATAATTAATATCCAACCCTCCATGATACTCTCTAAATTGCATTAATTCATGTACACTGTTCGTATGAACCTAATTAATTGGTTTGGCTGAAAAGTCAACACATTGATTTTCAATACGTAGGGAACGAAAAGAAGACGAAAGACGATCTAATTGTACTATATAAACACAATTGAACAAAATCTAAAGTATTATTTTTAGTTGAACGTTTGTCTAATGAAGTGAGTCATTATTTTTAATTCGGGGTATTTTCATAGAGGACATTTAAGCTAGGAAACAGGCAACAATCGGGCAGCAACAAATCCGTACGTTTTTAGCTCCAAGATAGTCTGGGAACGTCTAAATTAACTGATTGCACTAGAAAAAAATAAAAAAAAAGGAAAAATATGGGTTTCAAAGCATGAAGGTATAGAAGAAGAGGAAAAGGCTGACCAACTAGAAAAAGGAGAGCCCGCTCACCCACATAGCCGTACCTGAAAGTTCACTTAAAGAAAAAAAAGTTAATCACAGAACTAAAGTACAAATCATGAGGCAAGTTAAGAGAGGTGAAGAAGCGCCAAGAAGACAACGAAGGCCCAATGACTTCTAGGGGGGAGAGTGAGAGAGAGAAAGAGAGAGAGAGAGAGAGAGGGAGGGAGTGTGAAAGAGAGAGTGTGAGAGAGAGTGTGAAAGAGAGAGAGAGATAGAGAGAGAGAGAGGGAGGGAGTG
>CM077101.1:28935754-28947737 GCA_039619505.1 Cimex hemipterus
AGTGTGAGAGAGAGTGTGAAAGAGAGAGAGAGATAGAGAGAGAGAGAGGGAGGGAGTGAGTGTGAGAGAGAGTGAGAGAGGGAGGGAGAGAGTGTGAGAGAGAGTGTGAAAGAGAGAGAGAGAGTGTGAAAGAGAGAGAGAGAGTGAGAGAGGGAGGGAGTGAGTGTGAGAGAGTGTGAAAGAGAGAGAGAGTGAGAGAGAGAGTGAGAGACTATAAATTAATGTTTTCAATGTCAAATATTGTAATTATTTATAGTTTTATGTAGATGCCTGTTTGTACCGTCAAAATGTATTATGCTCACCATGTGCTCCATTCTTAAACCCAAAACACTTGTACGTTAGTTTCTCATAATAATCGTTTTCTTCATCCACTTATATGTTACTTTTTATTTATTTGAATTTGTAATAAAATAGACTCTGATGATGGCACTATAAAGTTCCGAAAGCTCGGTGAACCCAGCATTTGGTCTTTTTTTTCACACTCCTAATGACCTCTACGAAGATTGGAACCCTATATCGATTACCTGCAGGTCGATCAACGAATATCATAACTTATTTTACTCTTTGAAGTCTAATCGAATTAAACCGACCATACCCTTTAATTATAGTTTTCAACTAGTTTGCTAACTTTTTAACGATAACAGTGTTACAAAACGTTTATGTAAATTGCATTGTTATCTCTCAATTAACACCTTGTCTTCTTTTACGACCTCGATTCACAAGAGCCATTAAAATTGTTGATACATTTCGCTACAATATCACAATATTGCAAATCTTTATTTTTAATCTTAACTGTTCATAACAAATTATAAAGGGAAATTCTTATACATTAGATGAAAATTAATTTCTTCTCGATAAATTGGATGACATCAAAATCGCTTTATGCTACAAATTTACTTTACACTAGAATTTGCCGGGCTCTTTGAGGTTTTCCTCCGGTTGATCAAAAGCTCGTAGGCCTTTTAAAGCAGAATAGGTTTCAATGAATAATATTGAGAGATTGGAGAAAAGAGTGCATCCCAGTCCGAAAGATCGGTTTGTTCAAACCCAATCAAGACATCAAAGGACTTCGTCATTTTTACCAGCCAAAGGTGGCACGCGTTAATTAGCATTTTCTTTGTCAATTTATTTTATAACTTGCACAAAAAATAAAACAAGAAAAAGTAACAAAGACAGCTGTCTGCTAAAATCAACTCTTTAGTTTAGCAACGCCGATTTTAAATAATTTTAATTACAAATTCAATTTAGCAAGGTTTAAGAGATCTTATATCGTTTAGATATATCTTCGTATTGTACCGAAATTCGAAAAAAACATTTGGTGTTTTGATTTTTTACGTTTCATATTTGTAATGTTTTTATACAAGGGTCATAATATAAACCCTCAGGGTGATGGTGTTTTTGAATAAAAAAAGAGCATTTGTAAGTATGTCGGGTTCGAATGTAGGGCCGCTGGCTTCGACCTGGGACCTTTACCTTACAGTAATGAACGCCGTGTCAAAGACTGAATCTTGTGGCCAGCGACACCCCCTTTGTGTTTTTATTGTTTACCTTATATATACTATGCTCTACTTCTCTGTAATTAAGGTTTCTTTTTTCCTTATTATTTAGTTGTTTTTCCATTTCATTTTCGGGAAGTGAAGAAATAATTTTGAAAGATTTGAAAGATCAAAGATACAAATTAAATTTTTTTAAACTACCGAAATTTTTTCTTCTATTCGAATACCTGTGTATAGCATAATTTCGTTATATGGGCTTCGGTGGCAGCAACGGTTTAGGCGTTGACACGGGGCTTATCACTGTAATATAAGGGTCCCGGGTTCGAATCCAGCAATCCTGCATTGTAAAAAAGCATACAGTATATTGGGCGAGAAACAATTCTCTCTCTCTCTCTCTCTCTCTCTCTCTCTCTCTCTCTCTCTCTCTCTCCGTTTGCAGCTATAACTACTTGGAAACCAATTGCCAATTCTTACTTCATTTTTTTTTAAAGAGAAGGAAGTAAAAGTCCCGTAATATTGCTTTAAGCTTACCATTTCTGCCAGGACAAAATATTTTTTCAGAGTTCAAAAACAAAAACACTTATACATTTCAAATACAAAGGTCAACAGAACAATTCACAAAGTCAAATAATATTTTAAAAATTATGATAATGTTGACATCAATGATAGATTAAAAAAACGCATAGTTTTTCGTGTATCAAGTTCATCTCTACGACGTCTGTTGCAATAGCAATTTTTTTATAAAGTAAAGCTACATACAAAAATATTTATTAGTTAATATTTATAAGCGCGTAGGCTAAAAAAGCAAAGGGTCAGGCTTTGGCCAATGTTAGTATTTACTTAATTGGATAAAAGGGAAATATAGAGGAGTTGAATCAGTTACAGTGGCTGTACCCAATTATTGATACTGCATTAACACTAATTAAGCAAATTTGAACCAACTGGTTCTTAGAATATTTGAATCGCTTTTGCACAAATCGATCATGACGCACTACTGACAGAAAACATACAAATATAATTAAAGGTCATAACAAAATTATAATTTTGGCGAGTGTTTAGAGCTAGTGGTCATTTCAGTTATGTGCAAACATAGTAGGTGGTGGTCAACGGTAGTAATCAACACTGCTCAGTTCACGGGTCCGTAGATTCTCGCTCGTTTACATTTCTGTCAAACGAGTTTCGGTTACACGCCTCTTAAGCAGATGCATTTAAATTAGCAACATTTACGTGGCACGTAATCAAGCGAGAATAAGCAGACCCAGCCAAGTAATACTTATTAATTATATGAATATTATTAATCATATTATATGGTAGCTTTAGAATTATTTGTTTGTACATAATCCAGTTAATTACTGTTCAACGGGTTAGAGAATTTTTTAAGCTTTCTATGCTAACATCTGTGAAATATTTATTATAATTTTGGTGGGCGGTATGTAATTGCAAAAGTAAATTTTACAATTATTTTAGTAAGATCATCTCTTTGCTATAGCCTGCTGGCTAAATCGGCTTTCTGGAACTGGCAAGATTTTTTCATACAGCTGTTGTACTCATAGTTTCGGGTTTTTCTTTAAATTTGGTTGACTGTATGCTCACACCGAAGTTGCAAATTGTGCAGTTAGGTCAGGATCGATCGGTACTTGGATTTATAACGTCCTTTAAAACCTCCGACTTTCTACCTTCACGAAGCCTATGCAGGCGTACCCTGTTAAGCGAACAGAAGGAAGGAGGGGTTGAAGGAATAGGAGCTGGGTCTGTCTAAAATCTACATCCACAGCTTTCCTCTCTTCCTCCTCGATTACAATCCTAATATCACAACGCAGCCCCGATTTAAGGTATTCCGCAACCCATCCTGAGGAAGAAACCGGAGGAACCTGTAAAGGAAGACCCCATAAAGCAACTTGTGGAAATTGAAGAGGGCTACGAACCCTCTTTAACTCCGATATACTAAGAATTGGAGGACAATCTCCTCTCATCACCCTCTGCAGATGTGGGGGGTTTCAGAAAGATATAAAAACCAAACCCTAGCATGAAACCATTTAAATGGAGGTTACGGAGAAAAGGAAAAACTACACTTCAAACCCAAGAAAATCTCAGGAGGCTTAAAATGGCAATAGATCGAGCCAGACAAAAGGTCTATCAAACAAAGGACATATCCCCCTCAAAAATAAGAAAAAAAGTGTAAAGTAAAAAAATTAAGAAATTGATGCTGAAAAAACCATCCCCTAGAAATAGTTGGTGGGGAAGACAATGAAACATATCAGCAAGGTCTCAAAGCTCTAAAATTAGCCGTGTTATTATACTCGAATAATGAATTAACAGCCCATTAGAGGATGGCCGCCAGCGCAAGCCATCAAAGCTGAGGTTTGAAACTGCAAAAACTACGAAGTACCTCAGTTAAGAAATGGCTACGTTGAAAAAGGGGCTCTCCTGATAACCTGCGAGAATTGAAGTGCTAAGGACTGACTCATGTGGGAGGGGAAACCCCAAGGTAAGCGCCTCTAGAGAAATTATAAAAAAACTACTCGAATGGCCGTGTGGGTGTTGGATGTCCCACACAGCCACTATGCTCGGAATAATAAAGTCCCCAGAATCCAGATATTAATATCGAGCAATGGAGCGTAAGTACAAAGCAAAGGTCTAACTCGTAGTTAGAGCTAGATATAGGTGTTATATCTGAATATGAGCATATTCAATCAGGATGGGATCAGATTATACCATGAGGAGAAAGAAACGGTCACACATATTCCTTCGAAAAGAATGAAATCTTAGTAGCATTAGTCAATGACCTAATACTTGTGAGAAGAAGGATTGGGTTGATTGCACCCCACTAGGAAAATGGGAAGGTGCAATAAGCCAGAAGGCTCAGTGCCAGGGGTTGCCTGCTCAACCCCCCCCCCCCTTCCTAGGAGAAGGAAACGGGCACACATATCACATTAAAAAAAATGAAATTGTAGCAGCGTCAGTCAATGACTCAGTACTTATGAGAAGAAAGATTGGGTTGATTGCACCCCACTAGGAAACTGGGAAGGTGCAATAAGCCTTCTTGCTTATGGTGCAGTGCCTTGGGTTGACTGCTCAACCCACGCTTCCTAGCATACATATTTATCATCATCATCATTTAGGCACTTACATTCTGGAAAACAAAACTCTACCTCTTTAATCCTCAAAATCGGTAGGAGAAAAAAGAATGTATTTATTAAGGATCAAGATTAAAAATGCAGCATTCCATAAGATAATTAGTTGTCTAAATTATTGCTTGGTATTAAGAGGCCGTTGATGCGCGGCCATTTCTATGCTTGCATTATTTTTATTAACATTACTTCCAACAAGTTTGTAAAAGGTAAAATGAGAGTTGAGAGTAAAAAAATTCAAATTGCCGCGATTAGTGAATTAACCTTTAAATTGATCTCGATTAATTAAAAAACCGGCAAAATTCAACGAGGGAAGGGTAATTTTATTATTTAATTTTCAATGAACGGCTAAACGTTTAATTTATTATCAATAGGATCGACAAACAAGACCAAAATAACAGGGGGAAAAGTTCAGACCTTTATTGAAGGCAATAGATGTCTAGGCTTAAAATATTCCGGGAGTACACCTACTAATGGGAAGTTCCTTAACAGCCATGGGAAAGCACGTGCATTGAAAGTGAAACTGGCGAGTGTTATACTTCCTTTTTGCAATGGCAGAGGAGGAGGATAACCATCACCAAATTCCTTATAAAAACGGCATAAATGCCAATCCTGTTTTCATCCGGTGAAAACTGTTTAAGGCATATTTGAATTAATTATTTGTTTATTTATCGAATGACTCACATCGGATTACAAAATTCTGCCTGAGTTTAATGCAATTTGATATATAATCAATTTTTCGCTTTTCTATGACTTTCCAATTGGGCTCAACTTTCTTAAGTACAAGAATTGTACAATATGTTTTAAATATATTTGAACTTTGGTTGTTACTGATCATTTTGATCCGTTTCTCACTGGGTCGTCAGTGTGTCTGTCTGATCCTAACTAGAAATGGCGCTTCGCATCCTAACGAGATCATGTACAAAATTTAAATAGGTCAATCTGTAAACATATTTAATATATTTTTCCCTAATGGTTCTCTTAAAAAAGGTCGAAAGCTTGGCAGTAATAACTGAATTTGCTTTTTTCTTCACGAACATATCTTGATCCAGAGTGTTCGGGAATGAAGAGAATTTGTCCTCTGTTCAAGTATTTAAGAAAAATTATGCGAACCAAGCAAAACTTTGTTACATGAGGGAGTGAAGCATTTAGTGATTGTTTTGGGGGACGTCGTAATGTTTTGGCCGGGATCTTTTATACATTAGCTAGTTTATTCTGCTCTAAATTTCGTTGTCTATCCTTTTTATTCTTCTCATTTAAAAATATTTGTTTGACTTTTTCGGACGTGAGCGGACAATGCGGCCACGCCATTTTGTATTATACGCAAATATTGCCGAAATTTCATTTCCGCACTCAGAAAAACTTTTAAGAATGCAGATTAAAGAAAACTGATAAAAAATGTGTTACATCGAAGGACAAGTTTGTCCCTGTTTACCATAAACACAAGCCGGACAGAGTCGTCAACGAGACAAAGTATTGCCTCTAGGGTCCTCCGTCCTCAGTCCCTTTCTCCCATGTTTCTTTTCGAATGAGAAATATGCTTAGTTCCTTCAAAAGAACGCTTACAGTTAAATAAAATCTAGGGTCGCCATTAAAGCAAAGTAGCCTGATACATAAAATCTAACCAAGCATTTCAAACAATTATTCAAATGGTCGGATTTGATTTGAAAAATGTTGCAAAATGAATGAAGTCACAATCAATTATGAATTTTATATTCCCAAATATCTAAAATAAACTGAAATGGGCTTAACAAAAGCTATATAATTCTATCCTGAATGATAAAATTTGTTCAAACACAAAAGAACAAATTAATTTTATTATACCTTCAAATTAAATAGCCGATGTTAAGTTCGTTTTTTCCTTTAAATTAACCTTTTTAACTTCAAATTATCACATTTTCAATTTATAATTGTTAGCATAAGATGAATCTTTTTTACCTTCAAATTACTTATTTTTGACTTCAAATCAACCCTTTGCATTTTTAAATTAATCCCTTCATTATGGACGTAAATAAACTTACGAGACGCTGTGAAATGTAAGTACATGAAGTAAGATGTTTTTATACTTGCGATTTTTCTTATTAAAATGAAATAATTCGGCCCTTAGAAGGCCACATGAAAATTAATTACAATTAAAAATTATTTAACATTAAGTATAAATTCACTAGTTTCGTAGTCCGATTGACCAAATAACTTCTTTCAATTAATTAATCGTTATGTAAGGTATTGGTCGAAATGAAAATTTAGTGACACGAGCGGAATTTGAACCCACGACCCTTCGGGTAAAACGGTTCGAATCCCACACGTGACATTGCCTTTTTTAATTTAACCAATACCTTACATAAAGATTAAATATAAAAATTAAACGATTCGTCTTTTAATATAAATTTTTTCAGTACAAAATTGGTTATTATCTAAAATACCAAATGAAAATGATTGAAAATTAAATTTAAATAAAAAATCGAATATAAAAACAAATCATTGTTCTGTTGATTGGAGAATTCTTTAATATCATATATATATTTTATATTTATGTTTTGTTTTTATCGCATATCATGGAAAAAAGATATAGCCTCTCTGACGCTAAAAAATCATTAAAAACATGATTGAAAAATGGTGACAATGTCGGTGGGACAGATAGAAGCTTTCACGTATCAAAAGTACTGTCGATAGGTGGCCGTTGAAGGATCAGACTGGTAGACGAAGGGTCATCCTCAATCGATTACGCTTAAACCATGCGAGGTTGACACACAGACATTTACTTTTGGGCCCAATACCGCGCTTTTGTCCGGCACTTAAGGAAAGTTTGTTCAATGTGTCCCACCTAATTGAAGGGTGCAACGACTTGGCTCCATATAGAGAGCGTGTAAGGACGTCACATGACCGTGTTTGAGCACGTCAGCGAATATTTGGATCCGCTGATTCGATTTTTGGACGACACAGGTTTCTTTTATTGGATATAGTAATGAACATTTTATGCGCCTATCTTGTGTTGAGAGTGGGTGTATTTATTAGCGTGAATAAATAGTGTAAGAGGCGTATAGGCTGATGGAGGTATATCGGGCATTCAAATGTATTTAAGCGTGAGTGTGAATTGATTACGTTGGGAACCGAAATGACCTTGCTGTTACCAGACCGTAGCCTAGACGGCTGGGCAGATAAGAGCTAAGTCTGACCCCGGACTGTCAACGCCGGGGGTGGGTGATTCTCGAGCTCTGCGGCCAATTTATTGTAAATTACAAAAGCTGAAATTGTCGATAGATTGCGAGATGTGATAGGCTCAACTATGTACATGGGTGCACATACATGTGCACATTTGAGCGTATATAAATCAGCTGCTATCTTGTTTATTGTTTACTAGCTATTTGCCCGTTCAAATAAATAAATAAACACATCACTTTTGCTAAAAATCACAACAAACATTTATCCAGTTTATCTATGCTCGGTTAATCAATTGTGATCGGTTTGTTTATAATATTTCAGCGCTTAACGCATACTTGCGGGTTTTTTGCTTAGATTTTTTTTTAGACAGATTCTTTCCGATTTACGCACCATTTTTTATATATAAATATTCTTACAGTACATTCATAGGCAACAATTTGTGTCAAAGTGTGTGTCATCCATGAGAAAGGTCACCTTATTTATTATTGAAGCCTGTTGCTACTTTCTATTTTCGATCCATTCATAAAATATTCCATTGTCCTCTATTTTCCCACGTTCATGGATCCGTATTGATAAACTTTAATTGAATGTATACATATCTGAGGGCTAATTGTAACCATCGCACGAGTGATTTAATCAACATTTGAACAATTATAAGGATAAAATAATATTTCGACTTCCATTAGGGCGATTTTCATAGGAGAACACCCCATGAAATAGGTACATTTTTGTATTGAAATAGTAAGAATCTATGAAACTTTAATAAAAGGTCAATATTAATTTAATTTTTATGCAATTTTTTATTATTATGCATATGCTTATATGTATAGAATTTTTCTTAACATTAATCAATATAATATATACCATTTGTATTTGTTTGTTCATCTCTAATTGCTGGTACAAATTTCGCACGAATAAAAACAAATTAACCAACATTCTTCTAAATCATGATGTTTGTAAATTTTCACGCATTTGATAAATTTTTGTACAGTTTATCATAGCATTTGCCGTCAATTAACCCTTTTTAATTTCAAATTGAACTTTTTCAATTTTACATTAACCGTGTTAACATTCAAACTAATCATTTTTAATCTGAAATTATTCTTTTTAATTTTACGTTAACTTTTTAATCTCAAAATTTAATTTTAATCTAACCCTACTAAATTCAAATTAATCCTTAAAAACGCCAAACTATCCCTTTTTAATGTTACATTATACGTTATAATTAATTAAGGTTTTTAATTGAGATAAAAACGTCAATGGCACAAGGGGGATTCGAACCCACGATCTTTGGCTTGACACGTCGCCGCTCTACCACTTGAGCTATCATGACCTCGATCCACTCTGACATCGACTTCCCTTCTCAACCCTACCTTTTGAGTTTTCCCTCCTTTTTGCCATTTTTTATGTATTAGTTGGTCAAGCGGACCACGAAATTAGTGAATAAAAAGTTATAATTTCAAATACCTTTTTCATTTCTAATTATCCTTTTTAATTTCAAGTACCATTTTGATTACATATTAACCTTTTTTAAGGTCAAAATAACATGATGTAATGTAATTAATCTTTTTTAATTTCAAATGAACCCTTCTTGATATCAATTTAATCCTTTCTTTAAAGCAATACAAACACGTAATAAAATGAACTTTTTTAAACTTCAAAACAACCATTTTTAATTGAAATTCGCTTTTTATTTTTCAAATCATCCTTTGTAATTGCAATATAACCCTTTCTATAAATGATTAGCAAAACGTGGAAGATGAAATTGTGAAGAAGAATTGTGTGAAAGCATGTAAAGTAAAATATTCTTATCACAACTTTGTTCTTGTATAGGTTTGCTTTTATTTCTCAGATTTGATGCCGGCTGCATTTTCTCATATCCTAAGTCCCAGCAGCTTTTGGCCTTTAATCCTCTAGTTCAACTTGCAACGGTTTGAGGCTTTTCTCCTACCTCTCTAGGCTATTATTTTTGGCTCTTCTACTTGAAAATACGTTGCAGTGAGTTTACCCATGGGCAGTAGTTTATGCAATTTTTAAATAGTTTTCCTCTTACAACTACAATATCTTGCTGCTATTTGTTAACGCTTATTTTCTTTCATGATAAATGTTTACTCTATTTCTACTGTAAACCGTGCTTTCTTCCTCATTTCGTCTTACTGGAGGCTAATGTATATTTGAAAATATGCAAACTAACATAACGTGATCCTACTGTCTGCAGTAGACAGTTGGAGAAATAGAGTTAATCAGTATGCAAGCCAGATTTCACCGACTTATTGACCATTCCAAACTAACAGTCAGAGATCATCCAGTAGCTATTGGTTAGTGGTACCAATTAACCAATGAAACATCATTTTAAATCAGGAAAGTATAAATTATATGAACCGAATATATAATAAATCACTTCAGCTTGTAATTCTTTTTGTTGTTTAACCCTTGCGTCTTGTTGAAAAAAACGTCGTTTTCTTTTTACCCATTGTTTATATTTAAGTCGAACTAATGGGTTTGAAAGAATAAAACGTCTCCAGGATTAACAAGGGTAAATGTAGGCAAGTGTACTGTAAAAGCAGGGCTAAACGGGAAAGGCATTCAAATGAGATAACTCGAGCTATCATCGGTTCAAGCTTGTATAAGGACATTTGTCATCCGGGAACATTAATCAACCAGAATCTGTTGGCTGACAACCCATTAGGTCTTCTATTATAAGATTTCAACTGTTACCTCTTTTATACTAATGGAGTACAAAGCTATTTTTGCAATTTCCACCCTAAAATAAAGGCATTTGAAGACGGTATAATATTTGAAATATATCATTTGTCTGTGTACAATTGGAAATATTTGGACAACTTGAAGGTTAAAACTGCCTCGAAGCTTTATTGACCATAAAGGAAATTACCGGTTCATCACACAGCAAACAGCATAAAGACAACTCACTATATAAAAAATTATGTTGATTTAATTCGACTTAATTTTGACAAAGGTATAAAAGTGATCAGGCTCAATAAAAACAAAGGACAGGCAGACCAAAATGAAGTGAACATTCACCACTAACGGGAGCTGACAAAATTAGAGTAAAATACAGAGATTTAACACAGAGGTATTAAAAAGGCAACTGTACGTTTCAATAAGTATCCCTAATATGTTACTGATGGATCAATGATAGAGAAATAAAGTAGCTGAACACCCTAGCCCACCGTGGAATCGTTTCTTTTTCCACCCTGAGGTCCATACATTTTACGTTAATGGGACAATTCACAGAGCCCAATACATCAGTACTACCCCAGAGTACTCAATTTTCCTGAAGTTGATCCCCACACGACACACAATAATGACAGAGAAAACTAAACTTAGAGACCTGAAGATGGCCACAATATAGATCGAAACGTCTGCACGATAAAGAAAATATTTTTCTAAACCTACGTCACACCAGACGGCATCCAAGAACTTCAGCAAATAAATTCATCCAAACTGACACAGAGAATTCGATCTTCTGCGGGGTAATTGGAGAAGAAGCCCCCAGCATTCCCACTGCCCCAGAAGACTCCCTCTAAACGCCTCTTCATTCACGATAATTAATTACAATTAATTAAACAATTGACCAAGTTACAACATTCATTCAATTAATTATTCTTTCTAAGGCTTTGGTTGAAATGAAAAAGTTAGTGGCCCGAGCAGGATTCGACCCCATGACCTTTGGCTAAATACGCCGCTGCTATACCACAAGGAGCAATAGTGAGTTTTCCCTCATTTTCCCGCTCGTGCCACTAACTTTTTCATTTCAACCAAAACCTGACATAAAAACATTAATTAATTGATAGAAGTAATTTGGTCAATAGACCACTAAGTATGATGGATTTAATAACAAATTACATTGCCACTTTCCCTGTGCCTCGATATTCTTCTAGGTTATTGGTGAAGGAGCTCCTCCATTCACGCTAATAAATTACTTCAAGATCATACCAGATATAATTCACGCTGCCCCAGAGTATCGATATTCGTCGAGGTGATTTGGGACGAAGCTCCTCCATTCACGCTAATAAATTACTTCAACGCCATACCGGATATAATTCACGCTGCCCCAGAGTATCGATATTCGTCAGGGTGATTTGTGACGAAGCTCCTCCATTCACGCTAATAAATTACTTCAAGGTCATACCAGATATAATTCACGCTGCCCCAGAGTATCGATATTCGTCA
>CM077101.1:28950366-28995029 GCA_039619505.1 Cimex hemipterus
GGCTCCCGCCCCCCCCCCCCAAGAATATTGAGTACTTTTCTAATTTTAAGAAACAAAGTTATTTATTGTACTGTAGTCCTTGTTAGATAACATGTACTACTGTACTTTTTATGTATATTGAGAGTAAATTTATTTATTAGCGCGAATGTACAGTGAAGGAAAGCCTGTTTTCTGATCCCTGTTATGTCTATTTACATTGAATGTATTTATTGGGGTGAATATACTGTGAGAAGGCCGACTGTGGACTATTGAGTACCCTCTTAGAACCTGAATTATACCAGTTATATAACCCTAAATATTGATGATGGATGTATCCATTTATTTGAAGGCTGTGAATTATACTTGAGGCTGATAGCGTGTTTTGTTTCTCTATTTGATTATTAGAGTAAAATAGACGCTTTTATTGTCGTAGCCCTTGGTAGCTTGGATTTGAGTATATGTATTAACCATTGTCTCTAAGGTCGTGGTGAAGAGAAAAAAAGTCAGTATCACGGTCGGTGGAAAATGGAAAAAAGAGGGAAAATGAGAACGATTGTACGTTGAGATGGAGAGTTGGTGTAGCGGCGTATTTAGCCGAGGGTCGTGGGTTCGAATCCCGTTCGTGACACTGACCTTTTTATCTCGATTGATTGATTGTAACTTGGTCGATTGACTGCGAAAACTTATATGGATTAATATTAATTACCATTAATGTGTAGTGTGATAGAACTGATGGAGGAATACTGTGTACTTTTTCAGATAAATGGTATGTAATAGGAAAGAATGAAATGAAAAATGATTGTTTGGGGCTTTACTAACTTGTCACTGATTGACACCCCGTGAAACCTAAGTTTATAGGTGTATCGGGTATGAGTGCGGACTGCCAAAATCGGATCTAGTCACAAGCTCAATTCAGGACATATGCGTACATGCGCGGAGTTGAGCTTCTATAATAAATAATTAATTAAAATGATAAAAAAACCTTTAAAAATTTAGAAGATTAAAAAGACTGATTTCGTACTGGTTGTGTGTTATTTCAAAAAATTGTGCGCGTATGTGTGTGTTTGTGAGGGCAGGCAGACTTTTTAACTTCTTAACGGCAAATAAAAATAGGCCGGTAAATATAATGCGGAATCATTACGGTGTCGTGGGGGTGAAAGATAATAAAAGGAACAAATCCTTACTTTTGTATTGGAACGACTTTAATATCAATCGGACATATCAATAAGTAAATATTGTCCCTTATTACCCGATAACATAGATAGCGGACACATTTACCTTCTATTCCGACCATGATGGAATTATAATAATGCGGCGAGCTTATTGTTGTGTGCCATAAAATACCTCTAAGCACTTTTTAGAGAGTGAAACATGTAAAATATAATAATACAGCCTATATTCAAAGCATTTGCCTTCCATGGAACAGTGATTTAAAAGCATCTTGATCTCTGAACATTGTAGTTGCGAGATGTTCTAAGCCTTAAGTATCTTATGACCCGACTAAAGCTGGTTTGTATAACTTCGAATTGGAGAATTTCCAGAAATAACAAGCTAATGTCTACCTATCAGCCGTCAAACCTGATAAATTTATATTACACTTTCATCGGATTTAACACTACTGTCAATAAAGAAAAATCCACACCTTCAATAATATTTACTTACCCTATAATCAAATTTTTTGATAATGAGGATTGTCAATCCTCTGGGTCGGAGTTGAAGGAAGATTCAGCACATGGACAAAAGGAATGTCTGGATTGTTGTAGAATGTGAGGTTAGTGACGGAATAACGATGTTTGACGAGTGGTCTGAGGACTTTTGACTGAAAGAAATTAATGCACTGGATGTTGGCTTGGCAGAAACCCATTGATCCACTCCGTAAGATCAAACTGGTCGCAGTGAAGTCTTGTAAAAGGATAGTTTAATTTTGACGTCGACAAATTTTGGCCCTAAAAGTCTTCGTAGTTGTCCAAGTCTTCTGTTGAGGTGGTATTTCTTAAGTCTTGTGTGGGGATTTCATGCCAGTCTGCTGTCTAGTTACAGTCCTAAGTACTTGACTTGAATGGAAGCCTTTGTTGATGATGTGCAGTGAAGGACAATGTTTTTCCAATGTGAGCACACGCATTTTTCTTCTTTCAGTAATTATCCTCCAGTTTTGTTCATAGCTCGATAGCTCAAGGAGTTCGTGAATGTTAGAGGTAGTTTGTAGATAGCATTCGAGGTAGAACAGAAAATTGCGGTATCGTCCGCGAAGGTGGTGGTGACGGTATTAGGTTGTACAAGGAGGTCAGAATTATAATAATGACCAATAAATGCTCCCTAATAGAAATGCTAAATGATGGAGTGAATGTGGTGTTCAATGATTTCCAATAGGATAGTTCCTACTCACAGTAAGTTGTTTTGCAACAATCCGGATTTCGAGCCTTTTAGCTATCATCAGGTTGAAGGACTTCTACAACCACGTCTCTCGACGTGCATTGCCAAAGTGAAACCTCCGCCAACGCGACGTTCCAATTAACAGCTTTAATGACGCTCAATTTGAACGTGCGAAACGCGGAAATTATAACACAAAAAAAAATTAGAATAAAAATAATAACAATTAAAATAATTAGTTTAATAATTTTGATGTTTGATACTATTTATATACATATTTAAAATGGGAGGTATATCAAAATATGTTATATTATTAATACATTTATCACCATGTTCAATTTTATATTTTTAAATTTCAAATTTCTCAAACCAATTTACTTCCTTCTCTTTGTTGAAACTACGTAACACTATTGCATTTAAATTAAAATTGATGTTGTTTTGTTTCTTTTAGATGGTTCTTAAATTCCGAAAATTTGTTCAATTTAGGCAAGTGTTCTCGAACTCTCGTTTCTATTTCTCTGCCGCATTATCCTATGTATTTAATATCACAATCATTACAATTGAGTTAGTAAACCCCAATTTTTTCGAAATTGTCTACTCTGTATTTAGGTTTTGAAAGGATATTTTTAAGTGAACTCGTACTTCTAAAAGCTACTCTAAATCCTTCTTGTTTAAAAATTTTGCTAACTTTTTCTGATAGTTCCCCAATGTATGGTAAACAACGGAAACCTAATGATTGGTTTGTGGTAGGGTGACTGCGTCCTATTGTTGATTCGTTTAAAGTCAATTTTTTTTATTCTTTTAACTAGCAACCTATCAATAAATATTTCTTGATACCCATTATTTTTTGCTGTGGTTTTAATAGTTTTTAATTCTTATTTACAGTTATCAAGTGTTAGCGGAAGTTTTAACAATCGATCTATGAGCCAAATGAAACCAGCAGACCTTTGGGACCATGGGTGGGAAGAATCCGCTGGTATCATAGTGACTGTAGTTACAATCGTTGCAAAACAACTTACTGTGAGTAGGAACTTTGGAAAGTATAGAATGCTCCCTTGTGCTCGTATCCGTCTGACTTCCGAGAACTCGTTAACGCACCTCAGTCTGAAGCTGCAGTCTGTTAGGATGTCACAAAATAATAATGAGTCGGAAAAAGCGTTTAAGTTTATAAAGCATGTCCAGGTGCCAAATCCTATCAAAAGCCTGTGTTCCATCTTAAAACGCACCCAAAAAGTACGGTTTATTCTCTAGAGCAAAGGAGATAAAGTAGACAATTCTGAAGCCTTGTTGCATCGTGGAATGATTTCGGATGAAAACCGAATTAATGGGAAGGAATGATTTTATGGGCATCTAGGATGGGCATTAAGCGTTTTAAGGTTTGTGAGCTGTAAGAATGAGAATAACGACGGAATATTTCCATAAAAAAAGGATAGTAAGTGGTTCGTAAACTGGCATTGGACATGTTGTGGTTAAGAAAACTACGGTCTTTCGTATGTGGTTTCGAAGTAAGTGGAGGTAATTAATTAGTTCATGTTCCAGAGATCTGGCGATTTGTGAATACGGTATTTTACATCATAAAGATGAAAAGTGTTGAGAATGAGACTAAGGATATGCATTAGGGTTGCAATGTGGGTGGATTCTAAATGGGCTGTAAAAAAGTTTTAGTTATTCAGAATGGTGAAATCAACTGATACTATACTATAGAGCTAGCGGACTAGAGTGAGTTGTCGTGTGTGGCAAGGGTTTCAACGTATTTGCTGCACTGGGAAAAGCGGTAAGAGCTCATATCGCAGACACAGTTAAACGGTTGAGTATAAGAAGGATAATTGCTATCTTTATCTAAGGTTTTGGTTGAAATGAAAAAGCTAGTATCACGAACGGGATTCGAACCTACGACTTTAGGCTCAATACGCCGCTGCTCTAACCACTTGATCTATCGTGACTTCGATCCACTCAGACATCTGAACCTACAACCTTTCAAATTTTCCCTCCTTTTTGCCATTTTTCAAATGTTATGTAATCAAGATTCGATTCTCGAAAACATATGAAAGGGCCGCGGTTAGCTAATAGTAAATTAATACTTCGTTTTACTTGATAAATCAATTATATTTAATGGCTCCAGATTAGAAGAATATCATCCAGGCTGTAATGATAGTATTCGGTCGTATAGGAATGTCAGTAGTGTAAATAAACAAAACTGGACTAAGTACGCTTCCGTGAGGCACGCCCTTTATTGATCTTATAACTGGATACTGCTCTTTCTTCTCTACATTGGTGATCTAAATGCGTGATCTTTTCTATTAAAATAATCATTGTTTGACTGAAAATTAGAAAATATGATGTATATATTAAGTTATGTGTTAATATTTAGATTAATATTCCTTTACTTTGGCTTCTTATGTACGTGTAATTCGAACCGCTTTATACAATAATTATTCATTATGACTGTTAAAACCATGCTACGGTGTTAATTTGTCACATCGCTTCGACCGTGTAAAGACTAATAGTACAACACAACATGTGACAAGTTGGGACAGGGAAATTAACAATCGATCTCAACAATTTCCGAACTGCTATTTAAAGATTTAAGCTTTTGGCTGATATTTTAAGAGACAATTGTAAATATTAAAAGCTATAAACCTAAGTAAATAGAATGAAATTAGTAGTTTATATTTCATATAAATATTTATTTGTTTTTAAATATAATCTATGTAGATATTTCAGTTTTATTTAGCAATTTTAATTCCATTCAATTCGATCTAATAAGCGCTAATTCATAACTTAAGATTTGTACTTTTACTCATTAAATTATATTCAACATTTCGAAAGTTCATTATGACCATATATATCCAAAAGTTGAGAGTGTCTAAACAGAAATTTAAATTTAATTACAGTCGAGAGAATTTTATGTCAAACAAGTTGGTTTAGAGCAGAACGTAAGCCATAAGAATTAGGTTGATAATGTATAAGAATTAGAATATGTATGGCCATTATCTACCGAGTTTGAAGTTTCACACCAAAGCCTGTATTAAATTATGAAGTTTGCCCTTCTTTTGAAATGAAATTAACTTGTGTATACGTTTTGTTCCCCAAAGACGGTGGTGAGACGACGAGTTACCTGCTACTGTGTTAACTTGGCACTGTATCCGTATATGTAAGAATTTTAAACAATTTCACGCTTCTTCAACAATCTGTGATTAACGCTTGCATATTAATTTTGAAATTTCTCACCCCCTCATCTCGTGCATTTAAACAAAAATCTTCAACGCCCGCATTGGACATAACATCCTAAAAATACTGATGTTACTGCTGTTGTAATATCAGCTTTTTTCTGTCAAATTACCCTGTTTAATTTCTAAACATTTCCCCATCAAGTAACGTTTTCATTTTAAATAAAGTGTTTCTTATCTTTAAATTACCATATTTAATTTCAAATTATGACTTTCTCTAAAAACATTAAAAAGGTGGTTAAAATTAAAAGTTGGTTGAACTGTAAACAAGTAAAGTAAAATTTTAGAATTTAAAAAAATGTTCGTTTGAACACCAGAATTGTATAAAACGAAATAAAACAATTAATTATTCTTTTAATTTTCGATTTTTATATAACATAACAGGGCACATTAAAAAATCTTCCATTTCCCATCTTCAAAAAAAGAAGAAGAGTTAATTTTTTTCCTTTTTTTCCACTAAATTAACCTTTTTTTAACCCCAAACTAACCCTTTTTGATTTCAAATTAATATTTTTAACTTTAAATTAGCTGGTTTAATTTTTTTGTTCATCTAAAATTAGCACTTTTCAAAATCAAATTAACGCCCCCTTTAAAGCATAAGAAGCTAGGAGTTGGTATGAAATGTAAGAAAGTAAAGCAAAATTCCATCATACTAAAAAAATAAATTTCAAAATTTTAGCTTTTACGATCACATGAAAATTAATTACAAAATTAGATCAAATTAAAATTTAATTTTTTTTTATTTTTATATTCTAAAGTAGATATAAAATAATAGTCCTCTTAAAATCAAAATTTCTCACGTTTGGCAAATTGAAAGATTTGAATTTTAAATTTCGATTTGTATATGCACAAATTTGCACATGTACGTACATCAGAAACACTTTTCGAGTTGGCTATTGGCTTCTTGTAGTCCACCGGAAATTCATGTTTTTGCTTTTTACAGCCAATTGCCGGCAGACTCGAGAAACACCCACACGTACCAGGTTGTACTTTGCTTGAGAGGAAGGGTTGCTGTGAACAGCCAGGCCAGTTCAAAACCCAACTCATGCAGTTCCAACCAAACCAATTCGTTCTCACGATCATTCTTAAATATATTCTCTCCTCATTAAATACCATTCATTCAATTGAGTGATGGAGTACTAGATATTCCTCCATCACACTTAACATATATTATACAACTAGCCTAATTGAGGAGCGGTGAGGCACTCCATATTCCACCATCGACCCTCTCACATCACACATTCACGCAAATAAATACATTTACTCTCAACACAACCTTTACACATACTATAAAATTATGGAGATAGACGGGGTTATCGATATTCCACCATCGACCCTCTCACGCTCATAAATATTCGGAACAGGGGCCCCAAATACTCGCTATCGTTCTCAAATCTTTCTAAATGGAGTTCTTCAATTTTGCGGGACACATAGAGCAACCTTCTTTCTCTTCATGCCGGAGCCATACGTGGGCTTTGCCCCAAAAGTCTCCATGTGTCAAACATGGCATATTTTAATCCATTCTTTTAGGAGTCAGATCCTCCAACGGCCAGCCATCGACACTGTTGATATACGTGAGCTTCTCTGTCGATGCGACCCATTGCCGCCGCCACCTTCTTTTAATAATCTTTTTTATTCCAGTGTTAGCGTCAGAGGGCCGGATCGCGGTGGTTAAGTCCAGAGGTTGGGACATCCCGGTTATATCCTCCTCGTCCTTTTCATTACCTTCCAGACCTATCTGTCCAGATACCCTGACAATTGTCACCATTTCGCCGAGACGCTCCAGTTCGTGGTATCTCTCCAACGAAAGCATTACAAGAGGTTCGACGGTAAACCTATCACAGACCGCAGTACCTGCGCTGAGGGATTCTCTGTAGATTAGGTAGGCAGAGCCACCGTCATCTCGAATCACCCCAAGCGTGTGACAAATCCCATGGAGTTCTGCCATGTAAACGCTACCAGTGCGACGGGAGCCGGGAGCTACCACGAAGTAGACGCACCCTCGCGGTACACGCCATACGCCACAACTCCGTCAGCCTTATACCGATCTGTAAAGACGACCCGAAAACCAGCTTACCTCGTCTAAGCTCCAAGAACTTAGCCCGGTAAAGGTATGGCGGGGTAGACTAATTTTGGCCAGCACAGCGAGAATTTCCCAGGCGAGAACGGCTATATACAAGCTTTTAGTAATTTGAAATCAGTAATTTTTAATTCTCTCTTTGGAGCATAAAAATGCCTACGAGCTGGTAACGTTGTGGCATGAGATTTGTGATATGAACAGTGCGTTTGGATGAAGAATATGGGAAAAAGATGATAGACATTGAGAACATTAAATTAATTTATTTTTAAATATGTAGATTAAAATTCTAATTTTATAAGTACTTAGAATGTTAAGTCGGTGAAGACGTCAATACTTCTTTGTTTTAGATCATCAGTATTTACTGTAGATAAGCGGTTTGGAGGCGATGAGCAGATTGAGATGCTAATGAAAGCGGAAAAAAATAGAGCTCCAGTAAGAGAATAAAGGAGCTACTAGTGATTTAATAGTAGAACTCTAGTTTTCTGTGGAGTGAAAAAGCTAAGGCGTCGAAGAGAATGGAAGCTTCAATAGACCGTTTTTTATAATAGAGCTTAGATGGCCATGCCATGAAAACCTGTCGTTACGAATAACGCCAAAAACTTAACTTAGGATCAAAATTAATGTGAGAGCCGTTAATATGACGAAGGGATATCCAATCTGTGTTAATGATTGTGTTGTAAATTGGCAAGGACTTTCCAAAAGGATAGTTCCTACTCACAGTAAGTTGTTCTGCAACGATCCGGATTTCGAGACTCTTAGCTCATCATCAGGTTGTAGAAGTCCTTCAACCTGATGATGAGCTAAGAGTCTCGAAATCCGGATCGTTGCAGAACAACTTACTGCGAGAACTATCCTTTTGGAAAAGTATTGAACACCACACTCACCCCATCATTTAACATTTCTATTGGCAAGGACTGGGATTTGTTAGAGTTTAAAAGAATGCCATTATTTCTTCACCATTGATTGAAAGAATGAAGATCACGGATGAGTAGGTTGCTTGTAGGACATTATAGTATAGCTGAGTGTCATCAGCGTAAAGAAGAAATTATGAAAAATTAGGAAATATTAGAAGTTCGGTTAGAAACATGGAAAAAAGTAAAGTTCCAAGAATACAGCCTTGTGGTACACTAGTTGACATTGAAAAAGAAAAGGACAAAAAATTTGCAGCTTTAATTTGCTGAGTTTTGTCAGACCGATAGAAGGTCGGATAAGTAGTAGTAGAAGAAAAAGCAAAAATATACTTCAGTTTTTAAATAAGCAAACTATGATTTTTATGATTTGAATACATTTGAAAAATCGATTAGAACAATAGTAGTGCACTTAGGCGAATATCATTTAAAATTTTGAAAAAGTATGTCTCACATCTACAAAGTTTTCGGAAAACAGATTGAAAATGGGAGTCAATAAGTAAGGATATTTGTTTAAATAAAATATTCTCAAATTCTTTTAATTGTGATGGAAGGATACAGTTATAGGGGCGTAGTAACTAGCAAGGGTGGGTTTAGGTTTCTTGGGTAAAGCAACTATTAATACTTCCTTCCATGCACAAGAAAACAGGTTGAGGTGAGAGAAATTAATTAAAATGTATTTTTAACAAACAGTAATTAAAGCCACACTGTTGTAATGATTTAATTTTGTTTTTGTATTTTTGTATTGTTTAGAGTTAATAAATAATGATTTTTTATTATATTGGGGTTAATCTGGTCGTTTCCGGTCAGATTGGCCAGCCTATCCTTGCTGGTTTAGACTGTCAGATGCGTAGCGTTTTTTTTCTCACTATATTTTATGATGCTTTTCGCAAACAGTTTTCTAAAAAATGTTCTTCTAAAAAGGTTTTTCTATTTTTAAAATGATCTTATCTCTGATTTTTTTAATTTAAAAAAGTTGGAAATTAGTATAAGAAATCAATGTTATAGAAAACAAAGTTTCAACCAATTTTCAATAAAATATAACATCTCTTTATATATGTACTAATACACTTAATAAATTGCCTATATGTATATTATATTTTCAGCAGATAAAAATAAAAGCTTAATTGTGTATGTTCTGATATTTTTTGTGATTTAGTTAAAATGTTCCTAAATTTCTTTACCTCGATCAAAAACGTCAGTTACATTTGTAAAATAAAGTTTATTTTAAAATGACGGCTGTCGCTTTGGAAAATTTCTTTACATTCTGGACCCCGGGGTTCGGGATTTTCTTTGTTTGCCCCATATCGCCCCGATGAAAGGCTTGCTTAATGGATTTTGATTTGTAAGCAACATTTTCAGAAATATAAGTCTGGGGAGTGTTGTGCGATTCTTAACATTTTCCACCTTGCGATTTGCCGTCAGATGTTGACGTTTTAACTTTCACTCTATCATTTATATTTATTTATATGTGATTTCCATACAGTTAAACGTTTTTTTACAAACCCAAGGGTATAATTATTAGAGTAACGTAATTATATAGTTGAAAGAAATGAATTCTTAAATTACGGTCGAATCACTGGTTACGTAAGCGACTCTAGTATGGCGACCAAAATCATTGAATAAGGAGATCCAAAACCTATGAAAAAGTTTACAAACCAAATATGTCTCATAACAACATTGAATACCTGTCTCACAAAAGTTCACACCATTTATGGACAAAGGGTGGCTTTCGGGAGTGCCAACGATCCTGAGATAGAAGGAAATAAATCCACATCTAAGGAAAAGTCATCACAAAATTCTCGAGAGGGAGATACAACAGTAGCTGACTTTTGACACTTTCATGTGTTGATAGTTTACAGAGACCATTTAAGGAAAGTTTCAAGAAGTACTTGATAGATCAGAGATGGTGTAAGGGATAAAAATGTACCTTAGAAAAAACCACTTCGAATGGTCTGAACAATCTTCTAACCTGAGGGCCAAGCAACCCCACTGTGGGCACGCAATAATAATATGGAATTTGCAATGATGTTCGGTCAGTTAGGCAGTCATAAACACTACATACGTAATTTTATGGCTGAAAACTAATCTGGAACTATCTAAATTGCTTAATGGTTTTAGCTATAAAACCTTAAGGTGAGTTTTGCGTGAATAGGATGAAACGACGAAAGAGCCAAAGAATGGCCCTCTCACCCGTACGTCCGAAAACAAGCACTAGAAAAAAACACCAGGTACAAAGCAAGCCAAGAGTTTTTTTTTTATTTTTGTCAGAATGGAAGACTGTTTTTCTCTGAGGCATGATTTGTGATTGCAGGCCTCTATACCGGCCACTACCCTCTTAATTCCGAAGTATAGGAAAGAAAGCGCCTTGAAATTGAAGGCATCCATTACACATAATTGTCTAAAAAAATAAACAATATTGTAACAATTAATACTCCAGGTACACACACTGACAGCTTCTCAGCTTGTCTGGAAATGTCTAATGAACCTCGGAAAGCATAATAATGTTACTTTAAGGTAGGAGCCATGGCTGCACTACAATCAATTCTCTAGGTCTACACACTGACATCCATTAGCTCCAAACTAGCCTGAGAATGCCTAAATTACCTAATAGCCCGAGGTGATATTGTTGATTAAATGTTATTTGAATGTACGCTCCAGGACATGAAGGTCTAGAAGGAAATGGAGAATCTGGCCACATAGAAAAAAGATGTCAATCCTCTCACCCATGAGACCGAAACAAAAACAAAGGCACACTCCTGAGTATACCAAAGATGTAGCTATACAAAACCACATGGTATGTGACAAGCTGAGATCTTCAATTTTCTAAAAAGGAGGGCAAAGGTAGAATTCTCTTCGCGGAGAACATTTATGAATCGCAGGCGTATACCGACCAGTGCAATAAAAAACAAGTTGTTATAGTTTTTAAAGAGGTAACCACTTTTGCAGCTTTCAAGGGATCTATCACACAAGAGATTTTTAACTAACTGACTAAAATTAGCTTTAGCCTTTATCTCTAAACTAATCTGGGAGGCCTAAATCGTCTAACGACTTTATGAAAACACAATGTTACAATAGAGTTCCAGGACATGTAGGTACTGAAGAAAATGAACAGGCGGACTAACGAAAAAATGGCCACAACTACAATCGGGGCTGAACAAAAGCACAGGGTATGTGACAAGCTAAGATATCCCAATTTTCTCACAAACGAAGGCAATGGTACTCCTGTCTCAAAGCAGTTCACATTGCCCTTTTAAGTACAACTTAAATAAGAAAAAATAGGTCATGTTTCTATGTATAGAATCACATTTGCAGCGCTCAAGGTATCCATCGCACAAGAAATCCAGCTATCCTGGGAGCCACTTAACTATCCAAAACCAGGTAACCTTCTCACACATGGAACAGAAACTGTGAGGCTTATTTTCCTATTCTGTTATTCCTCTTATTCTGTTACAGACAGATGTGTACAAAAAAGAGGTACGTAACAAGCTAAAAGATTTATAAACCTCTCAAAAGGAAGGAGAAAGAATGTCCTCTTTCTCACCGTCTCTCTCTCTCTCTCTCTCTCTCTCTCTCTCAGCAAGCAGGATTAATTTAATAACGCCAAAAAAAGATGGGCAAAGCAAAGATTCTGTCAGAATCAGGAGAAACCAGACACATCCTCACAAACGTTTTTCATCGTGAATCAATAGTCCGGATGCGCTCTAGCACCTCCAGAAAAGTGACATTTTCACCAAGAAAGACGTGCGAAGACACACTGAAGAAAGTGCTTACTTTTCCAGGAAAAATGTGTACTTCCCAAGGTATTATTATAGTGATAGGGGTTTGTTTAACGTCCAACTATTCGTTAGCTGTCTCGGAAAAGGGGACATTACAATTTTCTTTTTATGTACGATGGAATTTGTACCCAGAACCGATGATAGAGTTGCAAGATTCGGACGCCCAAATCTGTTACCAATGCTCTCCTATCACTAGTTTTGTTTTTGTTAAAAGAGTTTCTTTGCGTAAGTTTTTTAAAGTATATGACGTATTGTTGGCATATTTGTCTTCATAAAACTTGTCTCATCTCGGAAAGTTTTAATTTTATAATCAGATCACGATGACACGGTTGTCTATTGATAATTTTATACGGGTTTCCTCTTCTCGGAGAGATCCGTGAGCGGACAATCTTAAGCGGAAGGAACGGACGAAGCACAATGGAGACTACATCGCATCGAAAGGATTGTGCGCAACAACCCCAAACATTGTTGAAATTATCTTTCCTTTTCCTTTAATTTCTATTGTCAAAGTCTGAATTTACATTAAAATAGGGGTGGAAGGAAGAAAAATTTCAAATTTTATGAAGAGGCATGTGACAGGCGAAATGCCCGATTTTTTAAAAAGGTAGAGTAAAGAATAAAAACAAAGGCATGATTTCCGTGTTTGTGTAATTAAACTCGTTATTTTTTTAGCATGTTTTGTTATATATTTTCTAATCAAAATCTTCGAAATATTTCCTATGCATTTTAATAAATTAACATTAAGCTAGACATTGCTGTATCCTTTTGAGGGTTAAGAGTGGAAAAAGAAATTTTCTGTGGAAAAAAATGTATCTCAAGCAGATGGTAAACAAGAAGAAATAGTACGTACCTTTGATGGAATCCTCAGTGTCCCTCGGGCTCATTCTGACTCGAGATGCGCTACTTTCTGGACAGAAGACAATAACAAAGACCTAGAGATACGCATCGACATTTTCGAGGAAAAAGCAAAACAACCTAACCAATACTTTGAAACTTAATAACTTTCCCCTAAATAGCTCATTACTGAAACGCAAAAATTGCTTAAAACAGATGACGGTTTTGTAAAAAAATCAGTTGTAAATTAAATTATGGTTTAAAATAACGCTAAGAACCCATTTCTGAGAGTAAAGTAAGAATTTTTTAAAAATATTACAATTTAAAGTAAATAAAGTAATTAATCTAAGTTATAAATCCGGTTTTAAATAGAAAATCCTTTGAGCTTTTGAACGAGCTCAGCTGAATGAAAATTTTCGTTCATGTAAAATTTTGGGGAATTTTTTTAAAAAGAGATTTTCGAAGAGTGGTTCAGGATAGGTAGTTTATTTTCATTTTCTTTCTTTTTTTATTGGGTCGGGTTACTTACCAGGTGGGATAGGGTAAGAAGATACGATGAAGGGTAGACCGACGAGTAGTAAAGGTAACGGACTCATGACCTCTCGATTTGGAGGCAGAGTCTGAACTGAGAGAAGCAGAACAGGTGGGTCCGCCGCCCCTCTTCGGCTGCCCCCACTATTCAAGCACCGCCTTCGTCCAACCCTTCCTGGTCTCCCACTCGGCTTTCCTCGCACGGTTACCCCAGACGCCCCTTGATTTCCAACTTTTTTCCGCTTTTTGCAAAAGATTTTTTTTTTTTTTTTGCGTTTGATTCGAGTTGTGAGGAAGGATGACACCGATGAAGGAAACAGAACCCAAGAATTTGAAACCGTGCAAATACCTTTTTTCAGCAAAACAAATGGCCCAATCAAGTAAGCATATTCCCTTACAAAACTATAAATATTCATTTTTTCTGCGTAGGAATTATCATCAAAATTTATGCATAATTTAGCATCCAAACATCCACCTTTTAAAGCGTCTTATTTTTGGAAGAGGCTGTTTCTGCTATAAAGCGATTTTTTAATTAAAAATGTAAACTAAAATCATATTTCCAAAAAAAGATTTCTCGATACTGATAATTTTTCATAAAAAGGGAACAACTCCGATAAAAGAACAGAAAAACACTCAGTTGTTTCAACTTTTTGATCAAGAAACTATTAGAAACAATGTCCATTTTTAAAAACTTTTTTCAGCTTTTTTGGAAAGTTGTTTATGTAACAAACCCACCACCGAAGATGGCGAAAAGCCGGTACGCGTCTGACGGATTCAAACAGAGACGGTATGCTGTCCAAAATGACCAGGAACGACTGAATTGACACGAATATATTATTAATCATCATGACTCATAAATTAGCAAATAATGTGGCTTTAATTATGATTTTTAAAAATTTAATTTAGAATTTCCCTAGTCCACGTTAAATTATGGGGTTTTGGAATCTGTGGGGTGATAAAACCACATTTTGGTCGTTCATGACCGTTTTGTTGCGCACATTCTTTCTGTATTGTTCTCTCAGGCATTCACTCTTCAGTAGTGTGTTTTTCGAACCAGCCACTCAATGATTCGAAAAGATCAAACTACAAATTAGTGTAATACAAAATATTAAATTTATACTTTTATTAAATATTGAAAAATATCGTTTTTCTTCATTTCAAAATCAATTTTCTTGCATTTTTCTTGTTTAAAATTTAATAATCTTTGTTATTAGTTCTTTTCGGTCCAATTTTTATTTATCTAAACCAAAATAAACACACTCCACGAGAAAATCACACAATATATAGCCAATTGAAATTTTACAAAACAAAAATGTATGGGAAAATTATTTTTCTGTAATTTGTGAATAGCTATTAGAATTAGGATATATATTAACATTTGATCGTTACCGATCATTTTGTCCGCTTATTCTCGCTGTTTTGCTACATCAGACCTTTGCCATGGCCAGTGGTCGATTTTTAAAACCAAAGGCTTATCAGGACGAAATGGTCCAAAAACTCCAAACTACAAATCAGCTTCGTTGTTATAACAATATATTAAATTTATTCATTATATTCTTTTTACTCATGTACGTTTTTAAAGTTTTTATTTTATATTTCAAAATGAAATTGTCAAGCATTTTTGCTGGTTAAGGGTTAATAATCCGTGAATATCCGGTTGTCATGCGCTCGCCATCATCTCAAGAAGAGCAAAATTTGTCAGGTGTGGCCGTTTTCGGCGTCGTTGCTCTTTGACGCTATGAGGTCTCTGGGTTGTGTCATGTTATTAAAGTTGTCGGTTCGTTTGACTTGTTTATGCTCTGTGGCCTTTTTAATGGCGTGGAGCATGTATATGAATATGTATTTACATGAGGGTTAACGAGTTTACCAACGTGGAGTTGGTTTTTTGTATATTTTCCACGTTTGTTCTAACTCTCCATTCTACTGAGTATGTTAATGAAATTCAATACAACAAGCAAGAAAATGGTATTGGCGAGAAGAAATCGAGAATACAGGGAAATTCGCGACACTCTCAAGAACTCTCCTAATTCAAACGTCATTTTTTTATTAACACCTATAAAAATAGTGTAAAAACTGAAATAAAAAGATTGAGAGTAGTTAGATTACATCTGCCATACCGATCGTTCATGCAGGTTTAGCAGAACAGCCCCGTTCTTCTTTGCAAATAAGAAAATGGAAAATAAATTAAATAATAAACAACCGAGTAAAGAATATAATGGAAACAACGGCATTTAGGAAAACTCGACTGGATCTACTGTGCTTCTCTACATTTATAACTTACTGGCCAGCCTCAGGATTTTAATACTCCATAGACTCGCTTCCTTAGCATAGGATATTGCTTGTGACTGTTCGCGTCGTAGTTGAAAAATCTACACCTATAGACCCTCACAAACGCATAAAATATGTTTTGCGTTCTTCTCTTCTTCCTGGCAGTACCTGCACAGTGTTTATTCTGTCTGTACACCTATCCGTTGAATGCGCCTTCTTAGGTGGTAGTGTCTGGTCAGAAGAATCCTGGTACTGTTGCGGTTGCCTTTCATTTATTCCTTCGTAAGCCATGCTCTTCTATGAATCTCTTCGTGTGCCTTAAGCCGGGATATAATTCTAACATGTTTGTTACCCATTGAGTATCCATTTTCGGATATATCTTTTTGTGCAAGATGATAGGCCATAGTAAGACGAGAGAATCTTTATTGGCTTTTTTTTGGCCACCATGTCTATCTTCTTATAGTCTCTATGCCACAAATGCCCAAGTACCTCCGAGGATTTGGATGCCAAACCATGCCACAGTCAGGTTACTGATTTCGGCCTTGCTTCTATACAGTTGCATACATTTTCCCTTTCACTCATATAGGGCTATGTCCTTAACTGTCAGATAAGAGCTCTCTGAGAACGTGTTTTTAGTCTTTCGCAGTACTCAATCGCTATGATTTCAGACAGGGAAGCTATAGCGTGTATGCCATTTTTAATTTAATGGAAAGTCAGTAGTTGAAATGTTAAGCAGGATGGGCTTACGAACGCTGCCTTGTGAGATTCAAGTTTGTACCTCATAAACACAGCAACCTTGGATGTTGGATCTCGCTCGACAAGATTCAGTTTAGCAGACAAAATTGCGGTATCGTCCGCGAAGGTGGGATGATGACGGTATTGGGTGCACAGGTAAGTCAGCATTATAATAAGATCAGATGATGATGGCGTTGGGGTGAATAGGTAATTCAGGAGTAGGACTAATCACTTTAAATTATCTAAATTTTTTTTTAAAAAGGGAGGAATTTCGTCATTTGAAATATCGGAAAACTAATATTGAACGAGACAAAGGTGTACGCTTTAATAATTGATATATTAATATATATCGTAATTTAATTTAATAAGGTATAATTCACTTGTAAAAGGAGAACAAAACAAATAATCAATTTATCAACGAAATGTATTTTATTTTTGAATCGTTCCACCAAAACATGCTGTAAATCACCTTCTTAGGTGCTGGCTGTCGGCGATTGGCTATATTAGGCTAACAAAAAGCTCAACTTCTTTTATCGTTTCTTTGACCTAATGAAAATGGATTTTCGACCCGCTGTGGACGTGCGTCGCATGACATAGGGGATAAACCTAGGAAACGGAGAAAGCAGGAGGGTAACGAAGAAACTAGGGGGAACGCCAGGAATGGCCGTATTATTTGTCAAATTCCCTCTTTTGTAATATACAATACTAAACTGATCTTTACTTGACATAGACGTAGTAACGAATGTTTTTTTTAAATTGAAGTATGATAAGAATTTCGAAGTGGAGGTACGGGGACTTTTCAATAGTAATATAAAAATAATAGCATTGTATAAATTCATTTTTTTAAATCAGAAACTTTCTAGCATCGTATAAATGGATTTTTTAATCCAAAAACTTCTAGCCTTGTATGAATTTGTTTTTAAATTTAAACTTTTCCAGCATTGTATGAATTCATTTTTTCACATCCTACATGTAATATGTTGTATAATTTAAACAATGTTTATAAATCCGAGGCCCTGAAGATGATCTCAATAAAGATCGAAACGTTGGCAGTATAAAGAAATGTTTTTCTAAAACCTAAGTCACACCAGACCTCATATCACGATCTCCAAATAAACATTGACTAACGGCCACTAAACACCAAACATTTTTAGTATAACTTTATTGTATTGTATTGTATTGTGTTACTTTATAAAACAATAACGAGTGATCAAGTTTTTACACTGACAAGGGCTGTACGATCTGCGACTTCAGAATCGCGTCAGCCCATTCACTGTCATAACAAAACCGTCCCCCCATGGCACCTGATCTTTTACACCTCATGCAGGTAACGAAGTTGTAAGATAACCTGATTTGGTTCCAACCCAATAGAAAAGCTTACGACAGAGCCAAGGCCTAAAACGTACTTACCTTAAATAATGATTGGAAAACACATAAACAGATTTTTCATTTAGATACAAAAAATGGATCACTGTAAAAAAAATCAAATCGTTGGCAGTAACATTCGAATTTGAAACAAACCTCTTCTACTCATTAGCAGAGCATGCAACCGCTCAGTCAGTATTTTAAATTAGTTTTCGTTTTAACTGTAAACATTGTACGCATTAAATTTACTAATTTCGTGGTCCGCTTGACCAATATATTACAATTAATTAAGGAGTCTTGTTGAGATAAAAAGTTCAATGGCATGAGCGGGGTTCGAACCCACGATCTTTGGCTAGATACGCCGCTGCTCTACCACTTGAGCTGAAGAGAATTTTATAATTAAAGAAGGGTAATTTGAAGTTAAGGGTCTATTATAGCAGCCTAACACACCATAAAATGGAATAAAAAGTCGACAACTGAATGAAGTTCTTGTATCAAAATTTACAATATACTTAAATACATGGTTGTAAAAACAGGGTTGATTTGAACTTAAAAAAAAGTTAATTTGAAAATTTAAAAAGACGTAATCTGAAGGAAAACGCATCGTACAGACAGTAATAAAAATATAAGGCAGGCAGAAAAAAATGTATAACGTTGGAAAATACTACGCGACTCGACTCATAGAAAATCATCACGAACCCTACAAAAACGGACGTATCGAACTGGTAAATGTACAAACACAACCCATTACCCACTAGAGAAGACAAATTAACAATTATTCACACACATTTCTGTCGGAATTTAGAACAATTGAAAGGAAATAGACGATTAACAAGATCTAATAAGAAAACCCAGACTTAATCTACCATCAACACCGACAAACAAAGAAACCTACGAACCCCTTGCGACATTTATTAATGAGACTTGAAACTAATCAAATAGACACACCGATGATGGCGGAATGGCGAACGCATCTGACAAGCAAACCCAGCGAGGGCCGGCAAATAAATGATCGGTACGAGTTAAATTACGGTTTAGTTTTGTTCTTATATCATCGGTGAATTCTTCTTTAAAAAAGCAAAATCATTAAAAATGTGTGGCAACCCTGTTCATAATCGACAAAGGCAAAGTGTATCTTAAAATACAGCTTAATGGACTTCGTCCTGTTCCATTATTCATTAATGTTTACTGTTGAATAAATGTTTTCGATAAATCATTTTTTTTTAAATAGTATACCAAATTTCATATCTTGAACCTTAGTTCTTAACTTTTGCTGTACGAAAATTACATTTTACTATTAAAAAAAAGTGACGAAATGTTTTTAACCTTTTCTTAAAACGTAACATCATAACAAATGATTTACTTAGTTATTATTAATTTAGATAAACAACCAAAGCAAAAACCTGTCCGAGCTCTTTTTGTATCACGCTTTTTATTATTTAATTGCGCTGGGTGGTTGCCGTAGAAAAAAACTTACTAAAAACCATTGGTAGTATTATAATCGCATTCAACAGTTCTTGTAAAAAAAAATCACCAGTGATAATCATACGTGAGAACGCATAACATTAAAATCACAACTTTATTCGTCTAATTTCTTTTTTACAATTAAATTGTCTAATGATTTTAAATAAGTGCTTGCATAAAGAATTGGATTTGTGATAACAATACAGAGGGGTGGTTAAAAATGAAAGTAGTGATATAAATATACATAAAAAATAAAATTGACGAAGCCAAAATTAACAAAACAGAATAAGTACGATGAGCCTAAATTTATATAACCCCACGGTATTTCAGACGACGAGAAAGCTCCTTATTGATGAAGGCGCATTGGCGAAACTTGTTTCAACAATGTCAAGGGCATACGTGTAAGTAAGAGGTACCCTACTCGTAAACAAATCGACTACCAACAGTTTATTCTAAACTGAAAGGGATAAAAAAAAAACATTAAATATGTATAATTATTATATCAAGATATGATAGGAAGGCATGGTGCTGTAGCTCTCAAAACGAGTGAGTGTTTTACTCGCTCGCTACACAACAGGTTAAGGTACAAGATTTATTTGCACTTAATTTTGATTTAAGCATGCCAGAATCATTGCCCTTAGTCATAATATTGACTTATATAATAATCTAAACCCTAATGATTCTGCAAAATCGGATTTGTTGGACAGGCCGCTTTTAGAGATCATGGGTTCTTTTTCTGGACAACACAATGTACAACTTTATTTCCACTTTTTGACATCTTCTTTTTTCTATAAAATATCATACCTGTCCTTTTTATTTTCTTGTGGATATTACTTTACATAATATAATAATTCATAATCATCATTTAAACATGTATCGTTGTTAAATTAAATTTTTACACTTTTTAATTATGAATGAACACTTTTTAACGTCAAATTATTATTCTTTGACTTCAAATTCACTTTTTAAAATTTTAAATTAACTGTTTTTTTAAGCATCAACAAAGCTTGGATAACGTATACTTTAAAATATAAATATTGGACTCCTGAAGCTTTTTCCGATAAATTAATCGTTTATAATTTCAAATTAACTCTTTTTAACAAACATAAACATAAAGCATAACAAATAAAACGTAATGGCCTGGGTAGCATCCACTCAACCCCACAGAGCAGGATATTCCTTGGAATAATTGGCGGTTAGTCCCACATTCGCGCTAATAAATAATATTCACAGACTAGACTTCGTTCACACTACCGGAAGTGGTAGATATTCGTCGGGATAGTTAGGATGTACCCCTTGATTTAATTTTAATTATAATTAATTTTTGATATTTTCAAAACCGCGTTATCTTTTTAAAAATTCTCAAATTAATCGAAAAAATCCTTTTATATTTGTTTTTATCAATCTTTTGTTTTAACTGTTATTAATTTTAATAAATTATACCCAATTTTTTTTTAAACCGCAAATATACAGGAATTTTACTTTTCTTGCTCATATTACTACCATTTCCTCAGTGTTTTTAATGCTTAAAAGAAAAGGTCTATTTGAAGTTAAAAATAGGTTAGGCTGACGGAAAAAGCTATAATGTTATTTTTAATTCGAAATTACTATTTAACATGGATAAACCTGTCGATAATTACATTTTCATTCATTAAATATCCGGATAAACATATGAACAGTTTGTCTATTTAGGGGGTTGCAAGAAAAGGGGGCACGAGTCCGTTCGGAAATTGAGATGCTCAAGGTCGGATGTGACTGACTGGATGTGAAATTGGGGCCAATGCAGGTATAAATCACTCAATCTTGCGTAGAACAATTATGTTAATTTATTGTCATAATTTGCCCGTCAAATGTGGCTCTCGAGTTAATGGCATTTCACGTGTGGCAGAAGTGATGAATTTTTCATCGTTTCGACCTGTGGACCATTTAGGATTGAAATTGAACAACAATGTATTTCAACTCGTTATATTATTATTTATAAGAGAACTATATCTTTCAAAAACGTTCTTTTAATCTATTAGTTGTTTAAAAAAATAATAAAAACTACAAAACCTTGAGACGAAGGGGATTTACAGCTAATATCATGTTATCAGGCGGGATTCCGTTAGCATTCTCTGCGGTGCCTGCCTGCTTGAAGGAGCTGTTCAGCACATTTTCCTTTCGTGTTCTTTGACCTGGAGAAAGCGTATAACAGCACCTGAACATATGTGATACTGCGAAAAATGCCAAGAAACCGGTCTCGAAAGACGCTAAGGCTGGTAGCGCCGAGGCAACTAATGTTAACGTCTGCTTTCCAAAGGCAGTGTGTGTGTCCACTTTTGCAGACTCATGGGGTTGTTGGGGTTCAATGATAAATTAATGTTGTAGACACACATCGAAGCTGACGAAGTTGGTTGGAGAAAAACCATTGCTAAAGTATATTGGTGACTTCAAGTGGGGATCGGACAGGGAGACCATACTGAAAGTATTACAAGTGCATGGTGTTTAGTGACGGTTAATCAAGGTTATTCTGAGATGCGATCTGGTGTGATGTAAGTTTTAGAAAACCATTTTCATTATCGTGCCATCTTGTCGATCTTTATTGAGATCTTCAGGGCTCAGTTTTTTGTTGAAATGCAGACAACACAAAAAATTAGGGAATTCTCTACACGACAGACAAGAATGACACATCTACACGGAAAAAAAAACACTTTGAGCTCTGAAGATGATCTCAATAAAGATCGAAATGTTGACACGAAGTAACACCAGACCGCATCTCCGAATAATCATTGATTAACGGTCACTAAACACCACTTTCAGTATGGTCTCCCTGTCCGATCCCCACTTGAAGTCACTAATATATTTTAGCAATGGTTTTTCTCCAACCAACTTCGACAGCTTCGATGTGTGTCTACCACATTAATTTATCATTGAACCCCAACAACCACAACCCAAGCAGAGTTGAGGTGGGCTATGAGTCTGCAAAAGTGGACACACACACTGCCTGATTCGAGCTTTGTGAGGTGGAGTGCATAAGAAAATCGATGATTATCGTCTGTATGAACGGACAGGTTAAGCTTGGGGACAAAGAACGTGCAGACGTCGTGTTTCTGTCCTCCAGACAGGACCACCACGACCTGGCCCAAACGCTTTACGAGCAATAAAAGAACGTTGGCATCCTCAATGGGCCGATTCATCGGGGAAGCTCTAGTGTTTCAAGAGCTCGACCGAGCGATGGACCGCTGAAAGTATGCAACGCAAAGAAGGGATCGAGCTCACCTATTGAGGGTACGCCAGATTCGATTGCCACGCTGACCATTGTTTTTGGGACAAACCCTGGTATCCCGCTTGTGTTAGGGTGTGCCACACGCCTTGGCCTCCTACAGGGAGCGCGTAGGCATGACATCCGACATAAAGACAGTCCATGAGCATAAGACTAAGTTGTTTATGAAGAGAAGCGGAGGTGTTTTCATTATATTTTATTATTTATACACACATACCCACTGTACATTATACTGTATATATATAATGTACAGTGGGTATGTGTGTATAAATATTTTTTGTTGTGTATACGATTTGTTTTATGATGGCGGATATGAAGTACCCATTGGTACCCATTGGCCCTCATAGTGAACTAATTGCTGGTTTAACTTCTCTGTCGGTAGTTAAAACAAAATTAATAAATAAATTTAAAAAATATATAAAATTCGTTTTTCAAGGTTCTGCTTGTAACGATAAAATTGTCTACTCTCGATAACTACAACATCGTCAAATTTTATGAATTTATTCACCGATGTCCTGAACATGTGTTACATTTTCATTATAGGTTGACAGAGAAATTCATTAACAAATACGGAGCTCATTTCTTCTGGCAGTTAATTAACCAAGTCCAGTCTAGGAGTTGACTTTCCGACCGTTAGCCCTTTACGGGGCATTGTTTCCTATCTTGGTTTAATTGAGCTTGGGACAAATATTTATTTGCTAAACGTTATTTTCAAAGGACAATTATTGAAAGTTACAATCACGCGTAGGCAATAATGTAACAAACCGTGCTCTAGCTGCAAATGATTTTATAATGAAATATTCCAACATTTCTGCAACCACTGTTATAAATAAATTCCTATTTCTGTGGATGCATTGCGATTTAATTGTTTTAAAACTAAAGAAGAAAATGGATTTATTTGTGGAATTTCTAATCAATTGAAAATTTAGGGATAACATACTCTCTGAACATCGGCAAATCACGTATTTGAGATACAAAAACAACAGAAATAACGATGAGTCCGAGTCCTTAGGACCGGTCTTGTTCTTAAATAGAAAGTTGAAACAAGACATCCACGTCTAAGATTTGGAAGAAAACTATAGATTATAATCATGGAATAATATGGAAATATTCTGTCTGACCACTATACAGAAGGGAGATACTTAGTTTCAACATTTTTTCCGTTTTTTATTATATTGTGAAGTTTGTAGAAGCTTTTATGGAATCTGTCATAAACAGGTTAGCATAAAACATATATTGAAAATTACACTGGTCACCGCAAGAACTATTTCATTACTTGTTCACAGTTCTGACACTCCAGCCAAGTTATATTCACGTCATATATAGGGTTCGGGTGTTAGAGTAATTGACAGGCCTCAAAGTACTTGATATTATTCGGTATAATTGAAGAAGAAGCCCTAACAATTCGCGTTGATATAGTGACATCCACAAAACAACTTCATTCACACGGCCCGAGAGTATTTGATAATCATCGGGGTAATTGGAGAAGAAGGTCCTCCATTCACGCTAATAAATTACACGCGGAAAACTTCTTTCACACTACCCCACTTCATCCATGCAGGAAAGTAGTTTCCACATTCAGGCCAATAATTAGTCAACAGTGTCACGGAATATCTAATATTCCAGGGCTTATTGGAAAAGAAGACTTATCATTTCATACATAAATCAGACTCACACACCAGACCTCATTCTCACTGCCACAGAGTATTCCATACCTCTCGTGGTTATCGGAAAAAAAAGGTTCTCCATTCACGCTAATGGATTACACTCACACACCAAACTTCATACAATGACTCAGATTACCCAAATAGTCCCGGTTGTCTCGGAAAAGAAGCCTATTTCACGCTAATAAATTACACCCAAACCCCAGATTCATTCACAATTCTCCATATTATCCATTATTCTATTGATCATTGGAAAAAACCTAACAATTCGCGCTAATAAATTACACCCAGACACCTGACTTCATTCACAGTACTCGATATTATGGAATGAAAAAGAAATATCTCTATTCACGGTAATATATTACATCTAGGCAAAAGTCTTCATACACACTACTACACAGTACCCAACAATGCATGGATATTGGGGGATGAATCTTCTCCATTTCACCCTAATAAGTTCGTCATTAATTTTAAACCCACAAACCAGACTTATTCACATTGTCTCAGGGCTTATTGGAAAAGAAGTCTGTCAATTGCCGCTCTGATGTAGTGCAAATGAAGTCTGGTAATTGGATGTAATTTATTAGCGTGAAGGGTTCCCTTCTTTACATGCGCTTCACTCAAGTAGAGTGAGTATATATATATATATATATATATATATATATATATATATAAAATCTAATTGAGGGTCGATGAGGTACTTGATATTCCGCCATCGACACTCTTGTACTACACACACACATTCACGCTTATAAATACATTTTATGAAACAGTTAAAACATATAACACCAATAGCGCATACAATATTAAGGTTAGCCGCAATAAATAAAAGGTGTATATATATAAATTTACAAAAATTTCCTAGAGTAATCGGAATAGGGAAGCCTCAGAGCGCCCTTGCTCGAGCATAATTCTTATATCGGCCGGGCGGCTACTCGCTCCATAGACGAGGAATGACACCCTGAATAACATTAATGTAACAAATAATGGTAAAATTATGTCGTTGCTCTTAAAGAAAAATTTCTCCCTGCGAATTAAAAAAAAAACAATCTCTTTTTTATGTACACTATCATTCTGATGATCTGGCAAATGATTATTTATGACTGTATTTTTATTTCGATGATTTTATTCTTTAAAATTTTATCAACATTTACTATTGTTTCAGATCTTTATTAAAATAAATTAAAAACGTTAAGTAAAAATGAGGCAGAGTCTTAAACTTTGCCGATTTTTGTGACACTGTTTCACTTAGTATTGTATTAAAGCCGATCCTCGATTTTATTTATTTGTTACATGAAGGTTTTCGCCGATTCGTTGGGCAGTTGATTAGCGCTGGGACTTTGTCAATGGGAAGGAACAAACGTAAGCTTATAAAGTTTTGAATTATTCACATTCAATTTGGTTACCGAATGGAAATATCAGTAGAAACGAGGTTGATTTATAATACAGGATTATTGGGGAGGGAAGAGGTTTGCTTACATCTTGTTCTTTGGGCTGGTTAAGATCCTTAGTATTCAGAACATCCACGCAATCAAGGTCCAACATAAGTAAACAAAGCCTCCATATCAACTCCTACAAACCCTCGCTCAAATTTAACCTAAAGTAAAATTAAAAACCAAACGTATTTATCTGCAGGGAAAAAGTTCATGATACAATTCGACTTGTTCCTGCTAATTAAACTACACGTGTTTCATTATTTCTCACCAATTTTCGTGTAAGTAAACGTGAACACGTAAAAACGTATTTTTTTTAACAAAAGAAACAGTCACACAAACTTTCATGCCTTTTAGATTTGTTGTTACCATATATTATACACTTATATATTATTGTTGTTTCCTCATTTATAAATAAAACTATAATTGATACAAAAGAATTTCAAGACTGTACTACTTGTCTCTTCCTGTATTTACAGTGTATGTTAACATTAAAAAATAATAACGTGTGATAAGCAAAATTAGTGAAATAATAGTATTTATAGGATAAAATTATTATTTCACTTGTAAATAAAAAAATAATGGTGGTTAATGTTCGTTTATTGATCGAGTAAGTTTGTCAGTACGTCCCCATACTAGTTCCTGAATCACTGTCGCAAACATATTGCCAGCTAGTCATGGGGCAACGTTCCGGTTCACAGCAACATGAACAGTCGCTTCATCCAAATTCCACACACACCACCTGGCAACGATCCTGGATCCAAAATCACTCCAGGTCACAGACACACATCTTCAGCAAGGACCATTCAATACTACACATGATCACCTAGGTAACCTTTTCAGTAAGGTCCAAGTATCCTCGTAGACTCCAGGTCACATACAAAATTTCTTCTGCGAGGACAAACAATCGACCACCCCAGGTATATTCTTCCTCATCACCAAACTACTCGGATCCAACCACCTCGGATATCATACACGTCCTTTTCAGCCAAGACCACGGATCCACAACCAATTCAGGTCAAATACAAAATCTCATCAACAAGGGCCTTGGATACTCAGCTACCCCAGATCCAATTGCACAGATTCGGCAGCAAACACAAGCGATCCACTAGACCAGGTTATATGCACATCCTTGTCAGCATGGAAAGGGATCGATCACAACTGGGGAAAAAGCATCAACTCACCGTTAACACTTTAAAAGCTGGATTACACCCAAGAATCTTGTAGAGTTTGTGGGATTGGAAGGTGGTACTTCCACTCAATCATATTGTTTTAGTGTTTACTGCAAATGTAAATTTTCAGACGCGTCAGAAGTTGTTCGAGCATTGCAGGGTGTGCTTCGGCCCTAAATATTTTCAGTTTTTCCGGGTTCTGCAAATCTCTATTTTTGGGGGAAGAAAAATGTACTTATCTTGAAGACGACCGAAAACGCATTTAGGATCGCAATAAACCTCAGACGTTCTGGAATGAGGGCATTACATGAAAGTTTACCACAGGTAGTGGTACCAAGTTGATTAAATTTGTTTACAATTATGAGAATATTTCATGGAATTTCCCCCAAAAAATAACCGTGAGGATATAGTTTACGACCCGATTGTTCAAAAATTGGTTAATAATGTATAAGTGAGATTTCAGTTTACTGCTGTCATTGTGACAATTTTAAAAAAATCCACAGATCAATTGAAGAAATTAAAATGTCCGTATATTTCAGTTAAAACCCTGAATTGTTTTTTTTTCTTTTTTTTGCAGGATAGAATAATAAAAATCACGTCAGTTCAAAATTCGTTCAGTCTAAAAGAACCACGGATATGACATTCTTACCAACCCAATTTGTAACACCATAGGATTTTATTATCGTATAATGAGACCTGGCAGAAAGCTGAATAATTTGCTATAACCAAGGTTGAAATTGTTTGCGTGAAGTCGACGACCCGGTGGGCAAACTGCACCCGAAAATACTTGCCTCTGTGTATTGGTCGATGGGTGTCATTCCTTTCACCGTAACATCGCATCCTCTCCGCTGCCATTTGTGAATAATTAAATTTACGAAACGTCAACAAAACGACCGATTTCAGCTGTCTCAAATTGAGTAAAGTTTTATACAATAAAGGTCCAAAAACCGGCTATCCTGATGGTATAATAATTTACAATAAATATTTGTATATTATTCAAGATTTTGTTAAAAAGTTAATCATTTACAATATCTAAAACTATATCAATAATACATTAGGAAAGGTTATCATAGTGTTAATAAACAAAACTTTAAAATTATTGGTCTATAGTCAATTTACCCAGCCTGAATAGTTTTAGCCGTCAGAATAGCCATTTGTAACATCGAGGTAACTTTTTTAAGCTTTAAATTAACCTTTTTAATTTCAAATCAACCCAACAAGTTGAGATTAGCTGAAGCAAAAAAATAATTAAAACTATACGAAAATTAATTACAATTGAAATTAAAAGTTATTTCAAATAAATATAAAAACAAATGAATCTTCTATTTGAGTTTTAAAAAATGGGCTCACATGAAACACCATTTATACAATAATTATAAATAAAATTAAAAAATATATTAAATAAAAATTGAAATCCAATTTTTTTATATAAAAGTTAAAAACATCAGTAATATAGTAGGAAAAATTATCAGAGTGCTAATAAATGTATGTACTTTTTTACGAGAGTTCGCAACAGCAGAGGTCATATACATCCTCAGGGTGCCGGTGTAACCCATTTTTAAGTATGTCCAGGGCCACTGGAGTCGAACCCGGGACCTTTACCTTACAGTGATGAGCGCCGTGTCAAAGACTAAACGTTGCGGCCACCGAGCCCCGTTAATTTATTTGTGTGTGTGTGTGTGTGTGTGTGTGTGTGTGTGTGTGTGTGTGTGTCTACCTAGGTTTTTCTCAAATACAACCCTATTAAAACGGTATATTTTTAACATATGCTCCATTGATAGATGGCAATTATTGATTTTTTTATTTCTGAAAAAATTAAATTGTATGAAAAAAATAAAACGGTGGGGGGGAAGGGCCACAAAATTTTCCCGCCTTTTTAACTTCAAATTAATCTTTTTTTTTTAAATTTCTAATTAACCCTATTTATCTACTCTGCGGTAAGTGTTGTGCTGTGTGATATATTAATCATGTGTAACTGTGTGTCGTGACACCTCTACACAGAAAACAAACCCGTAAAACTTTCTAGCATTGTATAAATTCATTTTTCACATCCTACAAGCTTTTGTATAATTTAAATAATGTTTATAAATCCCAGGGTCTGAAGATGATCTCAGTAAAGATCGAAACGTTGGCACGATAAGGAAAACGTTTTTCTAAACTTTCGACACCAGACCGCATCTCACGATCACCAAAGAATCATTAATGAACGGTCACCCCACCCATTTGTATAGTATAGGATTGTGTATAAGTAACGAATTTAATTTTAAATTAAAGAATATATCTTTTTTATATTTTCTGAGCAGCTCATTCCTTTCTAGAGCGGTTAATTTAAAATTAAAAAAATTATCAATAGTGGCAAAAGCTTAATTTGAATTTAAAAATAGTTAATTGTACATTAAAAAGAAAGTTAATTTGAAGTAAAAGGGGGTTCATTTGACCGAAAAACATATAGCAGTACATATTTTACTGTAGTAAAGGTTTTTTTAATATATTAAATATGAGCAATGTGGACATAAACTTCAACATCAGTGAGTGATTTTTACCTCGCCAATAAGAACAATAAAATGGTCTCATAACTGTCGGTGCAATGCACGAAGAAAAGTATAATAATAAAAGTACATTATAAGCAAGCGGTAAACCGGGTAATTTAAAGAGTTCAAAGGGTTTTTTTTCTTTATTCTGTAAATTACTAAGGGAGAACTGTAATTAAAATTTACTTTTCCGGTTCCTTCAAAGACCGCCTCAAACATCGCTCAGGGATAATAAATATACTATAATGAAATGGATTTTCTCTACTTGAACATTCATTTTGCAAATTATTGCCGAAAATGTTTGAACGGGGAGGGGAAAAAAACTGTCTGGGAAATCGATTATTGAATAAATACTACTCGCCCTGTGTGCACTGCAATTGTTATCGATTTGTGAATTCATTGTTTTCCTTTCATCGAGGGTGGTTGATGTTTGTGTGAAGGAAGACAAACTGTTTACGAAGCGCTGATGAACAACAATTATGCACATCCAAAAACGTTTTATCGTCTGTGATAATGGCGCGGGTAACTAATTTTACTACGACAATATTTAATAGACTATGCAACAGGTTTCGCTTTCATTCAATTTTCTATATATATTTATTTGTATTGCTCGGCCCGTTCATTCTCGATGATTTTATTTGGCCCAAATGTCGATGGCATATATAATAATAAATTTTGAAAAAAACATTCAACATGAAAACCACATAAAAGTACATATTAAGGTTAACAATCTCTAAGGCGAGATTCGTAATTCCAAGTTTAATTTATCAAATTATCTTATATAACTATCTGTGATTGAGAAATAAAAACAACTTCTCACTTATTATAAAATGTAATTAATAAAAACTCCAGGCCTTATTGCATATTAATAATGGAATACCTTCAATCAGTAATAAGTAGAAAAAGAATTAAGTTGACCGCTTAAAATCATGAATATGATTTCAAACGAAACCCTTTTCCCCCATAACCTGGTGGTTTTAATCAAGAAACAAAGGTTTTTATTTTTATTTTTTTATTGTCGTGCTTATAAACGAAAGGAAAGCCAATTATTTCATCCGGCCCGGAGGACCACGAAAATTTGTTTTATACAAGAAGAGTACTAATAATAATAAGACACAAAACAATATCAGTCTACAGTGTTGATTAAATTAATAATTATTTTCAATTAATTAAGGCTTTGGTTGAGAGAAAAAATGGCAAAAGTAGGGAAAATTCAAAAGTTGGGGGGTTGTGAGGGGAGGTTGGTGTCCGAGTGGATGGAAGTCACGACAGCTCAAGTGGTAAAGCAGCGGCGAATCTAGACAAAGATCGTCGGTTCGATTCCCGCTCGTGACACTGACTTTTTTATATCAGCCAAAGCTTTAATTAATTGGAGAAAAAATTATTTGGTCAATCAGCCAACGACGAATAATAATAATAATTATTATTAATATTTAAATCCGTCTATAAGTTTATTATCAGTCGATTTTTTGTCGCTCAATCACAAATTATTTGTGATTTAACATGTACAATCAAGTTAAAAAAAAACTTAATTCTAAGACAAAAAGGTTTGTGTTTCGTTGGGTGAAAGCTATTAAATCAGTTATTATAACGTTACAGTTGTAAATAATTCGCTACATCAATTGTACGTTAAATGTTCAGGAGTGAAAAAAGGAATATATATGTATATGTTGTTAATGTTTAACACTTTTATTATTTATTTAGGATTAATTTGATATTTTTTTCCGAGGGTTCACAACAGCAGAGGTCATATAAACCCTTAGGGTGCCGGTGTTTTTGAAAAAAAAAGCCCATTTGTAAGTATGTCGGGTTCGAATGCAGGGCCGCTGCATTCGAACCCGGGACTTTTACCTTACAGTGATGAGCGCGGTGTCAAGGACGAAACCTTGCGGTCACCGACGCCCCCTTAATTTGATGTTAAAAGAAGGTTAATTTGTATTTAAAAATTGTTAATTTCGCGGAATAGAGCTATAATACGCACGAACTCTAATTAAAGTGAGTTGTTAAAACTTTCAAGAAAACCTGTTTTTCTTTGATTTAAAATTATACTACTGGAAATAGTAAAAAAAAAGAAACTAAGATTAAAAAAAGTGAATGGTAGTTTATGGTTGTATTGTCAAAATAGTCAGCTAAAGATAGATAATCTGAATAGATTAGATCAGATTATACAGGAGCCGGCCTCTTTAGGCCCCCTGCACCGTGACCAGTATTGGTCTATTGTGCATCTCCATTTTTTTTATCTAGAGCTCCTTGTTAAGCTTAAGGCTTTTTATCACACCCCAAAGCTTTTTAAAGGCTCCCGTATGTATCCTTCAGGCCCTGGCTTTTCCTCTCCCAGGATTAAGAGTCTCAGCCTACATAGGCCTTCCGTGTTCCGCCGTTTCTTCTTTTCTTGGCAATATCCGCACAGGCTTGTTTCTCCACTCCGACTTTATAAGCATGCCTCCGGACTGTGCAAATGTCGTGGTAGCAGCCCAACTATTGTTTTAGTTTTAGCACGTCTTAGATTTAGGACTTCTGCCGTTAGTTTCTGCGATGATCCTTTGACAAACTTTTTCGCATGACTATTATTTAATCCATTGTCTAATGGATCTGCGTTTTTGGCGTTTGGCAACCGGCAAAAGGTTTCACGGCCAGTAAGTGTCCTCACTGAATTTTCCCTTTCCAATTTATCGGCTTCCGTGTAATCTGAGAGAGTCTAATACGACTAAATACGATTTCCGGGTTAGGCGCCAAGCAGTTGTGTATTGCGATTATACCTACGATTTGTTCAGATTCTATAGGTCCGTACAGGGCTTCCCTGCCGCGAGAGAGAAAACTTCAACCCACAACGGATTGTTTCCGTAATATTGACTGATTTTCATCGTCCTTAGTCAGATTTATTACTACCTCAGCTTTTAAACTACGACTTATAATAAAACCATTTCATTGTTGCGATGAAAAGGAAGATGTTACAATAGATATGATGATGTTCGTTTATCGACCTACAGATAATCTATGTAGGATTCCAATCTTCGTAGAAGTCATTAGACAGGTAAAAGTAAGAAGATTAAATTCTGGGTTCACCTAACAGTGCCATCATCAGGGCCTATTTTGTAATAAAATAAATGCCGGGAGCTCGGTAAACCCAGGATTTAGCCTTATTTTTTTTCACCTGTCTCTACGAAGATTGGAACCCTACATACGTATTGGTTTATTAAAAATCAAACCATAGATGGGAAAACCCGTTATTTTTAAGGATCGGATCGAAACCAGCTCACTCAGTAAAAGAGCAGAGAACGGCTGGAACGGAGTGAGTGGTTGGAAGTTGAAACGGGGTCAAGTCAGTTTCAAGTTACTTACTGAATGATAAAGATAAAATTAAAAATTGGGCTATCCTCCCTGTAGATTCGGTGGGGAAATGAGAGCTCCTCTCTCTCTCTCTCTCTCTCTCTCTCTCTCTCTCTCTCTCTCTCTCTCTCTCTGTTTTTCATGACCGGTTCATCGCGGGGAGTTAACTCATTTTTAGAAACATAGGTCTACATGGGGCGAGTGTTCACCGTCCAATCTGTGAGATTCGAAAACCGAAGTCATGAATCTTTCAAATATGAATGTCGTTTAACAAAAAGACATACGATTAGAGAAATACATCGCTCTATTCTCCCTCAGTCAAAGTCTTGCCAAATCTTTTGGGATTATTAAACTGCACTGGACAGAAGGGAATTTCGCCAATGAATGGTTCTACTATGCTGTAGACAATCAAACTTTTAAAACTCGATAATTCCCAAAAGGAAGTAAACTCCTATAGGCCATTAACTTTGTCTTCATGCGTTCTGACAACAAAATTAGACTTGAATGGAGGTAAGAATATTATGAAAAAATCCCTTTATTTCAATATAATTTTGGATGAGGCAAATCAACAGATATACTTTTTCAATATTGTTCTACCCACTTACTGACATACAAATAGGACTTTGTTTTAGCAATTAATCCACTTTGGCGGTCTTTGTAGATGTCAAGGAACATATGATAACGCTCATTTGGTAATGTATTGCTTCAGAAAAAAAATTAACCATTTAAATTTGGTGAAAATATTGTGGGCTTATGCAATAATATTGGGTTGTCCGGAAAATAATGCAGGATTTTGGTATTAAACAAAAAAAAGAAACTAGTTACTTTAAAGCAATGTTCTTTAATCAAAATAATTTCCCATACTCTCAATACATTTCTCCCAACGTGTTGGTAACTTATTAATTCCGTCTGAGTAGAATTCAGAATTTTTAGAATTGATAAAGTCAATAAATGCATTTTCCAGTTCCGTTTGATTTTTGAATATTATGTGTTGTAAGTAGTGGTCCAGGTGTCTAAAAAAATGGTAGTCAGTAGGCGAGAGGTCCGGAGAGTAGGGTGGGTGAGGCAAAGTTTCATAGCCAAGCTCCAATAATTTTTGTGACGTTACACGTGACACATGTGGTCGAGCGTTGTCATGCAACAAAATGGGCCCTTTCCGATTGACCAAAGAGGTGGTCAGCGACGGTCGTTTTACTGACTTTGAGTTGCTCTGCAAGTTCTCGAACAGTTGTTTTGGGGTTTTCTTCCACCACTGATCGCAGAACATCATCATTAAGAGAGGAAGGCCTTCCACGACCTTCTTCAAGGCTGAAATCTCCCTCCCGAAATTTTTTAAACCACCTTTGCACAGTGCACTCATTAACACAACCCTCGCCCCAGACTTGGTTAATGTTTCTAGCCGTTTGGGCTCCGCTTCGGCCGAGTTTAAACTCGTAAAAGAAAATCGTACGAAATTCTCGCTTTGACATTATAAGGATGACTGAATTATTTCCAAGTAGCGGAATGCTACAGAGGTAAACAAACAATATCATTTGGAAGAGGATTAATAAGTGTTGACATTCATACAAATGAGTAATCCTGTAAACGTAAACAGAATATTTTATATAGATTTTTTTTAATGAAAACTTAAAATCCTGCATTATTTTCCGGACAACCCAATATATTAGCTAATTTAGAAAAATTGTATACCCAGCTCAAAAAGTCCCATCTCCCCAGGATAAGGAGCAATTGAGCGAACGCGATTGAGAGAAATGGAAAAATCGGATGTACTAGCGAAGGAAGCAACAACTCGGGCATTATTAGGCTTCCCATTAACGAATTAATTGCTAACTTCAATAGGTCCAAGGAATTGAATAATCAAATTAGAAAGAGCGGAAAAGGTATATTTTAGATTGTCATGAGAAAACCAAAAGAAAACTCGGATCCATGGTTTAGTAGACAACATAGTTTGGGAAAAGACTTCTGCCGTGTTATTAATCGGCTGAGATCTTGTCATGCCTTGTGCTCATATATTTGCATAGGCTTAGCTTGAAAAGTTCATGGAGGAAACACTTGAACATACAATTATGATTTTCCCAGGGTACAGAACACATGGACAAACCTGTATGTCTGAATTAGTTGGTGGATTGCCCATTTAATTATTTACATTTATTAAGCTTGGAAAACGTTTACTGATGTATATGGAAATTATTGGGGATATTAATCTACGTTTTTGAACATATTAATAGGTTTTAAATCCGGAGTGGTTGGGTTTGGATCCTCTCAATTGGGGGGGGGGGGTGTTGTGGCATTGACTGCACCTTCTCCTCAAATTCCTCTTTAGGTGGTAGTTCAGTTTCACCAAGTTCATCCCAAAGTTTGATATATTCATAAAAAACCATCCGTTTATTAGTTATACGGTGTAATACTTTAACAATTTTTTTTTTCAATGACGAAAATTTAGTAAATTTGAAGCTTGATTGTAAATACTGGTGAGCAGAAAACACAAAGTATCTATGCATCTTTAAAAAATTTTTATTATTTATCAGTTGAGAGTATTAAAAAAAATTCTTAAGTACTCGTAAAAACGTTTATTTTTCTATCATCATAACGTACTTCTGTAATTAGAAAATGGCTATCGTAACCGCTTGAATTATGTATAAAACATAAAGGAATGAAATTTCTGAAACGAATGTTACATTGATTGTGGGCGGCACCTTTGTATTCTCCAGTTAAATGAATATGATCCTTGACCTTTATTATATCACTACAGCTAAAAGGTTGACGGCAAATAAGCAAATTCTGGTTTCTCAATATTCGTGAATTTCTATATCTGACAATGGATAGGTATGCATTTATGATTAAGGGCAGGACAGAAATTAACAAAATAATTTAAGATTTAATTAATGCATATAGAAAAATAAAAATTGTGTCGACATAAAAGAGTTCATGGCTACAATGTTTTTTACCTATGTGGTAATGGCTGACAATGTGATGTCACCGCTATTCGATACGACTTTTTCTTTTTTTTAGGCTTCGTGGACCGCTTGACCAAATTCATTCTTTTCAATTAATTAAGGTTTTGGTTGAGTTACAAAAAGTCAGTGTCACAAGCTGGATTCGAACCCACGACCTTCGTCTAAATAGGCCGCTGCTCTATCACTAAATTTAGCCGAAGGTCATGGGTTCGATTCCCGTTTGTGACACTGACTTTTTTATTTAACCAAAACTTTAATTAATTGAATACTTCTTAAAAGGATAGTTTCTACTCAAAGTAAGTTGTTTTTCAGCGATTCGGATTTCGAGCCTCATCATCAGGTTGAAGGACTTCGACAACCACGTCTCTTGAAGAGCATTGCCAAAGTGAAACCGCTGATACCTCCGCCAACGCGACGTTCCAATTATCAGGTGATTTTTTTAATGACGCTCAATTGCGGAAATTATAACACAAACAAATGCTAGAATAATAAATACTTAATATTACTATAAAAATAATAACAATTAAACTAATTAGTTTAATTATTTGGATGTTTGATACTATATATATATACATATTTAAAATGGGAGGTAGATCAAAATCTGTTATAATATTAATGCATTATTTGTATTAATTAACTGAAGTCACGATAGATCAAGCGGGAGAGCTGCGGCGTATTTAGCCGAAGGTCTTGGGTTCGAATCCCGCTTGTGACACTGACTTTTTTATTTCAATCAAAACCTTAATACCATGGCCATAATTATCATTGGCCCTACCTTGTTAGATCGAGCAATGTTAGCTAGCCGATTCTTACAAGTCTACGCCATAATTTTTCTCGAATTAATACACAGTTAACACAAAGATCGTGATTACCCTTACTGTCTCTCCGGAGTAAACATACGCTTGGTGACGGTTTTTTCCAGCATAAGCTTACTGTGTCTCGCATCTCTGGAGTTATCCACTTCTCCTTTGGTCTTATTTAGATTTATCTGTAGGATTTTATGTTTCATCCGAATTATGGTCAGGGTTGCAAGGAAAGGGGCAGCTACCCCGCTAACAGGACCCGAACACTTCTGTGGCATAGGAATTCACCCTATCAACGAATATCTCAGACAGAAGGACAAAAAGAAAATAAGGGAGCGCTGGAATTCACTTATTGGACACAGACAATCCATGAATCTTCTAACCAATGTCGGAAATAAAGCATGAACAGACTGCGAATCCTAACAGGATTCCTAACAGGACCCTGTAGATTCAATAACAGGGGATCTAAAGAAAACTGGATTAATCCATGATGGCACATGCAGATTCTGCAAAGAAGCAAAAGAAAAACCAACACATCTACTAACAAACTGCGAAGCAACATTAGCCCGCTGGATGAAATGTTTTGGGGTATACAATGTGACCATAGAAGAGCTTGAAATAATAAAACTGGGCCTGTTAATCAAGTTTCTTGATGAATTAGGACTCACCGATGTGCTCTAGGCAGAGAATGGGGAATACAATAGCTCTTAAAGGGCGCAGTATAGAAACACCCTGAAATATCATCATCGTCGTCGTCGTCGTCATCATCATCATCGTCGTCGTCGTCGTCCTCGTCGCCGTCCTCGTCGTCGTCCTCGTCGCCGTCCTCGTCGTCGTCGTCGTCGCCGTCCTCGTCGTCGTCGTCGTCGTCCTCGTCCTCGTCGTCGTCGTCGTCATCATCATCATCATCATCGTTTGTCGTCGTCGTCCTCGTCCTCGTCGTCGTCGTCGTCATCATCATCATCATCATCATCGTCGTCGTCCTCGTCGTCAGGGTTTATAGATGAGCCGAGGGTGGGGTTCTTTCTTCTCACGGGCGGACGCTATGATGTCCACAACGCGATGACACTGTTGAATCAGTAAATGGTGACGCCTAAATCCAAATCGAGAGTCGGGAATTACATTAGATGATTCGAGGGTATCGTGTCTTTGTCTATAAAGGTGTTTTATTTTTAAAAATAAGAATTTACGGATAATGTGTGCGTTGACAACAGTAACATTGAGTGTGGACGGATTTTTGTAAATAGGGTTGTCTCTGAGTGAGATAAGGTTAATTCTATACTATTCACAAGCAAAAGGAAAAAATTACCTAAAACGTGGCTGTGAAGGCGGGTCTTCACAATGATATTCAAGTCACGCCGTTTAAATAAGCAATTCGGCAGAAGCACGACGTCGATGCGTGAAGATGAAGAAACTAATAGAATGGTATATATGAGAGTGATGCGATTAGGCGTTAATCAACTTTTGCCTTTGCCATGGAGATTGTTATTCTGTTAGAAGGAAAACTGATTTAGGGACAAAGATTCAGCGTAAGTGAGTTATATATATTTGCATAATTGGTAGAGAGCCGGAGCACGGTACACTAACTATACTGGGCAGATTCCGAAAAAAAAAGAAAAAAGGAGAAGTAGACTAGCTCAATCACGAGTAGAGATTTAGAGTGGGGGAACGTTACACACGTCTTCTGCTAATTGGCCTCCACAGAGCCAGATAGTAAAGTATTGCCCTACTAATTGAACTCTCCCTACCTCAATTTCATTAGGTACTTGCCCCTTTCAAGCCCAATCCCCCAACTCGCTCCCACAATATAAATCTTCCTCGTTTACCTAATTTAATAGTCTTCTCTCAATTCCTGCCTCTGTCTTAATTTTTCCCCTTTTATCCTTAACCATAACAATAGGTTTCGAATTAGTTTGACGCGTTTACTACGGGAAAAGTGTGTTAGAGGCTTTGAGCCGTCATTAAAGCCTTGTAATGAGTGTAACGTTGCTTTAAAACCAGCCGCGCACTTCTTTAAATCTTCGATCATGTTCATTAATTAATTATCACATATTACTGCGTGTGCATGTGGTGATTAGTGACCGTTAGTCGTATGAGATGTGGTCTGGTGTTATTCGTTTTCTTTATCGTGCCAATGTTTCTGTCCTTAATTCTTTAAATTCCGTGGTCCGCTTGACAATTTAATATGTTACAATTAATTAAGGTTTTTAGTTGAGATAACAAAGTCAATGGCGCGAGCGGGATTCGAACCCGCGATCTTTGGCTAAATACGCCGCTACTCTGCCACTTGAGCTATCTTGACTTAGATCCACTCGGACACCCACTTCCTATCTCAACACCACCATTTGAATTTTCCGTCATTTTTACCATTTTTCAAATGTCGTGTAATCGGATTGGATTCTCGGCGACAAATGAAACGGCTACAGAGAGCTTTAGTAGAAGTATACTTAATTTTTAATCATTGAATCCGCTAATTTCGTGGTCCGCTTGACCAATTAATACTTTACAATTAATCAAGTTTTTTAGTTGAGAGATGAGTGTCCGAGTTGATCGAGGACAAGATAGCTCACGTGGTAGAGCAGCGCCGTATTTAGCCGAAGGCCGTGGGTTCGAATCCCGCTCCTGACGCTGATTTTTTAATCTCAACCAAGATTTTTTTTTTATTCTTTACCTACAACTCTTGATGGCCATACTGGTCAAATCAAGTTATAACAAAATTTTAGTTTTAATACGATAAATTTAATATTATTATTCTGTAATATTGTTGTTCTCTTTCTGCATCTCGGGTGTGTCTGATATTTGGAAAAACGAAAAAACTAGTTCTGCTTCATTATACAGAACATACTGGGTAGAAGGACAAGGAGGACGATGGAAAGTTCGATCCTAACATCTATCGACCTTGAAACCTTTTGCGGTAAAGCAAATTGCCCAAAACAACGTAGGTCCTTAAGTAGCAAATATTGTAAACTATTTATGTAAGGATAACGGTTAATTAAAGTTACTTTCCATACAATTGATGCTCACCCTTCACTTTTGGTGAATTAAAAAAATTTTAAACAAAAATTAGGTATTAAATTGTAATTTTGATTTATTTAAAATAGTTCAAAAATGAAATATCTGTTTGCAATAAAAACAAATTATATAAATGTTATTTATATCCATTTGGAAAAGATTTATAAAGTATTATTACATCATCCTAGTAAAAGGATTTTTACATACCGTTTCTGACAATGTACTGGTTGAATTGAGGAAAAGATCTTATCGGGAAAAAAAGTTAAGAATCGAATTGAAAATGTTTCATAAAATATGTTATTTAAGACTTGTTTTGATTTGACAATAAAATCATTCGTAATGAACGAACCGAACAATTCAGGCTTTTATTGACTTCAAACCGGAACTTGTATCGCATCCCAAATATCAGCAATTGATTGAGATAGAGCGAAATTATTTTGTAGCCATTGCTGATGATGTATTCTAAGAAGTCTGTATTTTCGTTCCCAAGCTTTGCAGACATCTGGCTAATTGTACTTTCAATTCAATGCAAATGACTAGAATCTTCTCTCAAGAATTACTAGGTTATTAATTGTCGTTGCTTCAATTCATTCCCCTGGTTTTCTTTATTACTCAGCTTATGTCTCCATTGAGCGGTTATTTCTTCCTGTTCATTGCATAACCTACAAATCGGATCATCATTGATGTACCCTTGTTATGTGGATGTTTTCTTGTCCCGTGAACGGTGAGCCCTGAGTCCGTTCAAATTGTATAGTGAGTTTACCAGTCTTCGTGACACGGTCGTTTTAATTTAAACTAGTCTAGCACCTCTAGGATTATCCACATGTCCTTTCCTCTTTTTTGGATCCTTTCTGTCATGAGTATTCTATGTTTGATTTTGTTAACCCAAGGATAGGATCCTCCTCTGGCCAGTGTGTCTGCCTTTTCGTTACCCAAAATTCCTTTGTATCCTGATACCCAAGATCGTCGGTTTGTTGAGTTTCCCTGATTTTTCAGATTTTAGATGAAATCTATGACTAATTTTGATGAGATTCTTTTGCATGCAAATGTTTCAATAGCTTGTTGGCTATCCAACCTCACAAGGGAATTTTTGTCAGTGAAACCACTTTTAAGATTCTCTAAGGCACAAAATTTCATGGCGTTTGTTTCTGCTGGAAAGACCGACAGCACGGCAACATACAAATTGCTGATCCAATATCTCAGGGTTATAAATAGTTTAAATTGTATTAGAACTTAGTACTTTTCGGGGCTTTGGACTTTCACCCCGAAGGGTTGCCTTTCCCTGATGTGCTGATCCTAGGGAGTCCACCCACTCCGTTATGTGGCTGGGTCGCTTCTATCCCCCTTAAGCCAGATTCTAGGAGATCGTAGCTCCTCTACCAACGAGATTAGGGGCTGTTAACCGCGTATGACCTATTCCCAATTGGGTAAGTACGATACCTCGTCTTCGTCTGAGGGTCTCGGGTGGCCAAGGAGGATAAGAGGAAGTGAAAGTTGGGTACCGTTATGCCATAAAAAATCATACTAGGCTGGAGAAGAGAAAAATAAGTAATAGGCTTAAAACTCAACGAAGCTAAGGGCGAAAGGGGAAAAAAGGGGGACCAAATGTGAACCCTCTTAGATTTTGTCGTATCGTAAAAATACACTTGAGGAAATGAAATTAAACGCCTACCTACAAAATCGATCACACAAAACTGTTTATTCTCATTCCTTAAATATGTAATAATCTGTAGCTATTTATCTAGAAAAAAAACCGATTTCCAAAATAAAAGTATTCAAGTTTTTCAGTCAATTTCAGATTTGTTTTGACATTCGTCCAACTCTGTGTTGTGTGTTGTTGGCAGTCGACTCTCGGCGAGCATGGAGGTGGATATGTGGAAGTTAGATGTTGGATTAAACTGTGGTGTTGCTAGTGTTGAACTTAATTGATAGAGGGTAGATTAAGGCCTACGTGATAATTAGTTTGAGGTACACAAGAGATATAAATTTATGTAATGGGTCTTAGTAAGCTTTAGCAAATTTATTAAAGGTCACATTCATCCAAATCGCTTTTTTGTTTCATTTAGCATTTCTGTTTGCTCTTTTTAATCTAACAGAAGCAAACTAAGAATCCAATGCATTATAGTTTTATAAAAAAAAAAAATTATAGCCAAAACGTAAATATTTGTGCAACCAGAGCTGAATATAGGTTAATGTAAGGAAGTTTTTTTTTACCCCAACAATAACATTTTCTCGGCGTCAGCGAAATCTCATAATTAGAAAATCATGTTCCGTGAAATGAGGTCTTCCCCTCGGAGCACCCCATAAAAACACACAGAATATTTTTATTGTCTTATAAACGTCTCTGAGATTGCTGTCTTAATCAACGATAACGTGGATTATAAAGATTAGGAAATGTCGAATGATTGAATACTTCGTAATTTAAATATAGCCCTTTTACTTTTATATTATGATGAAATTTTGACGAATAATATAATCCACTGAGTGGATTTCTATCGTGGTTTACTAAATTGAATCTGGTCGAAAGTATGAAAAATTAATTGTAGGTTAAAAATCACAGTTTTGTTTGAAATAAGATGCTACTGGTCAACAGTAAAATGTTTCTCTTATATGTAGTGGTGTATTGACCAAATTACTTCTTTCAATTACTTTTTATGTAAAGTTTTGGTCGAAATGAAAAGTTGTAGATTGAGATGGGGAGTTGGTGTCCGAGTGGATGGAAGTCATGATAGCTCAAGTGGTTAGAGGAGCGGTGTATGTAGCCGAAGGTCGTGGGTTCGAATCCCCTCGTGACACTAACTTTTTCATTTCAACCAATACCCTACATAAAAAGATTAAGTAATTGGAATAATTTTTTTTTACAGCTTTTATTATGAACCCACTTTTATAATGAAAGAAGCAAGGCTAAAGATTCACAGAGTTAATTATACATCATGTACTACTAGTTGTTAGCGTGAAGTGAGGTGCATTTTTGTCCAATCACCACAAGGAATGGAGTACTCTGGCCCATTGTGAAAAACGTTTGGTCGGTACATTTTGTTCAACCGACGGGCGGATCAGCAGGGTAGTTCTTTTGTGTAGTGTGAATATAATTTATTAGCGTGAATGGTAAGTTTCTTTCCCATTAGCTCCGAGGCTTATGGCCAGTGTGAATGCTAATGAGATTGTTTTTACAAGTATATGTTTTATTATATTATGTAAAGTTTATGTGTTTAACCTATGTACATGGTTATCGTTGACTGACTAACTTCTGACGTTGAGACTGGCTGCCAGCAGGACACAAAAACTGGATTCTTAACATTACTTTATCAGCAAGAGCATAATTAATGAGAATATTACTTATTACATGCCTTAGAAAAATGAATAAACCCTTTTTAACTTCTAATTAACCCGTTTTAATCTCCAATAAACCCTTTTCCGTCAAATTAACCTTTTTATCATTTACGTAACGGTTGTTAATTTGAAATTACTCCGTTTTTTATAGCAAATTATCCTTTACTAACCATACGCATATTCATTACAATTACAATTAAATTTTATATAAAATTAAATATAAATGCAAACGTTTATTCAATCATTAGATTTTTTAAGTCTTAATTTAATTTGAATTTTTTAAAATACAACTGGTTAGTTTGGAAAAAAACATTTATTTGTAAAAAAAATCACAATTTATTAAAAAAACATATAATGTTGTAAAACTTGTAATTTTACTGAATTTTTAAGTCGTATTTTAGAAAAACCCTACTTTATGGTTTTAAATATCAAATTAACAGGAAAATTCTTTATATAATACTTTCCAAAAGAATAGTTCCTACTCACAGTAAGTTGTTCTGCAACGACCGGATTTCGAGCCTCTTAGCTCATCATCAGGTTGAAGGACTTCTACAACCTGATGATGAGCTAAGAGACTCGAAATCCGGATTCTTGCAGAACAACTTACTGCGAGTAGGAACTATCCTTTTGGAAAGTATTGAACACCACACTCACCCCATCATTTAACATTTCTATTCTTTATATATTTTTAATTTAATTTTGTGTAATTTTTAAGTTAAATTGTAATTTATTTTCTTGGTGGTCTTCTCAAAGCTCATGTATTTTAAATTAAAAAAACAGAGGTACCGAGGAATTTTACTTTACATGCTTAAATTTAATACTATGTCCTAAATGTTTAAATAAAAAAGGTTAATTTAAAGTCAAAAAGGTATTAATTTGATGTTATGTAGGGTTAATAGGAAATTTTAAAATATATATATATTTTGGAGTTAAAAGGGTTAATTTGAAATTAATAAGAGCTAAGTTTGAATTTGAAAGGGTTAATTCGACATTAAAAACAAATACTTTGTTTTTAAAAGGGTTAATTTGAAATTAAAATATTAATTTAATTGTGTTTCTTCGTTTCGTAGTTTGTTGTCCGCGGTCTTGATCTCTCCTCATGTCTTCAACAGTTTATTTTGAAACGAAAACGGTTCATTTGATATTTAAACGTTTAATTTCAAGATGAAAGGAAAAGCGTTATTTTGACAGAAAAACGACGTATAAGAGATCAGTAGTTTGAGATGAAAGTACATCGTTTTTATTGTTGTATGAATTCGAAGTGACATATATCCCGTCTTTGAATTAAATATTGTTTTGTGTAAAATATTCTTCGTTTAAATTATTTACTATTGAAATTTATAGTATAAAGTATAGTATCATAGTATCATTGTAAAAATATAGAACGTTATTGGATATTTGACGAGTTTTTATTCAACTTTAACTTATATTTTGCGTCCTATGATAGTTTCAAGCAGAAATACATGCTATCAATGCTTCTGCCCTGGAAAATCTTAAAAGAGGTTACACTGACAAAAAAATCCTCATAAGATCAGACAGCCAAACAGCTATCAAAGGACTGGCATGTACAAGGATTACATCAAAATTAGTCAGTGAATGCATCCAAAATCTCCAAAACCTGGG
>CM077101.1:28995429-29057192 GCA_039619505.1 Cimex hemipterus
ATATATATATATATATATATTCCGTAACTATAGTTTGCTTCAAATAATTAAACTCCCTCCTAAGACTACCGGTCAAAACGAAAACGATTATCTCCGGGTTTAAATAAATCATAAAAATGAAAAAACTACAAAATAAAACTCTAATGGCTTTAATTACTGTTTCGCTAAACAGATACTCTTTTTTAAATATTTTATTGAACGTAGATATTGTAAATATAATTATAAAATATAATTTCTGTTTTGTTGTGGTAGTGAAATGGTCGTCTTTGTATTGGTATCCATCTGTGATGTGTGAGATGATGTGGAACGTAGTCACATAGTCCTTTTTTTTTGCTTTCCACGATTTGTAACGTAAACATTGGTATTCCTGAGCCGATGGTGTCCTGAGTGATTCCCAGTCTCCCTTTTCCATTGGTTCTAGAAAATGATGATTAATGGTGAAAGGGATTAGCGCAGCTTAAAAGACTCAATACGACGCAAACAAAATTTGCAAAGTAAAGAAAATAAAGGAAAACTACTAACAAAGGGAACATTGTAATAAACCAGGGAAAATTTGAACCTTCTTTTTTTTTTGGCTAACAATGATTAATGTCTCCCGAAAAAATAATATCATTAAAAATATTAGCTAGTTAGTTACTGCTATATTTTTAAAACAAGAATGTTTTTTGTTCCGTCAAATTAACGCTTTTTAATTTCAAATTAACCAATTTTCACATTAAGTTAACATTCTTCATTTCAAATTAACCTTTTTTTATTTCGAATGAACAATTTTTAATTTCAAATTAACCCCACTTTTAACCTTCTTTAATCCAGACATGGTTACTTCTATGGGCGTTATGTCAAATCATTCTCACCACGAGGGTTCATTAACTTCCTACATGAAATACGGCCGTAAAAATATAAACATATAAGTGATGGCGGGGTGAGACATTAAACTCACCCAGCACAATCCGCTTATGAAAATTTTAAAAAGTATAAAAAAAAAAAGGAATTCTTTATTTCAATATCTAACTTTGCATAAATTTTATCGATAATTATAAGTAATGCTTATAAATTTATATAGAGTATCAATATTTACATTTTAATATTCAGACTATACCTTTACTAAAACCATGGACCGATTCTTATCCGTTTCCCAGATATTTAACTTTTTTTCAACTATTAACAGTTTTCGTCATAAATCTTAACTAGGTTGTTGGAGTAAAAGGGTTAAAATGAAAGAAAAAGAACATTGACGTTAACACAGCTAATTGGAAATCAAAAAATGTTTATTGTAATTTTAAAAGGCTTAATTTGAAATTAAAAAACGTTTCATCAAAGTTAAAAGAAGAAGAAGTAGAAAAAATTTAAAAGGTTAATTTGAATCTACAGAAGATTAATTTAACGTAAATGAAGAAAAATGTGCAATTAAGAAAAGGTAAATGTAATGCCATAAAAAGTTAATTTGAAATTTAAAAATTATGTTTACTTGACGATATGCATGGTTAATTTTAAAATGAAACAATTAATTTCAAATTTAAAAATAGACATTTTTGAATTAAAAATGTGATTTGAAGTTAAAATCTGTTTGAAACTAAAAAACTTTAATTTGAATTTAAAAAAGTTAATTCGGCTAAAAATGTTATAATGAAACTTGAACAATTATGCACATTACAGAAATAATTCCCAAATCTTGAGGAAAGTTTCATTTTTGACCGGAAATAAAAACGCAAAAAGTTAAATAAATAAATTTTAATTAGATTTAATTTTAAATAGGAAAACAGCAGTATTAACACCGTATGATAATATAGTTTTTATTAATTGCACGACAGAATATAAATAAATATGTCTTTTTTCATGTACAAGGGTAGAATTTTTTTTGGTATGAAAGGAGGTCTTAGTATACCATAAAACAACCTCAAATGACCCCCTCTTTTACATTGAGCACTGCTATATATATAAAACTGTAATAAAATTCTTTATTTTCCCCCTGATTATACCAAAGATAAATCCAGTGAAGGGTATGGAAGGAAAACAAGTTAGGAATGTCGAGGGTGTATGCGACGAGGTCACCATAATGGGTAGTCACTCGAACCTGTCAAGGGCTGGCGTCGGTGGCCGTAAATTTCAAATACAACTCAATCCTGGAAAATCCCCCTGGAATTATGTGAGCCTATATCAGATTCAAAAGCAAACAGGTGGCTAATATCAGTCAGGACCTTTGTTTCGCCTTCTGGCCCCTGTAATCTCATGATTGCTCCAACATTTTGGGATTTGTCTCATTGTACACTGTATTTTGATAGGAATTTACAGCAGATGAAGGTGAGGAATGAGTGTGATAGCCCTGAAAATATGTTTAGTCAAAGACGCATTTTTTTAAATGTTTCTATTGCTAAAATACAAGACGATAGAACATATTTTCTTTATTTGAACTCAATTGAATAAATTGTACAATCGTTACAATGTACATAATTCTTTAATTTCCACAATATAAATTATTTTCATATGGGATTCAAAGGTTTTACGGAGGGATCTGTATTGACCGCTTAGATATGAAAATATGTGTAGTAAGGTAAGTAAGTATTGGAAAAATCGGGCAATGGGTTCAAAGGAGTTTGGCCTTTAGTGGATGAATTCTTTGGTGGTTGGTACGCTTCTTCCCCACAGTTCTATTACGTAAATGAGGTGTTGAGAAGTGAGAGTTTCCATGACATGTCAATGATTGGGACAAGGGTTTTGTGGTTTGGACAAATTGGATCTGAAGATCGGTGTAATAGTTAGGTCAGATAGGAAGTTTGGACAAGTGATTTTGGACTAGGTTGACTGCATTCTTTCAAGGTTAGAACGCTTGGTTTTAACCCCACCGTCTTATTCCGTCCAGATTAGTTAAGGTGTGAAGTTCAGAGTAAGTCATATGTAAGTAAAGTCCCAACTAGATGTCATTAGCTGCCAGGAGAGGACAGAGTTAATTGGAGGAAAACTTAAACCTCGAAGGATGAAGGTTTATTGGTGAAATTTGATTTCATTGAGTATGACCTTCCATTTTCTGGTCAATTTTCAATTATCTTATTGATTTCTGACAAGCCAGGGGTCTGGGTTTGCTGAAAGAATATAGCTATCTTCTGAATATATGAGTAATACTGTATCGGAATTGGTAGAAATGTGTATACAGAAAATAGAATGGGACTGGCGAGGCTTCCTTGGAGAATATCTGTTTCTTCCTTGTGACTGAACAGGAAGGATGTCTTAATGCGGACCAATAGTACATTAGTATGGGGTAATAAGTTATGTGAAATATATCAACAAACAGAATTAAAATTTGACGTAAGTTGATAGTTGAAGCAATATGAAATTTCTGATGGAGCATTGTGAACTTCGCTCTGTCTTTATGCAGGGCCTTGGTAGTTTCGCCTTTGTGATATTTATTTATTTTTTTTACAAGAGTTCACAACAGGTCTTATAAACCCTTGGGGTGCCGGTGGGTTTGAAAAAACGCCGATTTGTAAGTATGTCGAGTTCAAATGAAGTATTGCTAGATCCTAACTCGGGATCTTTACCTTACAGTGGTAAGCGCCATGTCATCGCTTAAACTGTTGGGGCCACCCCCTCTTCCTTTATGTTATTCTAGTAGTAATGAGTGAATGGACTACTTATTTGTAAGCATGACGTAATTGGTTTTCTGAAACGATAAAGCTTTCTTCTGAATATATGAGGAATACTGTATCGGAATTTGTAGGAATGACTGATGTGTACACTGAAAATGGAATGGGACTGGCGATGCTTCCTTGCAGAATACCTGATTTTCGTAATGGCTGGGCAGAAAGGATGTCTTCATCTCGGACTTTAGTATGGAGTAATTCAAAAATTATATCAACAAACACAATTACCACAACTAAAATTTGACGTAAGTTGATAGTTAAAGTAATAAGAAAATTCTGATGATTTCTATGCAGCTATCTGAATATCGCTCTGTATTTAGGAAGGTACTGGTAGCTTTATTTTTGTGTTATTCTTGTAGGCATTCCATTCACTCATTTTTATGCATGGCAAGTCAAGACTTTGCAAACCGGATTACCAAATGAGTAAGAAGTGAAAATACATCACCTCTTATATCATTTTTGTACGTTCCGTTACACTTACAAATAAAAAAAAAAATTAAACCTTTAATTCATTTTAATGTTTGTATCTTTAGGCTAGTTTTTTTTAGTAACAATCTACGTATAAATTAAAAGCCACAGATAGGAGCCACAGTCGCATCTTTGAACTGGCGGTTGGCATCATTTATTTATTGGAATCCCGGTATAAAAATAAATCTTTCGCGCTAGTCTGATTAATAATCGCGATTGATGCCGTACCAGATTGGTCCATGATCAAACATTCATGCATGGCCCGCATGACTCTAATAAAAGAGCCGGACAGGGAAATGCAATCACAATATGTAAATGGGCTACTCTGCAATCAACCATTTGCTCACCTCCCTTCAACCTTCTCACACCGGATTTCACATTATGGACTTTTTTTTTTACAAATCTGCCCAATATTATTCACGTGTTTTCATTCGAAAGGATTCTTGATGAAATGAAGGATGATGGACATGAAAGATTTTCTAAAGTTTTTCTATTTTTGAGAGAGAAAAATTAAAAAATGCATGAAAAACTAGTCAATTCTGATACAGATCATCACAAAACCCCTACAGTTGCTTGAAAATATATTGGATTTATGTATTCTATAGTCTTTTATGCAAAAATAGTTAAACCAGCACACACGAATACAGGTGATTGATTTTTTCACGATTATTCGAGAATCAATTAGAAAATCGTTCATTTAATAAAACGTAAAATGATTTCCGGATATTCGCAAAAAAAGTTATAACCTTGCCGAAGTAAAATAGAATGTAATTATTAATATAAGTGAAGGGTAAGGAGAATAATTTACATAGTTTAAAAGTTTGTAATGGTTCTCCATTTTGGTAATTATTCATTTTTGTAATGTCTCGTAATTGGGGTGTTGAAGAGGGGCCATGTTTCCCCTTTCCTATCAATTTTCTCTCATCTCTGATCCTCTATGGCTCTCTTTTATCAAGGTAGCCGACGTGACTTGAGTAGTCAACTTGCCAACTTTACCCAACACCATGTTCTTTTTTTTCTCTCTCTTTTTTTTTTTTTTTTTTTTTTTTTGGTTCATCCAAACGAATTTATACGTTCCCACCCACCTTCAGCCCAAGTTTCCCCAGCTCCTCTTTTCTTTCCTCAACAACCCAATTTTGAAGTATCATAAGTATTTAACCAACCGCTCGCCTTTCTCTCTCACTGTGTTTCGCCATCCCTCCATTTCCAGCTTTCTATATCTCACTCTTTTTTCCCTTCCATGACTTATTCGGACTCTGCTAATTATATTTAGCATGATTGACTATAATTTAAAAAAAAATATAATAAGGAGAAGCATCTCAAGGATATACTAAAATTTAAAACGTAACTAATAAACATTTTGTCCTGACTTTCCGATTAAAAAATTGATTTTACAACGGGAATCATTGCCCCATCATTTTAGCCTTTTTATATCAGACATTTAAGTCCGAGTTTATTAGCCAAATTATCTGTTTAACTATAAATGCATTTTTAATTTAAAATTAACCTTTTTCATTTCAAATTATCTTTTTTTAAATTTAAATGATTAATACTAAATTATCTTTAATTACATATTAATATTTTCAAGTGCAGTTTTTAATTTTAAATGCACCTGTTTTGGATTCAAATAAACTTTACATTTAGTTTCAAATTTTATACTAAACAAAAAAAAGTGTGAATGAAATTCACTGACAGGCAAACAATTCCACCCTCTGATAATATAACTTGATTTGTATATGTATATATACACTTGTATGTATATATTTGCATATATATTAATCAAAGTTTTATAGCATTTAATAAATGAGACTCTGTTAAAAAAAAATAAATTGCTAAGGAAAATGAAAAACAAAGACGGACGGATAAAATATGTTTAAATTATGTTTTAGATTTTTAATTAATATTTCAATTTTGCGTATTTCCTCCTCTTGCCTTAATTACATCTCGAAGAAGCGTGAGCATACTTTCTACCAGTCTGGAAATGTCTCTTTGCTGTAGGTTAGCAGCATTTTTCACAAAGAGTCCTTTCAGGATCGTGAAGTGTATCAGGAAGTGATTCATCGAGGATAGGCAATGCATGGCCACGTCAAAAAGGTAGGCTCTGGGAAAAATTGCAAGCAATGTACACTTCATTTCGACTTCTTCACAGTTTTTCACGCCCATATGGAGATCGTAGAGCTAATCTACGCTTAACTGTAAAAAGTACAGAAAACCAATTAAACCAATTGTCCAAAGAACAATGGCTTTGTTCTCGAGCAAGTGCTAGCCGTGCAACTCGAGGGTGAAAAGCCATCAGTACATGCTGATTTAATCTTCTTTGCGCAGTGAGTTCAGAAATTTGAACATCTCGCACTTCCTGGAGCCGATCAATCGTTTGAAGAACAGGAAGGTGCCGGTGTCGCAAAATTCCCAAAGTCAAAAACTGTCATTCTATGATTCTCTTACACTAGAGCGTCCAGAATCGGGCCTTCTATGGTAGAAACTTCGATGCCTATAGCCGCATAGTTCGTAGGGAACTCCGATGACAATACCTGATGAAACGTAGTGCCACACAATGCACGTGGTTTTTTTTACCTGTCAGTGTATAAGCACGTAAGATGAAATAACTGTGTGTTTAGGACATTTTTCTATGTAAATTAATTGGGCCCATATAAGGCCACATGAAATTTAACAGCACACATTCACATTTTATGTTTTTTTTTTCAACTATGTATGATTTTCAACATAAATTCACTTACACATAGTTTTTGAACTATTCACTTTTCTGGAAATCCATAAAAGCGTTGAAAATAGCACAATTAATTACGGTTTTTAGTTGAGATGGAAAAACGTTAATGGCACGGGAGGGATTCGAACACACGACCTTTGACTTATGGTGTCGTCAAACAGATTACACGACATTTGAAATATGGCAAAAGGAGGCAAAACTCGTAAGGTGAGGTTGAGATGGGGAGTTGATGTCCGAGTGGATCGAGGTCACGATAGCTCAAGATGGTAGAGCAGCGGCGTATCTAGCCGAAGGTCGTTGGTTCGAATCCCTCTCGTGCCATTGACTTTTTTTTCATCTCAACTAAAAACCGTAATTAATTGTGATATATTAATTGGTCGAACGGACCACGAAAACAGTGAATTGTTGAAAATAACGTTAAATTTAGTTTAAGAAGGCCCTTTCTTAGACATTGGATTTAATTTTAGGTAAAAAACATTGCATGTTTCAAAAACTAATTTAAACATAAATTAATATTTGTCAAATGAAAAAAAGAAACTGAATTTTCAAATTAAGGAAAAATTCACTGTAGTGCTTGGTGAATTTGTTAAGAACTTTTTTGTTTAATAAGCTTTCTTGTTAATTATCCTTTTCTTTAATTTCGTCGAATGAAAAAAAGGAAGAGATTTTATGCTAAATGGAAAATAAGTGGGGATATTGGGTAAAAAGGGGAATCGAATTAATGTAGTTCAACTAATTCAACTTTTGTACTCCGTCAAATTACAATAATTTTCTAATTTTAACTTAAGAAAAAAGCAAACAAAGAAAGAAAAAGGTACAAAACATACGAAAAAAGAAACAATAAACATAGCTAACAAAGAAAACCAGAAAAAATTGGACAAAATATCTGCCCTAAACACAGACAAAAAACGAAGCACAATACAGAAGTTGTAAAACCCAACTTAAACAAAAAGCACAAAAATAAAATTAAAAAATTCCACCTAAAAACACATAAAAACGAGACAATAAACAAAGCTAAAAAGAAACAAAAAAAATTGAACACACTATGTATGCTAAACACAGACAACAAAACAAACATAATACAGAAGTTGTAAAACCCAACTTAAACAAAAAGCACAAAAATAAAATTAAAAAATTCCACCTAAAACACATAAAAACGAGACAATAAACAAAGAAAACAAAACAAAATAAAAGTAAAACGGTGAACGTAAGAAACAAACAAAAATTCATAAAAAAAGATACAATAAACAAAGTGAACAACCAAATTTTTCCTCTTTTTTGTGTGGGTTTTTTGTATTAGAATACATTTGATTTTTATATCTTCTGTATTTTTTATCCGTATTTAGTTTTACGTAAATACATATTTTCCCCGTATTCCAAATCCGAAAATTGGTACAATCGCTCGGAAAAATGTCTAACATTTTTCGACTTAAATCGCCGTAAATATTTCATTGATATGTATTGTCACTAGCCTACACCGTTGAAATGAATGGTAAGACAAAATCAAAGCTCATTCTATGAGGCAGAATTCACCTTGAAAATGTCACTGGATCGTTTTCGGAGGGGAAGTGATTTCCGTCATTCTAGCATCAGTCACAATTTGAAAACGGAGCAGGTATTCGCTATCACGTATTTTCACACAATTTGGAAATAATTGCCGAAAAAGATCAAACAGGTTTTCACAAGTGAGTGGAATTTTTAGCATGTAATATTTAGCAATAGTAATGTTTTCGAATGTTTTGAATAGTACACTTGTCTTTTTATTTACGATTCATAAAAATCAATAATTTAAAGCTAACGTAATCCAAATAAACAATCTTTTCCTTTACCTAGGGGAAATATTATGTCCTATTATTTTTTCTCAGTTCTGTTTTGTATTTTTAAAACAGGCATTTTAATTAATTTTATTTCTTTATTTTTCATGTTTTGTTATTGTGTTTCTTATTTTTCAAATTGTTTAATACTATAACAATACGTGAAGGGGGCGCCCGTGGCCGCAACGGTTTCGGCGTTGTTAGGCGTTTACACGGCGCTCATAATTGTAAGGTAAAGGTCCGGGGTTCGAATCCAGCGGCCCAGCAGTCGAACCCGACAAATTCACAAACGGTTTTGTTTTTTCCAAAACACGGGGGGGGGGAGTGAATCAATTCTTTTTGCAGTAAATGCAGAAAATGTCGCACCAACGATCATTCACTTATCGATCCTAAGAAGATAAATATTACCCATTATTATAATGGTTATTATAAATTTAACTAAAATCTAATTATTATTCATTGAGTCAAATAAATCAATGTTATTTGAAGGATTGGGCAAAATTAAATATGCCATACTTGAAAATTCCAACAAACTGGCCAATCGCAGAGGAACAGCGTTTTATAATATTAAGCTAGAATTAGACTTAATTAATTAGACGACCGAATTTAAACCAAACGTAAATTACGATGGTAAAAGGTCTAATATGTATTATAAACGAACAAACGGATGATACCTGGCCTAACACTCTATAAACATAGGGTAGAAATACGCGCACTTTGAAAAAGCAAGACAAAAGTGAAACTGTAGTTAAGTTCATTGTTTCGTTTAATCTCTTTTTATCCGATTATTTTCGACCTATACTCCAGGTTTATAGGTTAATTTAAATTAATAATAACTCAACACTGAAGGTGGCGAAAAGCATATTATATTTTTCAAACTGACATATTTTCTGCAGTATAATTTTTTATAATTATTTTAAGTACACTACAGTAAGAATAAATAGTTTTTGTTTTACTTTTGCCTTGCTGTTTATAAAAGTGTTCTTGTTTTTTCTTTATCGGTGATATTGGTTAATTTTATATGTATTTATAATTTTTTTTACGAGGGTTCGCAACAGCAGAGGTCATATAAACTCTCAAGGTGCTTGAAAAAAAAAAAAAAGAAAAGACAAAAACATTCGTAAGTATGTCATGTTCGAATTCCGGGCCGCTGGATTCGAACCTGCGATCTTTACCTTGAAGTGATGATAGCCCTGTCAACGCAACCGTCGCAGCCACCGACGACCCCATTGATACCAATCCACATAAAACGGAAAAAAGTTGATGTGAAATAAAAAATGGGTTAATTTGAAAACACAAAGTACTACACTTAAAGGTAAAAAGGGTTAATTTGAAATTCAGAAAAGTTAATTTCAATTTAAAATGGTTAAATTGAAATGTAAAGAGTTAAATTAAATCATTTATAAAATAATAATTCGAAATAATTTTTTTCCCTTATCAGAGTTATTGGCTAGTTCCAGGAAAAAACCTCTATGCTGTTAAAAAATTTGAATCTAAACAGAGGCAATGATAAAATTAAAAAAATTAATTTGAAGTTAAAAAAGGTTAATTTGACGAAAAAAATTTCAAATGACAGTTAAAAATTTGAAATTAAAAAGAGTTAATTTGAAAATAAAAAAGATTAAAATTAAAAAGGGTCAATATGAAATTAAAAATCGTTCATTTGAAGTTAAAAAGGGGTTCTTTGAAATTTAAAGGTTCTTCCCTTACTGGTGATGCTGGTTAATAATAAATATTATAATACGAATTTTTCTTTTACAAAATAATTTTTTTCTTTTTTATACTAAAATACGTTTCATTAATGGTACAATATATTACACATTTTTTTACAAATCTTTTATAGGTTGTTTCAAACGTGTCACGATTTTTCCTCAGATATAAACTAATTTGGCAATATTATATTTAGTACATTTTTCCCTCTTGTTGATACAAACAAAAAGTAAATACATGTCCTACTTTACAACACTCGGTTTCATTCATATTGTTCCCCACAGCTTTGGTCACCGAAGGTAAAACAAACGAAAACTTTTATGCCAAAAACTCCCCCTGTCCCATAACCTGCGTAACCGTTCGATTGGAATGTTTGTAAAAAGTATCCCTTGCGTGACAAAATGTCATGGAAGTGGAAAACAGCGGGAAAAACTCCAATTTGAATCAATTCGGATCAAAGTAGTAAAAAATTGTCCGCCTGCCCGAAATGTGAACCTTGTGTTGAAAATCTCTCAAGCTCTAAAGAGCCGAGAAAAAATTCATGTCATTTTAGAAAATATGTTTTTATGCCTTTCGCACTTAAACAAGTATTTTATAAGGCGTTTTTTTAATGAAAAGAAGAATCATATGAAAAGTAACAAAAACCAAAATAATCAGTAAATTAAACGGGAAAATTTCTTTTGGACAGAAACGATTTAAATTGGTTATAAGGAATCTTTTAGCCCTCAAATAGTTAGTTTAGACGAAATACCCAACTAATTAAGGTTTTGGTTGAGATAAAAATGTCAGTGACACAAGAGGGATTAGAACCGGACACTAACTTCCCATCTCAAACCAACCTTTTTTAATTTTCCTCCTTTTTGCTGTTTTTCAAATTTCGTGTAATCCTTCTAAGCGACAAATGAAATGGCCACGGAGAGCTTTAGTAAAGTATACGTTTCATCGTCCGCTTGACCAAATAAATACTTTTCAATTAATTAAGGTTTTGGTTTGATAAAAAATTCAGTGCCACAGTAATTGAAAAGAATTTATTTGGTCAAGCGGACCACGAAACCTACTAAAACGAAATACACGAAATACACAAAGCGTGTTAAGTTCAAAATCTGAGGAGTGATTTGTTTCCAACTTATCATGGTTTTTGGTGTGCTCTAAATTTGTCATCAGAGATAAGCGATAAACAAAAATTTCCTATCGCTTAGTAATACAGTTTGGAAAAAAAGTCAATCCATACAATGCTCACCTAGTCATTTGTTAGTCATTTCTTTGAAAATTCCCACCTCGATAAATAATCTTGATTAATGCAATTTTCGCTTAAGAGAAATTCCCTTTCTTCGCGCTCTCGAACACTCGTTTTTTTCTAGCGGCGAAGGGAGGTCTTGAAATTTGAATGGCGTGGTATTAAAGGTAGTATTATTATTACTATTATTTGTGATTTTGTAATTTAAAAACCCTAATTTTTATTAATGTAATGTAAACGAACTACATTTTTTTTCGATTTCAGGAGTTTGAAAATGATAGAATTCCCTGATGAAACAAAAGCGTGGAATAAGGCACCTTTAACGTCAAGGATCACAGATAATAGAAAATGTTGCTACAAATGGGCACTCGCTTTTGGAATATCATTAGCTATATTTGGCACGATAGGTATGTTATTGCATTTAATTAATTTCCGTTTAAATCAACAAAGTTACACATTGGAGAAAAAATAAGCATCCGCGGTAACCATCGGCTTCGGTGTTTTGATGATATAGAGTCATATCTCGGACTTGTCATTCCAGCGGTCGGTGTATGGCTCCAGGGGTTGTTAACAGCAGATCATACATCAGATACAATTAGTCAGGTAGTGTGGAGTACTCGATAATCCTCCGCCCTGTACACATACTGTACACACACTAATTTAATTGGGGAACGATTGAGTACAGACCCGTTTCTCCGAAAATCTTTCACGTTCTCTATAAGTAGCTAAAGAATGAACTTTGCATGAATGTTGAAAAAAAAAACAAGCTGTTTTATTTTATTTATTAATTAAACAAAGTTAATTTAAAAATACTTGAAGTTAACAAGGGTTAATTTGATTTTATAAAAGCTTTGTTTGACTTAGCGGTGATATTGAGTGAAATTAAAAATGATTAATTTGCCAGTTAAAAATTTGGAGATTAAACGGGGTTAATTGGAAAAAAGTTAATTGCTATGTAAATTTGTCGTTGAACATGTTAATTTGACGTAAATAAAGCTATAAATAACAGTTAAAACATAGAAATGAAAAACAAGTACGGAAATGCAAATGATTGATTTGAAATTAAAAAAGTTAATTAGATATAAAAAAAGTTTTGTTTTTCGCTTTATCGGTGATACTGGATGAAATTAAAAATGGTTGATTTGCCAGGGCACAAAATTTGTACATACCAGTTAAAAAGTTTGAAATTAAGCAGGGGCTAATTTGAAAAAAAAAGAAATTAATTTCAATGTAAATTTGCAGTAAAAAATGTTAATTTTGCGTAAATAAAACTATAAATAACAGTTAAAAACATAAAATTTAAAAACAATTAAGTTGACATAAGAAATGGTTGATTTGGATTTAAAAAAGTTAATATGATATTAAGAAAAGTGTTCTTTTTTTGCCTTATCGGTGATATTGGATAAAATTAAAAATGATTGATTTGTCAGGAAAAAGGTGTATATACGAGTTTAAAAAGTTTGAAATTAAATAGGGTTAATTTGAAAAATAGTTAATTTCAGAATAACTTTACAGTTAAAAATGTTAATTTGACGTAAATAAAACTAAATTAGTCCAAACATAGAAATTAAAAATAATTAAATTGACATATAAAAGGTTGAATTGAAGTTAAAACAGTTAATTTGATATAAAAAAGTATTGTTTTACCTGAAAAGTGATATTAGTTGAAAGTAAAACCGTTAAAATGATTAATTGGAACTAAAAAAGGATTGAAAAAAATTGTAATAACCGTTAAGAAATTTGAAAATAAATTGAAAGTTAATTTGAATGTCAATTTAAAATTAAGAATAGTTAATTTGATTTAAAAATGGTTACTATGACGGAAAAAAGATGTATGTAACGGTTAAAAATTTTGAAATTAAACATCAGCCGGCTTATGCGTGGCAATTAGGCGCTGTTGCTCGTACGGATAACTGTACCAATATCTCTGGGCTATAACAGTTTTTAAATGCATATAGTATGTGTTTATGTGTTGGTGTGGATGTAAATTATTAATCTTTTTATGTAATGTGTACATTGAAATGCAAAAGTCAAGTGTCAAGTGCGGTATTCGAACCCACGACCTTCGGCTCAATACGCCGCTACTCTACCACTTGAGCTATCGTGACTTCAATTGATTAAGGACTTGGTTAAGATAAAAAAAAGTCAGTGTGACAAACGGGAATCGAACCCACGACCTTCGGCTAAATTTAGTGGCGAGCAGCGGCGTATTTAGCCGAAGATCGTGGGTTCGAATCCCGGAAAGAAGCCTCTCGGACACCAACTCTCCACCTACAACCTTCTGAATATTCCCTTTTTTTGCCATGTTCGAATCCCGCTCGTGACACTAACTTTTCCATTTCAACCAAAACCTTCCATAAAATTACTAATAATTTACAATACAGTAATTGACAGAAATAATATTGTCAATAGGCCATTAAATATAATGGGAGAAAATTATTAGTATGAATGAACGCATTATACTCCGCCCAGGATACCGAATCTCGGGTAAAATTGTGCGGTCTGGAAAGTGAACGTAATTTGGAAGATATAAGGAAATAAAGTAAACAAAAACTAAGATGAAAAAACTAATTTTTAAATCGAAAACCCACGTTATAAATAGCAGTAAAGGCTTCACAATTATATTCCCATCAGTAATGAAGTTGAAAACTTTTTTAATTTAATAACCACATCCCATCCGACAAGCACGGAATTTATAAATTACGCGTCCAATTAGTTTAAAATCAATTCAAATGTGTTTACATCAATTTAAAATAAATTAAGATAATAATACGATATGTTGTTTCTCACGTCGTATACAATTTTCTCGAGAGAATTTACCTTTTTTTAAATTGTTGACGAATATATGATTGTCTTTGTTGTGAAATGCATTCCATGAAAAATATCCCATTCGATTAATACATTCATTCATCGGCTGTAACAATCAATTTAATAAAGATTGTGACCTAATTGAGTGAGATTTGTCATAAAATAACAATAAAACTATCGAAATGTAACTTCGAAATAGCAAACAGATATTATTATTTAGGGGTGTACATCCTTTTTAACACCATGTTAAAGACAAACTGTGCACTTTTAAATTTGCTACTAGAATACATGAAATAATAACCCAGAAGTTATATCGGAAAGAAAAATTAAAAATCTGGCTAAGGTTAAAGGCGGTTGAAGGTAACAACGTTATGATTAGAAATTGTAGGCCCCTTTTAAATATCACAATTTTTCTTATCCTTTGGATCATATTTCTACTACCATTCACCATTTATTTCCTCTCTTACAAATCTTTAGTTGTGCTTGTATTGTTGCTTGACTGTATTGTCTGGTCATTGCCAGTGTGACCTGGATTTTTGGAAATGAACTACACTAAAAACATTAATGGATTCATAACTTTATTCTTCAACACTGAAAGTCAGATATAAGTAAACTGACTCAGTTAACTGATCGAAGGACTAGGTCTGTACCGCAGTTCGAAGAAACACCACCAAGCAAATAGATTTGGTTTATCTGATGATTTTCTGTTCGTACTCTATTTTGCCTAATTGATGCTGTTTTGTAGAGTTAATTCAGTGTCTATTAAAAGGAATTAATTCAATATTTTGTTCATAAAATTACTTATTGATTATATATCGATGTATTTCAAGTGTTTATTTTTATGCGTGACTACGCAAAGGAAGTTTAGATGAAAAGTTAAACCTTAAAGTTTACTATAGGAAAAGGAACAAAACACAAACTATCATAGGTATGGTATGGTGGTATGATGGCAAGGGTACTAAGAAGTGGGGTTTGTGTGCCCCAGGCACTGCAGCCTTCTGGCTTATTGTACCTTTCTAGTTCCTTGGTTTAGTCAATAGACTCGATCCTTTTTCTCAGAAGTATCAAGTCATTGACTGTTATTGCTTCCATGTGGTTCTCTGAGTCGTTAGATTGAACCTCCATTGAGCCGTTGCTCCGCATTGGAGCATGATATGAGTGGCTTTTTCCTCCTCCTCAGTACATAGTCTGCAAATGGGATCATCATTGTATATGCCCATGTTATTTAGATGTTTTCTCAGATGCCAGTGGCCGGTTAGTAGTCCTACCACTCCTCTGAGATTTGCCCTCTCCAGTTGTAGCAGTGTTTTTGCCAGTTTTGGTGAGGGTTGTTTTATCATGAGTTTACTGTGTCTAGCACTGCTAGAGTTTATCCATTTTTCTCTTTGTTTTATTTGGATCCATTCTGCGATGGAGGATTCTATGTTTGTTTTGGATATCCCAAGGATAGGCTCAGGGCCTATGTATGGTCTTGCGGATCCTCTTCTGGCCAGTCTATCTGCTTCTTCATTACCCAAAATTCCCCTGTGACCTGGCACCCAGGATACCGTTACCTTGTTGTGTTCCCCCAGGTTTTGGAGATTTTGGATGCATTCACTGACTAATTTTGATGTGATTCTTGTACATGCCAGTGCTTTGATAGCTGCTTGGCTGTCTGATCTTATGAGGATTTTTTGTCAGTGTAACCTCTTTTAAGATTTTCCAGAGCACAAGCATTGATAGCATGTATTTCTGCTTGAAAGACCGAGGTGTACTTCCCTAGTGAGTTTGATTGCTCATATTTTGGGCTTGTACAGAAAACACCTGATCCGGTTCCTTCAGTTGTTTTGGAGCCATCCGTATACCATATCATTGTGTCCGATGTTCTCCTGTGTTCTTCCTCTCCTTTGTAGTCTGTTGAGATTTTGTAGGAGGTCGTGAAGATTGTTTCGGGACCATATAGTCAGTCCCCATCTCTAGTAATGGGTGTCTGATTTTGTTTATTATGGTTGTGTGCCCGAATTGTTTGGTTCCTTTCCAATTAAATTTAAAATTAATCTTGTGTTTTCATTTTAACCGTGTTTATTTTAAATTTATTTACTCATTTTATTTGTTTACGAGGGTATTTCAATTACGTGATTGTATGCCCTTTCGGGGTGCCGGTGTTTTCGAGAATAACAACAAAAAAAAACGTTTGTAAGCATGTCGGTACGAATGCAGGGCCGCTGGCCTCGAACACGGGACCTTGAGGGCCGTGTCAACCCCTTAATCGACGCCCTCCCCCACAACCTATATCATTGAAGTATTTGACGATGTGTAATGTAATCACATAGTTTATTTTTTGGTTTGGTTTGTACATTGGAATATAATAATTGGTCTACAAAATTATTACATTATATTCTTTTAAAATATTGACTTAATGGTAAAAAATTAGATTTAATTTTATACCACTTTATCACAAATTAAGGTAAGAACTTTATTTATATAAACAAGTTTGTACAATTTTTAGTTTTAATTGTAATTGATTTGGCCTTCCAAAGCTCCATTATTTTTTAGGTAAAAAATTTATCAAATATACAAGAATTTTAAATAAAATTATTATATCTGATACCTGCTCCTAGGTTTCGTAATGGTTTAAGGATAGAATATTTTTTAATTTAATTTTTTAAGGAGGGTATTTCAATTACAAGGTTTCGAAAACCTGTACCTATACTCGACAGAGATGAACGTTGTGGCCATCGACGCCCCCAAAGATAGAGTTCATAATTAATTTGAAATTAAAAAGGGTTAGTTTAAAGTAAAAAGGTTAATTTGATGTAAAAAACACTTAATTTCAATTTAAAGAAAAGTTAGTTTGAAATAAAAAAGAGTCCATTTTGTGCGAAAATAGTTAAGGACGGAAAAAATCCAAGGTATCACGAGTAAAGATTCGACCTCACTCATGTTTTATCTTAACATAATTTAGGTTTATTATAATTTACTAACTGTTAACAGTTCTTATAAACGCCGATGGTTCGAGAGATTCATTCCAGCATGCGATTTATTCAGGACAGTTCTCTTCCTCTGCACAGGAACAGCAGAAATTGACCATCACCACGAATTCAATTCGAAGCAAGGTGGTATACATACAATTCTAATTGATAAAATCTTTGTTGTACAAATCTCCAATGCTTGATTCGTTGTAGGACCAATCGACAAAAGAACCCGTCATTTTTGATAGACCAAACGAGATGAATTCACTAGAAGGTGAGCAGTTGTCAAACCAAATCAGCCACGGAAGACTAAAAATCCCCGTTTATAGACAAAAACGGGACATACTCGACGATTGGGGACAGGTATTTTTTTTTTTCAATTTTTACTCCACAAACAAACCATTGTTCTCAATTCGTTTTGTTTTAGTACGAAGACTTAAAAAATTACAGGCAAATGAAACAATATCTTAACTGGCAGGGTTATCAGGCAGATGATCAATTGGATGGAAAGTGGGTTGACATACATAGCATATACCCAGCAGTAAGTGGATTAAATTTTATCCTTTATATTATATTTGTTTTTCGTTTGGTTATATTTACTGACGAAAATTTTCATCCTTAATTCAAGATTGAATGAAATCATCTCGTAAATTTGAAAATATACTACAATTTGTAAAAATTACTCATAAAATGATTACGAAACAAATTAATTTTTTTACAGTAAAATATGTTTTCTGTGCACGCTTGTATATCGACATGTTGTTATGAGCTTGTAAGGAACTGTAAATGCTGGAAAAATTATTCCTTCGAAAAAATAATAACTGCCCATAAGGTCTTTTATGAAAGATGTATGTATGATGAAGATACAAAATTCCACTAAATCTCTCGTCCTAATCTTAACTTCCTGTAGTATTACAATTAATTAATTAAGGTTTTTAGTTGAGATAAAAAAGCTTCTCTACCGCGTGAGCTATCGTGACCTCGATCCACTCGGACACCAACTTTCCATCCTAACCCCAGCTTTTGAATTTTGTTGAGATATAGTATTATCGGTAATTCTGCCAGGAGGTTAAAATATCGGTGAGCGTGCGATTGGGTAACCCATGCGGTCCACCGAGTAATAACAGATTATGGACTATACCCCATCCGCCCGCATACGTAGGTATCACACATCGGCATGAGGGTATTTTCTTTTCCCCTCCCGGGATGCATAGGGTACTTTTTTGTCGTATGCTTAAGTTGTCGCCGGACACATGGGGTAAAACGTAGGACTTTCGTTCTGTAATATTCAAAATGATAGTTCTGTTTCTGTGTTAACAGCGTCGGTCGAGTAGGCAAAAATCCTCCAGAGCGACAACGGTCAAACGTGCAACGCACAAATCACGCTTTTACAAAGATCTGAGTGAACAAAATACTACAATGGCCAGAAGGGTAAGGATTATTTTTTAATCATAATGCAACTATTAATCTTCAATCTATCGGCGGTAGAGAGAGGCACGTGTGAGCGGGAAATAAACCAAACATTTGCAATATATATTTTGATATGTACAAGCTACAAGTAAATTATGTAGTGAAAAAAGTATATAAAAATATAACATTTTGACTTGAATTTATTTTCAGAGCCACAGGAGACGTATATCAAAAAAGCTAACGGCCATAACGGATTCTGTCATTTCAACTGAAAAACAGACTTTTAACCTATCAACAACAGCAATTACTAGTGACTTAAATAGTGACTTAAATGTAACCACCACTACAACAACGACATCAACAACAACAAGTCTATTAAAAGAACAAACCACAAAAAAGGAAAAACCAAAGGTTAAACATTATTGCATTTAAGTCAAAATAATGTCATATGAGATAGCTTTTTTGACTATCTGCACTAACGATGCCAAAAATAACAACTTTTTAGTATAAATTCTACAACTTATAACCAGTTTTAAAAAAAATATATACTTAAAAACGTTTCATACGAATTAATTTTTCTCTAACAGAGGAGACGTTTAATGAAAAGGATATCTTCCACGCGTTCCCCTACATTTTCAACTAGGTCTTCATCTTTACGGTACATCCCTTTAATCCAAAGGACGTACCAAGTCAGAAATACAACCCACACAAAAAAGAAGAACAGGAAAACGAAGAGTCGTCATTCATATGCTCACTATACCAAAGCTCAAGTAATTTTTCATTCAGAATATATCACTTTAGAAAATGGTTCACCTTGGATTTCTTTTAGTACTTTGTGAGCAATGAGACTACAGCAACGACATTGAATTCGACGTCACCTTCCATGTTGAAGACCTCTCCTTTAGAGACGACCTATCTAGAGACGACGATAAGTATAGGAAATACTTCAACCACACAACCAACGGAAGAACCTCACAATATAACTACGACGAAGGTAAATATAATTAAATCCTAATCAAATGAAAAGCATAAAGTTTAATATAAAAAATTCCGTAGTCATGTGACACTGTACGAATCACAAATTACAATTCTCTACTTGATTTTTGTTAATTTCTTTCTTTCGTTGATAATGGCAGGCAGCGTCAGGCGTCATAGGTGAGTTGTTCTACCGGGCAGATTACACCAGAGTAGTGGCAACAGTCAGTTGAGTCAGCAAGCAAATGAAGCCAGAGTACCGTCATTGAAGAGTTGTTTCATCGGGCAAATGACATTACACAATAAATCATCGATGGTTTCTCTTTTAGCCGATGCATACGTAGATTTACCTCTGAGGTAGCTAAAGAGCTATTAATTGATTAATTGATTGATATAAGCTCGATTCTACACATGTATGCTCGTGTATACCTATGAACACGAACCGAGCCTATGGCGTCTCCTGGTACGACTCTAGAATCAGCCACTTTGAAATTATGGTGGTCCGGGGTTATTAGGCATAAGTGGCTATCGACAAGGCCATTTCAGTCCCAGCCGCAAGCATATGATAAATCGTGCGCTTTTGGGGTAGCCTGGTGGTTAGACCGACACACTCTCGGTTCGTTGACGGCAGAGTTGGGCAAATTCTAACTAATTTAATCATGATTAAGAATTTTGATTGAAGTTTAATCATGAATGAAGTAGTCATGAGTAAATGAATCATTATATGATTTAGTCACGATTAATTCAATCATGAGGTTTGACTAAATCATACAATGATTAATTTAATCATAATTAAACTTCAATCAAAATGCTTAATCATGATTGAATTAGTTAGATTTTGTCCAACTCTGTCTGCAATGATCAAGTTAACAAAATCAAACAGACTCAGGATAAAAATTTTGAAATGAGAGTCGTGCTCAAGGCCAACCTTCAAAAAATATTATCACAAACGAAAACCAAAGTTATAAAATTATTCCACATGTCTATGTTATTACAATCAAGACCTCTAGATAGTTTATTTTCCAAATAATGTAGAAATCTCATCTTTCACGTGGAATAAATTTTAATTCAAAGAATTTTTTTTCATTAGTCGATTATGTAAGCAGATTTCAAAGCGTAGCTTGTGTTAAGATTATTTATTTTATTTTATTTTTTTATTATTATTATCATCATTACTTTTTGGCTTTTCATAACGGCGTAGTTTTACTTACAATTGGAAGATAAATATTTGTTAAATAAAGTGTTGAAAAAATTTTTTTTTAAATTTAATGGCCTCATGACCATTGCATATCTAGCCAGACTCTCTATTATTTATTATTGCGTGTTTGTTTTTGGGGGAGGGGTATCGTGAAAAAAGGGCCAGAGGCGACGGCGGTAATCGAACCCGCGACCGCGGGGTCTACTAGCCGAGAGTCTCTCACGCTAAACACTCGGCTACCGATGAAATTGTGTTTTTATTTCATTTTTTGAGCACCCATTTGAAAATGAGTTATCGAAATTTAGTCATGACTAACTATATTATGACTAAATTAGTCACTTACTACTTATCATGACTAACGTTCTGAGTGATCAATCATTAATCATTAGACATGACTAATTTTTGCCCAACTCTGGTTGACGGACGTGGGTTCGAATCTCAACGTTTCCCCCTGGAATTTCCAACTCTGACCTCTTTTCACAATAAAATATTCTAACCAGTGTTCATACTCCGACTAATATGTGCGAACACAGTGCCATTTTAAATATAATAAAAATATGTTCAATGTATATAAGCATGGTTTGACCGTCCATTATGATGTAGCCTTTTCTACTACTTCAACAAATCTTATAGACAGTAGAACTTGTAAAAAGAATTGTGGGGTACTTTTTGAATGATTTATATTGACAGGCAATCTGAAAGCATGCAGAACGTATTTGATGGGTGAAGGTGCACATCAAAGCCCTCCTTAGAACAATTTGCATTTGAGATTTGTCATAAATACTTTTTTGTTGTTAAGACGATCAACCACCAACGTTTGGAGTTAATCTTAGTCTTAAAAGAGTTGATAGCTGTGGTTGAGATGGTACGTCGGTGACGAGGCACGTGCGCAAGGGTACCCATCGGCTGGATGAAAACACTGTCCGAGAGTAGCGCACACCTCGGGTTTCAATTGCTGTATCCTTACCTAAAGAGATTTTTTACAAGGATGCGCATGCAACCTTCCACTCCCTTCCCCAATTATGGGACTTATTATGGGCCAAGGAGCCGTAAGAGCGCGCTCCATCCAGCACAGGATACCTCCCAGAGAGCCTTCAAATTAGCTCTTTTTTCATTGTATTTACATCATCCTTGGTTTGCAGTTTTGCATTTCTATCTGCTATATTATTTCCAACTATACCGCAGTTCCCAGGTATACCCAGAGGAAGAAAACCTTAATATTTTGATTCTTTAGTAACTGTAATACATATAGAATATTCAGAACTGATAGGTATATTCTGATGATAGGAAAATATTTTTTATTGTCAATAATGCAGATGATGAGTCTGGGCAGATTGTCAGGTTTTCATGTTTTTACAGAGGTTTATTACATTAATACATTTATTTAACGCATATGCGACAGCGGCATGGTTGCTACACAAATATGGTAAGTGGAACGTATGCCTACTGGCGATAGTCATAAACAAATGCCGCACCAGGCCCAAATTAATCCTCTGATCCATCCGTATAAATAAACTAACCGAACTTAATCTCTTTCAATATCTTTCGTGGTCCGATTAACCAAATAACTTCTTTCAATGAATTAATCATTATGTAAGGTATTGGTTGAAAATGTTGAAATAAGTGTCACGAGCGGCGGGATTCGAACCCACGACCTTCGGCTAAATACGCCGCTGATATATCGCACTTGAGCTATCGCGACTTCGATCCACTGGGACACCAACTTCCCATCTCAACCTACCTTCCGAATTTTCTCTCATTTTTGCCATTTCAAATGCCGGTAAATAGAGTTAAGTTATTTGGACAATCGGACCACGAAATATAATGGATTTAATAAGTCAAACGAAGTATATCTTTACTAAAAGCTCTCCGCAGCAATTTTATTTATCGACGAAAATCGAATCCTGGTTGTGCAAAATTTGAAATATGGCAAAAGAAGGTAAAATTTGAAAGGCAGGTTGGGATGGAAGTTGGTGTCCGAGTGGATCGAAGTCATGATAGTTCGAGTGGTAGAGCAGCGGCGTATTTAGCCTAAGTTCGTGGGTTCGAATCCCACTCTTGACACTAATTTTTTTATTTCAACCAATACCACACAAAAAGATTACTTAATCTCTTCGTTAATAACGTTAATAATAATAAAGGTCGTTAATAATAAAGGTCGTTATTATAAAGGTCTATTGTTCTATGTAATTTGACCCAATGGGCTTTTTCCTGGATAAACTCCGTCAAGTTTGTTATCAAACATACATCAAATATATTTTAACAAAGTTGTCCCCTGTGGTTTAATGTTCATGTTTTTGGCTACACATCAGAATCTAATAATTGAATTATGATTAAGCCGGTTTGACAGCCAACCACCATAGCGGTGTCTTCAATAACCACTGCTTAACGAGTGTGTAAACAGAACAATAACCGAGACGGTCAAACATAAGAGAGTACCTCAAAACTGTTTTTCCAAATTCACACTTACAACTTTCACTCTTCCATTGGAACTTCCTTCAACCGATTTTTTATTTATAAACTTCATAAACCAAGGCGTTACCATCACTTTTTATATGCAACAAACTTCAATTATGTAAAATTTCCGGATTATTAAGTTTCGTTTTTATTGACAATATGATTTATTGTTAAGGTTCCGAGAAAGCGAGTGACATCAGTTGGAAAACCATATTCTCGCGAGGTGACGTTAAACTCTTGGAACAGACACGTTAGCTACCCATCGTACAGAAGACTAACCAAAGGAAATCGTAGGAGAACCAGTGCTTGGAGGCCGACAAGGGTAATGTATCACGTTCTATTTTTTATTCAAAATTAAGTAATAAAAGGCATTACTTTACATGGTCAGTACATAAGGATCCATGTCGTTTAATACAATTCGGCCAGATTAAGGACAAAACGCCTACATTTTCAGGGGGCTTCAAAATAGGACAATTTGGCAAAAACTACTTTTCGATTTCAAAGTTTAATTTTAAATATAGCTTTTTTTATTAGACTTTTTACCTTCAAATGAGTCTTTTTTTTAATTTCAATTTTTTTTTTAACTTTGAATTAACTTTTTTAAATTCAAATCTTAAACCTGTTTGTTTAAAATCAGAAAAAACGCAGAATATGGTATGGAAGTATAAAGTAGCATTCCTTATAAATTCAGAATTTACATAAAATATAAAATGATTGTGCTCTTAGAAGGCAATAAGTGTTAAAAATTAAGTTAATTACTTGATTACAAAACTAATTATTATACCCTTCTTTTAATTTGAAAATTTTGAAAATTATAAAATTGGCTCTTATATAAAATACTAACTGAATACTACTTACAATTAATATTTATAATAATCTCAATTTATTGATAAAAATAAAGAACATTTCTTTTCCTTTGAAAATTTAAAAAAAAATGCGCTGTGAATAATACATAGTGGGTCCTTAATACAATCGCCCCTAAAAATTAATTAAAAATTATGTACAATTAAATATAAAGACATATGATTCTTTTTTTAACGAGATTTTATAATCATGAATCATTTGCCCATAGCTGCCTATAAAATAGTTTTTTTTGTTGTTTTTTTTTTCAATCGCGAAATGATTCTTCTTTGAATTTGCAGTTTAAAAAAATACATAAAATGCCACCTGAAGATTAATTAAAATTAAAAGGTATATGAAATTAAACACAAAAACACATAATTTTTCTATTAATTCGTGATTTTTTTAAATATAGAGCAACCTGTCTATTTAAAAAAGTTTCAAACGTATTCTCGTTTTTATAAGATTTTAAAAAAATTGTTTGTTATATAAAATATAAGCTGATTTAAATACAATGAAATGTTATAAATAAAAAACTGATTTTAAATTGAACTATTTAAAAAAAAACATTGTTTTTATATAGCGTCTTGATTGAAATGAAAAATTTAGTGCCACGAGCGATATTCGAAACATTTTCATTTCAACTAAGACCTTAAATGAAAAGAATAATGAATTGAAAGAGGTAATTTGGTCAATCAGACCAAATTACCTTTTAACCTTTTAAACTCAAATAATACATGACGTTTAATTACAATTAATTACGGAATTAATGTAATGAAAACGCCTGTTTCTTCTATTAATTCCAGATTTTTTTAAATATAAAATAATTAGCCCATAAAAAGTTATTTTATATTTAAAAAACAAAACCCATCTCGAATTAATGGAAGAACCTTTTGTTTATGTATTTCATTTTATGTAACTTCACTTTGACAATTGTAATTATCTTCTATGTGGTATTTTAAATGACCTAATTTCAAATTAAATTATTTTTATATTTAATTTTTTATACCTTTTAATTTTAATTACATTTAATTTCTCGAAGAACCTAATTATTTTAGGTTAAAAACAGAAGGTTAACTGGAAATTAAAAAGGTTTCATGAGATGGGAAAGAGAGTAAATTTCAATTTAAAACGGGTTAATTGGGCCAAAAAAGCTATAATTACTTTATATTTAAAAAAACACTGGAATATTTAGGAATTTTAGTTCAGGTTCTTGTATGTCATGAATCCTACGTTTTTAAATGATACAAAGAAAGAGTTATTTTGAAATTGAAAAGGTTAATTTTATATTATAAATGTTAATATGAAATCTTTAAAAAAAGTTAAGTTGAGGTTTCATTTTCCAAAAATGGTTAATTTGACGGGAAAAGCTATATATGTTAGTTAGTTCTTTGCGTTTAGTTTTATCAACAAATATATGACAAAAATAATAATGATACCCATATTATTTGTATGTTTTAGTATCCTAGAAAAAGAGTTTCAAAGAAAAATTACGTTACCAAGACTGGGCAGAATTGGACGATTACAACGCCAATAAAAACCACTAAACCGACAATGACAACGCTCACGGACACTACTACAACAACGTCGACGTTCCAGCCAACGGAACAAGTTACCAACTGGAATATAACTGTGGTAACCTTCTAATGGATATCTTGCATTTTAACTCAAAATCCTTTTGTTCTGCTCGTCAATGATGTTTCACGATTCAGTGCTCAATTCCAGGCTATGAAACCAAAGATGAACCAATTAGAACAACAACTGGAATATGCGAAATATTTAGAGAATCTTAAAGAATTTCTACCTTTGCTGTACCGAAGTACCAACCCGACGACTGAAACTTCTTCGCCAAAGGTATGGCAAAGAGAACAGCCTGATAGATAACCTACTACATTGGATCTTTGATAGTACCACATCGAACTTGAATGTATTAGATTGTTCGGAGGCGTTGAAAAACAAATAAGATGTTTAATGTTCAATGAATATTTATGTTAAGTCACTTTGGCTTAACGTGTTTTTTTTTTCACCCCATGCCTTACCGAACGTATCGAGAGTAATCAGAAAATCGTATACTTATGAGAAGTACGTTTTTCCTTACATATATAAATTCCTTAGAAATACAAACACCCCAAAGAAATGATCTTTTATCCGGATGATTCCAAAGCTTGTCAAACCTCATAACTTTTCATCATCTTCTCATCTGGAAACAAATAAATTAAAAATCCCTTATTCAATCAAAGTAAACATTAAAACCTTACAACATTTCAATAATAAATGCGTATGTTTTTGCAGGCTACAAATACAATGGCGACAACAATGAAAGTTGCAAATTTGATAATCGATACTAATCCTGCTTTACCTCCGTCGACAGGAAATTACAATCCAACTCATGTTGAGGCCATGGCAAACTCAGCTCCCAAAACAGCCTCTGAAAGAAAACAGGTGCGTTTGCCTTATCAATTTCTCCTGTGAATTTCTTTTAACCCGAAACATCCTAGATTCTAGATTTTGACACAATTTATGTTACTAGGGGGATAAAATTGAAGGAACCATTTCCAAAAACGTCTCTGCGAGACCGGATGCGTCATCTAAATCAAATGTAAATATATGAAATAACGACAATAATGTTAATAATAATTGAACATTCAATATATTGAAAACTGTACGAACGTTGATTTTTTCTGTTTTAGGTGGAATGTTCAGTGTGCCCTATTATCACAACGCTAAAACCATTATGCGAAATATGCCCTTTTGTAAGTTTGTTTCATTCAGGAGAAATAGATGGAAATAAACCAAATTTCACGTTTTTAGCTAAGGTAAATGAATTATGTTATAATTCCATGCATTTATGTACACGAATACTAATAGTTGAGAAATCAATATTGATTTTTGACAATAAGCTCATAAAAAAATTTACTTGATAGTACGTTCATTTGTTGTGAAAAGAGAGTCAACGGACCTATTACCGCCGATTTTAATTAAACTTTCTTTGGTGATGCTAGCTGGAAAAATATTAGACAAATCATTATTCAAATATCGTGAGATGCGGTCTGGTGTGATATAGGTATCAGCAAAACATTCTTGGCACGATAAAGAAAATGTTTTTCTGATACCTAAATCACACCAGACCGCATCTCACGATATCTGAATAATTTCTTGGGATTGTTTTAAAGAAAAATAATTATAAATTATTATTATCTTTTGTTTTTTTAAAAGGAAAAAATATATACATAACTGCCAGCTTTTACTTTTTAACACAATTCACTAAAAATATTTTTTTTAAAATTAGATTTACACCTTTTTTTATTATAATCTCCGGATATAATATTTACAAAAAAGAAAACCTGTTATTTTTGAACTGTTATAAAAAACTTAAAATCTAATTAACAAAAATTTAAAACTGTTATAGAAAATAAGTGTATTAAAATTTATGATTGTGCAACCCCCAAATGAATAGATTACAGGAATCATGGAAATGGGAAATTCACACGACGTATGCGTTCGTAACCTTTTTAAAAAAAGTCGACCATTTGTTAAAGAAAGACTTTTTGAAATATTCATTTATTTTAGTCACACTTAAAGCGTTTAAATCCGTATTTTATAATTTAAAAAATGGGGATTTTTGGGATGGATCCACAGAGCATACTTTTCTATGAGGACTGATGATGGGAAATTGAATCCTTCTGCCTTTATAATTTTTTCAAGAATGCTTACATTTCACGTCATTATAAGTGAAAGAATTAGGAGTGAAATCATTAAATGCTGCTCAAACGTTTTATTATTTTATTTTTGAATTGTAGATTATTTACAATTTGATACAGAAGGTCAAATTATTTAATTCTAGAGTCCTGTAAAGTTTCCTTTCCTACTGTTTTTAGGCTGCCAATGAAAATTTGATGGTAACTATAATTGCATGGGAGAAATAAGGACGAAATCACCAAAAGTCTTATTTTATATTTCCAGTTTTAATTTATTTACGGAGGCTAAATTAATGGAATTACGTGTAGTTTATATGTAGAATTCTAAACCTTAAATTCTTGTTAATTGTTAGAATCGTATAACTAGTTTAGTCGCAATAAAACTAGACTTTTTGGGCGGGATTCTGAGGGGCAGTTTGCTTTTTTGGTTGTTTAATAGTTCATCTAAAAATGTATCACTCCTCAGGATTTTATATCATTTAAACGTTAAATTCACTACTTTCGTGGTCCGCTTGACCAATTGATATATAACAATTAATTAAGGTTTTTAGTTGAGATAAAAAAGTCAATGGCCCGAGCGGGAATCGAACCAATGATCTTCGGCTAAGGCTTCGAATCCCGCTCGTTGTTTAAATTATAGAAATACATGTAAGATGTGAAAATGTGTTAATACAATGCTATACACAATATAGAAATTTTAGCTTTAATCAAAGGATTTTTTACTCACTCAAAGTGTGTCTTTTATGTGTACATTGTTGTGTGTCATGTTGGGAGTTTTAGTGAGATATTGATGTTTTTTATTTTGTCATATATATTGTTTTATTTATATTTATATATGTTTGATTTTGAAGGAGTGGGCAGAAATAAGGTATAGAAATTCATTTTTCTACGAGGGTTTCTTTGAGGTGAAAGGGACCGAAAATGGAAAAAAGGGGTAATGGTTTGTCGTTCGGGCCTGGTTGGCCTTTCAGGAGTATTATAGACGGGATTATTAGGAAAAGGAGAGATATACTGCTGGGGTTTTAGACTATGTAGAATTGTTTGATGTGTGGAGTGTAATGATCGTTTTATATGTTGTATTATTGTTTTGTATGTCGTATGTATTTTATTGGTTTTGAACTTGATGTGATGGTGTGTTTAACTCTGTTGATGTAAACCATTTGTAAAGAGTTACGTTTATCTTTGTTTTGTTATGTGTTTAATACTTTTGGTTTGTTGAAATAGAAATTGTGTTCGTGTTCAAAATGGTGGGTAGCCAGTGCTGCAGGATTTTGTTTGTCCTTTTTGTAATCAGATGTTGTTGACGTTATTATCCAGATGTTCGGATGTAATTATAAAACCCGGGACCTGAAGATGATCTCAATAAAGATTTTTTTATTAAATTATTAAACATTAAAAAATGTGAAACTTTGATTAATATATAAAAAAGATACAAGTCAAGGTATATTGCAAGTGGGTGGGATTTTTTGCCTGTTTATATTCAGTGTATATTCGTTAGGTCACTTTTTGGTATTTCTGCAATTGTATAGAACTGAAACAACATCTAAAGATGGGGCGTCGTTGGCCGTGACGTTAAGGCGTTGACAGGGCACTCATCACTGCGTCCACTGTAAGGCACTGGTCCCGGGTTCGAATATCCGGCCGCTGGACGCAAAATGTGTGGTATTTAGTGAACGTTAGTTAATGATTATTTGGAGATCGTGAGATGAGGTCTGGTATGACGTAGGCTTTACTAAAACATTTTCTTCACGTGCCAACTTTTTTTTTCACATTCTACATTATCTGTGAAATTTAAACAATATTCATAAATCCCAAGCCCTGAAGATGACCTCAGTAAAGATTGAAACGGTGGCACGATAAAGAAAATGTTTTCTAAACTTACGGCCCACCGGACCGCATCTCACGATCTCCAAATATTCATTGATTAACGGTCACTACATATTACACTTTTCTACACCAGATGTTAATTCAGAGAATTTTTTAATCACGTATATATATATATATATATATATATACATACTTTTTTTTATATATATATATATATATATATATATATATATATATAAAGTACCTGTTTTTATATTTTGGATGTTCCGGCAATTCCCTCAATTCCCTCTTCTTCACCAGTCCTAACAACCATACTAGGTCTGAATAAGTAACTTTAAAAAATACTTCAAAAATGTTATTTCTCAGATCCTTGGGTCCGAAAGCTCGGATACGAGTCTAAAATCTTTTGATCTAGTATCATCACCAAAATAGGTTTCATTAAAATCTGTGATCCCTCGTACATCGCCTACCCTTGTAAGTTAAAAACTAAGCTATTGTTGAATGTAAATTTTATGTTTTTATTTTCAAAATCTAATTTTTACTGTGGAATTTTTTTTATAGGACTGGAAATTTGGAAAAACGGTCTGGAAAGAGGGAAGTGAGAAATTAGAGCTTCCGAGATTTAAAAGACAAGTAATTATCAAGTTAGCTGCTATTTAGTGTTACCGCTGTTTTAATTTTTAAGTTTAAACTAGACATTTTCATTACGAGAGTTGCCAGAAGGGAAGTTTTTCCTTTTTTGAGATGGTTTCAAATAAGTAACATAATAAATGCTATTAAGCCTCATACAAAATCTATTCTTCAACTTCTTCCATGCTCCTTGTACATTTTAGGGAAGGTTCCGATGTGATGAAATTATTTATATTTTAAATGTTTTTTTTTAAAGACACCTCATATAATTGTTTATAATTTAAAAACAAATAGTAAGAATAAATTTCCTTTCGCTGTGATCTCGATTTCTCTTTTCAGGTCCTTCTTCTATCTGATGGGCTATGTAGCGGTAGCCCGATTTCAACAACCGCCCTGCACAAGAAAAGGATATTGTGCAGATTGTACGATGAAAAGGATTTCGAAGTTATTTGGAGTAGTAGAAAGGATATTAAAAAGAATCTGAAACATTTATTATACACAGATCACAATTTAACATCTGAAAACGCGAACAATTACCGAAGCGTAGAAAATAGAACACTCGTTGAAAAGCAGCACGTGAGAAAAAAGATTTTGTTTTTTCTTTCGTGGTTTTTCCTTTCATCAACTGAACTCACATTTCATATCAATTTTACAAAAATTAAAAATTCATTTTGGATTTGACTAATCTAGGAATAGACGATAAGTCGGTGACACGTTCGGCATTTTGCCATCTTCAGTGAGTCTGTGTGACTTCGAAGTTTTTTTATAAGGCTATGATTGATGAAATGTGTCGGGCTATGTATATGTCTGCCTGAGCCTTTGGAGCATGGAGCTTGGGTTAAGTTAATATAGTCAAAGCACCTCACCCATCACGACATTATAAAAGAGATTTGATGTCACTTACAATTAATGGAATGCCCTTCTTTCTTCCTCTCCCTAGAGGAAACATGCAAAGTTGTGTACACCTATAAAGGGCATATTTCTCTGTTTCTTCTTCTTTAAGACAATATTGGCAATGGTTTTCTGCCACCTCTAGTCTGTACATATGCCTCTAGAGTCTGCATTTCATGGTTCACTAGTTCTCCAGTTAGTTTCTGCAATGGTCCATCATTCTTTACATTCTTTAAAATCTTCATTGCCCTATTTTCCTTCTAGACTGAACACAAATATTCTGCTGTTAGTATCTGCGATTGTCTTTCAGGGTACTTCTTCCAGGAGGAGAAACTCGACCTTTGTACCGACAGAAGTCATGTTCTTTTCTTCTTATTGTCGACCAAATTTGCACAGGCTCGGTACTGACTTAGAGTGTATTTTATTTCTAGTACGCCCTTGGTTTAGTAGTTCTGCCGTTAGTTTTTGCGATTGACCATCAGGCTTTACTTCTCCTAGGCACAAATACATAAGCCTTTGCATGAAAAAGTACACAAATACTGCTGCTTCTTCTTTTTGGCAATATCTGCACAGGCTTTCTGCTATTATGCATCTATAAATTGATTTACTATTATTCTAATCTTAAGTTCAGTAATTCGGATGTAAGTTTCTGCGAAATACCAGCTTACTTCAACGAGGCGAAGGAATTTTTTTGTCTACATTGGCCTTCACAACCATCAAAGACATGTTCTGATGTTGCTTTTTCTTCCTAGCCATATCTACACTGGCTTCCTGCATTAAGGTATTGAATTTCCTGCCCAACTGAAGCGGCCTATTGGTTTAATTTCAAAGCTAAGAGTGTTCGGGAGAAGTTTGGCAGCTATGGCTTATTTTATAACCGTTGAATCAACATTACTGAAGATTCATCGTTCATGAAGAAGGTTCACAGTTGTCCAGTCTCCATTCTGATATAGCCCATACCGACTAGTGCTGTTTGTGAACCTGACTGTTGCTGTTCCTGAAACGGTTCAGTATTTCGTCAGCAAGTAGCCTTTGGCTTTTCTCCTCAGCTGGCTGCAATGTTCGTGGTATCATACCTGACTAGAGTCGGACGGCGCCCTCATCAAGCACTGGGAACGCCCGCATAAGTAACATAAGGTACCATCGTCAATTTTTCCGAACTTTACCTGAGGTCCATCGCAGGGGACGCAGTCAGGGGAATTAAAAATTAAAAACGTCCTGGAGGGTGTCCGGTCTATACATGTCTATTTCATCCTCTACGTTTCCGACACCACAGTGACCTTCAATGCGGCCAGGAACTCGCCGAATGCTCTCCGCTCTTCGTAGATCTCGCTTTTACAGGCCTTGTGGTAATTCAGCAGATTTCCTTTAGAAGTCCTTCATGGCAAAATTTTTAACCTGAACATATTCAACTCCTTGTTTGACCGGGGTTTTGCACCTCTTTGGGCCTAGCTATCTTGTCAAAGTATTTAGCCTGTTAAATCTAGTGGATGTGGAACTACCGCCTTCACTAGACGATTGTTTCAGGGAATTTTATTGGTTTTATTTTAGTATCTTTATACGTTCCCACAAGAAGTTAGGAATCTAGAGGTGCCGTACAGAACCCTGCATACATGGTGCACCACCCTCTCCAGGGTACCTTAAGGTTATCCAGCTTTGGGTGTTTTTTTAATGGGTGTTACTTACCCTAAAATTCACCGTTAATGTCGGCAATCGTCCTCACCTCTCACTTTTCATGGCATCTCCCTTCACCAAGTCTTTGATGGCCGTGGTAGTTGTACTTGGGAAAGTTTAGGAGTTAAGCCAAACGTCTCGTTAGTTATTGCGAACATCGGGACCCATTTTACAACTCCACTACAAATTAAAATTAAAAAGTATGTCGTAGTAATTAAAAATTATCACTTCGACTGTACAAATTTCAATCGCTATGGACTTTTTTCATTTCAATATCGGTACGAATAAAAATGTTGAATGTATTTGAGGATATTATTCTTTTTTTAAAATATATTTGAAGATATTTAACAAGTCATTAATACACAATGAAGATGACATTTACTTTTCAGACCTCGTTGGAAGAATATCAGTTCAACTGTACGGAAACAGTGTACATTTTGATCCCTGCTTTCATGATCAGAAGGAGAAAAGTGGAAACTCGCATTGGTACAACTCCCACACCGGCCAGCTCGTTTCCGGAAAATAAGACCTCTTTATTCCTTACAAAAAGTCTTAGCACATCTCAAAATACGAATGCGTTTTCGAATTTTTCCAAGGGACAGGTGAAAAAATCAACTTTTCCCTGATTATCATTCTTCTAATACGTTAAATACTAATATTATATTACGATTTTTAGCCTTCGGTGGGTGCACCTCACCTTACTACTCCCAACTCGACTGATATCATTTTAAACCGAACAAATATAACAACAGTCGTTCCAACGACCGTCCGAAGTACACAAAAAGTTAACGCATCGGAAAATATACAGACTACAGCGTCGCTTCCAGAAGTAACGTATTTGACGAAAGACTGGAATATAACTCAGACTGAAGTGGGCAGTCATCAACTGACCATCGAGCAACTGGTAACATAGACTCAATAAACTTGTCTAGTCATTGATTATTATTTATTATGTAGACAAAACTAGTTAAATTTAGGTTTTCCCTTTGTTGTTCGTTAACTCATATCTGAAGTATAGGAAGTTCGTACAGCTTGGTCATAGTCAGCCGTTTCACAGTTTGCCGTAGGTCGCTTTGAGATTTGAATGTCCTTAAAGTACTAATGCTTTTTACGTACGTATCCGCAGCAAAGTCCTCATGAATACCACAATTGTGCTGTAGATAGCGATTAATTTTAGGATCTTTTAATAAATGAGGATTTCATTCTGGTTCCCAAAAGCCAATTTGTATTTATTTCGTTCGTATTTCTTTTTACATTATATTATATTTAAATTTACAATCTTACGTATTTACGGTCAATGGTTATTTTGTTTCTTTTTCTATTGATAGAGTTGCAGTCTGATCCCCAATTGTTGCTGTAGTTGTGTTTTCATTTGATGACTGTTATAAATCAGAAACAGAATTGATCCCAAGACGCTTCCTTGGGGAATCCCCCTTCATGTTTTAAAAGTTCGATGTATCGGTCCTCTTGTATTATACAGAATAGGTAGGATAGAGTCCACTGTGTCAAATTAACCTTTTTTAAATTCATATTAACTCTTTTTAACTTAAACTTAACATTCCTAATTTCAAATTAACCGTTTTCCATTTCACATCAACCTCTTTAATTTCAAATTAACCCTTCTTTAAGGTTGAGTCAATATTTTTAATTTTAAATTAATCATTTTTCAGTTAACAAAAAGTTAATTTCAAATTAACTCTTTCTAATTTAAAAATAACTCTTTCTTTAGAGCAAAAAATAACAATAAAGTTTAAAAAAATAGTTATCTTTTGAAAAGGCCTTAAATCTCTGGAGAAAATCGTCAAACCATGGTTTTATTGTGACCTGCTATTATTGTGACATCGGCCTTTGTACATATTCCAGAAATTGTTTTAAACCTTGCTTCACTACATTTGGTTTTTGATTGATTTTTTTTTCAAAATTGTCTTTTTATGAGTTGAAATTCCGGGGTCTTTCTTGAGTTTATGCTTGATTTTAGTTGACGTGTAACAAACGAATTACTTCTTCTTCTAAAGATTTTTTTTTATTATAGAAGGCATCACGTGAGGTTCAACTTCGTTTAAGTGAATGTCCTAGTGATTTGCATTCACCATATTGATTTTTTTATTCCTATTTGGGCATTATATTTAATTGTTTTGTAACTTTCCTTTGTGAATAAATTCGTTGGTGTTGGGTTTGCTAGGTAACTGAAATTTTCCGTTCTTCATTTTTGAACGTATCGTGTTAAGGCCTCTTACAAATAACGCAACAATTAATAAAAATCATTTGTGTCAGGCTCTTACAGCTCTAGCATCGACTGACGTTTATGTTACGACTGTCCAGCCGACAACATTGGAAAAGGAGTCATCGACGCCTATCGTTGTCAAGAGTGGAATCGAACCCGTCACAAATCCAAAGGTATTATTGGATCACACGGTCGAGGAGGGCAAACATTAAAAGTACAGGTAATATTATTTTTCACAGTAAACCCAGAAAGGGAGGCTAAGGACTTGATAGATGAATTTACAAAAATAAAACAAGTCAAGACGCGTTGAGTAGAGCAGATTATTGATTGATTATATAACAATTAGTTTTATGCTTCCTGTTGTAACACGTTCATTGTGGGACCAATACTGAGGTTCCCTAGTACTCCACGTCAACAAGACTGACTGGATCTTTACCGTCCGCACCTAGCCTATAAGACCTTAACAGGCGTTTTGATTCTCAAGATGAGAGCTGACGCACTTCCACGGCATTGTGTTACCGCCGCAGCGTTGGTGTAGAGGGTTCCCACCCCTAGTGGTTGGTAGAATCACGCTTTCCGCTTGTCCACTCCGAATGGTCTGGCCCACATTGAGCATTGGGTCACATGCCGCACGCAGGGGGCTAACAGGCCGAAATACATCGCGCACCCCCCGCGTACTCCCCAGATTGAGAAGGCAACTCTATCTCTCTGAGTATAGAGGCTTCCCTAGCGTAGAAACTACCGGGAAAGCCCCGACAGCGGTTTCGGACTGAAGTGTGATTGCTACCCACCTCCTAGATGAGCACTGCCTATGGTCAATAGTCTCTTGTCTAGCTCAGCCTACACCTGTCATGCGCATTCGAGAGACGCCATTGGCCTAGCCTAGGGAGTCCGATCCTTCGCTTCCCCTAGGGTACCACGCCTGTCATACGCACAAAAATGCAGAGCATGCATCCGCTTACTTACGCATTCGAGGGACTGTAGTATGATCATTACGTCATCAACGCTTACATGCTGTCGTCTGGTCGCAGCGTCTCCTGCGAGGACCAGGGGGTACTACGTTGGCCATACGCAAGCCTCACGAAAGGTCGCAAAATAGAAGACAGCCTCTGTCTAAGTGCCCGCCAGGGGCGTCACCACGAACCAACAAGATTCCATTCCCAGTGTGACTAGAGCTGAAATTTGGAAACTATTTTAGTCACCCCGTGGTACAGATGGCGGGACCTATATTGTTTGAATTTACCACTGCGGCCTTATGAGCCAGATAAATATATATAAGAGGGAAGCTTATGGGTCAACAAACAGCTGAAGTCAGGCTGAAGCCGGCCCTCTCCTTGTTCTCCTTCTTTTTCTCTTCTTTCGCTCGTATTTTGTTTTCAACTGCAGCCATTTGACGGTCTATAAACTACGTTGATATCCTAGAATGCTAGTCACGTTTGTACCTCAGTTTTTCGAATACTGGATAGAAACAAAACATGCAATACATCACAACACAGTTCACCACAAACATAGATGTCCGGTCATATTCACCCGGTCATATTCGATATTCCTCGGGGCGGGGTTGAACCCACTCCATTTTCGCTAATAAATTATTTTTACTCTCCAGACGTCACACACTTACCCCAAAGTACTCAATATTCCTCGGGGCAGGGTTAAATCACCCCTTCCTTTCATGAAAATAAATTACATTCATCTAATAAATTAACATAAATTCAACACAAACACACACAAAAAAACTATATACATTTCTTACTTCTTTATACATTTCTAACTCTAACTATATATACATTTCTTCTTCTATAACCCTGAGGTACTGGAACAGCGATCTGTGCCCGCTGTCGTGCTCCAAGACTACGCCTGGTCCGATGATATGTCAAAATATTGTCTATATACATCAAGCCTTCTACAATATTGAAAAGGTGCTCGACCGTTATTCTATCCTTGTATAACGGGCACTTACGTGGTCGCTTTCCGGCCAGGAGGTGTCCGTGCGTTATTCTAGTATGACTTTATGCGTAGTCTTCTCAGTATGGCCTTTTCCCTTTTCGAAACGTTCTCCGTGGACCAGAGACCGACATTCCTGCCATAGTTTATCAGGGTTTCTTCTATTTCTACGGGTCCAGCGGTTTTCCCATTCTCTTTTTACAGAATTTGAAATTAATAGTTTTAGGTCCACTGGGCGTGTTGGTTGATTAGCCTGATAAAACTAGATAGACAGATTTATAGGGTTTTTTGTTGTTGAACAATTTATATTACACAAACGTCAGATGCAATAAATAATCAATAAAGAAATACATTTAATTGGAGACACATTTAGGAAAGACTTGTGTGAATGTCTTCTACACTGGATAGTATTTTTTTCTTCAAAAATTTATCTTTTACTTTTTATCAAAATTTTCATAAGGTAACATCCTTAGTTCTTTTGGAATTAAATTATAAAGCATAATAGCAGGGACGTCACTGTTTTTGGCAGATTTTTCAAGTCTGACAAAGTAGGAACATGTAGCCATAGTCTGTCTGATAATAATTTATGTTTGTCTCCGTTAGTTTTAGCACTCGAATTTCATTTGAAATGGACATCACAAACTTTAACAAATATGTACAGTGAATAAATAGTTAAAATTCTATATTTACAAAGCCATTAATGGTTACAAGCAATTAAGGTTTTTAGTTGAAATAAAAAAGTCAATGGCACGAGCGGAATTCGAACCCACGATCTTCGGCTTGATACGGCGCTCCTCCACCACTGAATTTAATGGTTACAAAGTTCATTAAACATAATACTTTTTTTACCTTTGCGATCACCTATGCCCCCAAAGATAGATTTAGGTTTGACATTAAAAAAGTAAATTTTGCTCGAAATGGTTAATTGTACGGAAAAAAAACACAAAGTGTCACTAGCGGGACTCGAACTCAAACAATTTTTATTTTATCTTCCTTCCCATAATATTGGTAGGCGTATTGCATGCGTTCCATTTTTTAAAATTATTATTGGCATTGCAGGCATTTCACCATAACCCAATACTATAAACTACCAATAAATGGAAAATTCCATAATAAACTATTACGAGTCATCTACATCCCATCAGCTTTTAGCTTTCTTTCTGATCACATATATTGATGTTGACAGTTTTATAGACAGATTATGAATATGCTCATTCCAATTTGTACTCTAAATAAAACCCAATATTTATCTTTTTCTACATGGTTTTGAAAGGTAACACTTTTTAATGTAAAACACAACCTCAACTAGGGTAGGTAACCAGAAAACATGGCACCATTTGTCTGATAAAACGTCACTGATGACACCACTATGTCGTCATTTTCCTAGTAAAATTAGTAACTGATGATGCAATCGTGACGGTTTTTGCCTGCTAAAACTATTCGCTGATGAAGCCGTTGTGTTGGTCAAACCAGTAACTTATGACTCCGTTGTGGAAAATTAAAAACGATATTTTTTCATATGATACCACAAGAGACTCCTTTTTAAAAATAATCACCTAGAAAATTTGCTCTATTTAATTCACATTTCTTACACGATAATAAATATAGAATAATTTTATGGCTAATCTGTAACATGTTGTCACAGTTATTTTATTTAATAGTTTATGTTTTTGTTGTAGGGTAAACCGCATTAGATGGCGACTTGAGAGACGATTCTAAAAATATTTAACTGCGCTCATTTAATTTAATTTATCCAATCAGTACAAACTTTGTTGTTAAATAAAATGTGGTGTTGTAGTGTGAAAATAACAATTATTGTATTAAAAAGTTAAGTTTTAACATTTCTAAAGGTTTTTATTTTTCTTGTTTTAAATGTTCCAATAAACATCTGCTAGTGTTAAGTTTTTTCTCTGTATCAGCATAAAAAAAAAAAAACAGGAACATGGACAGAAAATGAATGACTGGAGATGTGCCACCGAACAAAACCTATACTTGTGATCGAAAAACTCTAAAGCTGATTATTTCTATCTTATAATATTATTATAGCTTTTTCATGTCAAATTATTATTTTTTTAAATTAAAATAAATTCTATCTATCTTCAAATTTAGCTTTTTAATTTCAAATTAATCCTTTTTTACTTCAAACTCACTTTTTAATTACTAATTATCATTTTTTAATTTCAAACTCACATTTTTAATTTCAAATTAACTATTATTATTTCAAATTTTACTTTTTAATTTCCAATAACTCTTTGTAATTTCAAATTAATCCTTTTAAACTTCAAACTCACTTTTTAATTACTAATTATTACTTTTTAATTTCAAACTTACATTTTTACTTTCAAATTAACTATTATTATTTCAAATTTAACTTTTTAATTTCCAATAACTCTTTGTAATTTCAAATTAATCCTTTCTTTAAAGAATTAAAAAACTTAGGAGATGCTGTGAAATATAAGCATTAGCTTTAAACTTACCTTTTCCATTTTCCTATTAGTTGTGTTTAACAAACAAAGTCTTTCTTGGACCTTGTCTGCTTCCTTGTGGCACTCCTATATTTATTATTTTTTGTTGTGAATACTAGTGTTCCTGTTATACTCTAAAATTTCTGGCAGTTAGGTACAAGCTGATATCTACATACTGTTTTCCAACCATCGCTTTTAGTTTACTGATGAGTCGTTCATGCGAGGCCATGTCAAAAAACTGTGAGGTATTAAGGAGCTGAGTAATTATATAATTAAGTAAGATAGCAGAGCAAATTTGTTTTTATTCGAGTGATCTCTATTACGTCAGAGTGTGTCAGTAGTATGGATATAGTTCTGTATGGTTTCACCTCGTTCGGCGGTTTCCACGGTTTTGTATCACGATGAATGCAAATTTCGTGATGCTGGAATGCAGTATTAAATAGGTACGTTTATTTAACTATATCCTTTTTTCGCGCCATTTTTTTTATATTTCTCCAGTGATAATGTCGTATCCTGGAATCTTTTTAGCAGGTAAGTTTTTAATTGCTTATGCTGTTTTCGTTAGGTGCAACTAGCTTTGTATTTCCTTTGGTCAAAAATGAACTGGTTTTTTTTTTTCTTTCTAATCGGCTTTCGATCACTAATACCTCCAAGAAGTGTGAAACGAGTGTCAACTTGGGTCGCGGCGGAAAACATTTAAAGTGCCCATCAACACGAAATTACAGTAGTTTATTGTTAATGAACAGGTAGACGGTGAATATCGAGTACTCCATCTTGGTGTGATTGTGTCGTAAGTGTGCGAGGTCGTCAGAGAGGCTCTTCCGAGTCAAGAGCACGACCGGTAGATGGCTCCCCGAAGATCGGAGCCGTAAAGAACGAACGGATCTAGCCAGACTAAGAATAGGTCATAAACGGTTGGCACATGGGAACTTGCCGATAAGCCAATCCCCTCACAGGTGACCCTCATGCACAGAAGGTTGCTCGACGTTTCCCACATAGTCAAAGCGTGTCGGGCCTTGGGTCCATATAGAGCGCGAGTAGGCATGCCTCCAGATTTAAAGAGTGTTCTCGGACGCAAAAGCGAGTTTCAGGGACCCCTATTCCGCTTTTTAAGAAAATACAATAACAGTTAAGTTATGTGTTTTGTGTTCCAGTGCCTTGAATACCATTTACTCGTATTTATTGATGTGAATGTGGAGGCGCTGATGGCGACGTAGCATCTCCATCGCCTCTCAGGTTGTGTGTATATGACTCGGGCTGATGGCGGAAATTTTATAAAAATACCCATCGACCCCCAAAATTAGACTAGTTAGTAGGGAACAGGTGCATGGAAGAATATCGAGTACTCCATCTACAAAACAGTATGAGTGTGAACAATGTATCATATCATACCAGACCATAATTATGACCATATCAGATCATACTTCTATACCCTATTTCATATATCATATAATATATTTTTTTTTGATAGGGGCATCAGGGGGACTGGGGAGAGTTCGGTCATTTCAGACTCGAAGAACTAACAAAATACATTCATACCTATATACATTGTTGGCACTCATACTGTTTGGTAGATGGAGTACTCGATATTCTTCGGGATCAACCCAATCCGTTTTTTCTAATAAAATGCTTTTACTTTCTAAACGTCCCACCCTCTCCACAGAGTACTCGATAAACACACACACACACACACACACACACATATATATATATATATATATATATATATATATATATATAAGTTACGCCTGCACAAAACGTTCAGCGACAAATGATATTATCCATGTACAAATTCCAAGAATGTATTGTAAGAATTGTAAGCAATAGACCCCTCCCTGTTCACCATTTCCCCGACTCTTGTAAAACATAGATTCAGATTAACGTTATCCGTGAAGAGGAAAGTTCTTCTAAAATTGTAAACGTGTTTAACTAAATAAAGTTCTTTTTAAAAAAGACTCTCGTTTAGTCAACACACGTAACTTATATATATATATTGTGAAAAAGGTTTAACATTATAAAATTTTCGTTTATTTTTAAATTAAGTAGAAGTTTTCGAAAAATCAGCCGATTTGATCAAATAGTGAAAGAGACGAGATCGATGAAAGTCTTCAATTTATGTTCTCGTCGGTTTATTTTTCTAGCGGATTCAAGGCGTTCTGAATAACTTCAAAGAGTAATATTGTAAGTCTATCTTTCCTATAGACGTATAATACGATTAAAATTATTCCGGAAAGCATTTTATGAAGTATTTTTTTCTACTACCTGCACTGAGAAATCAAAGAGTTTTCTCTTTTCCAACATCAACAACATAGGATGAAAGGAAAACACGTTTTCTGAAGTGGAATATTATAATGAATATAATTTATTAAATAGAGTATTAACGACAAAATGTCAAAAACTGAAATCTATCAATTGGCTTTTTAAAAATACTCGTCAAAGATGAGATGGCGTCTATGTAAAAGCACGGCGTTAAAAAGTCATCAAAGTTAGTCACATTCCCACTCAACTTTATCGCTCCTACTATCGCCCGTGTAGTAAAATTTATCTCGCTCATCTCATTCACCGATGTGCGAGTGCGTACAAGTAACCAGCCGTTTTTAAAGAGATTTATCGCAGTAATGGAAATCAGATAATGAAGAGAAAACGGTGAATAGGACGTCAATCATTGGAATAGGATTGAATGTAAAACAGGCTAATCTCTTGTTTTGAATCTGGCGGCGGAGCACCCTTGTAATTATGTGCGCCATTAAAGAAGCTCAAACTAACGAACCTTGAAATAAACGTATTTTTCGCATAGGACGATATTTATTAAAGGGAACATTAACAACATTACGTTTTCTATTTCCTAGATGAATTTCTCTTATTTAAATTCCATTGAAGAAAACGAAATTGTATAACTACATTCATAGGAAGCTTTAATTCGTACAAGATACAGCGGGTATATTCTTTGAAACATAAATATGTAAAGATGTACAATGAGTATGACAGATCCTTTCTTACCAATTAAATACCGGTGAAATTCTATCGCAAAGCATCCAATATACATTGTGGGCCACCATTCTTCATAGTTTTCGTTAAAAAAAATACTATCACAGATGATGTGTGATAACCGATTTTAATCAAATAATATTCAAACACCAAACGTTAGGAATCTAGAAAAAACATTTTTTATTGCCTCATGAACTTTGCATATTTAGCCAGACATCCAGACATATTTTTTTTTTTTGGGTGAGGGGAGGGTATCGTGAAAAAAGGAAAAGGCCAGAGACTACCGCGGGAATCGAACCCGCGACCTAGGGGTCTACTAGCCGAGAGTCTCTTACGCTAACCACTCGGCTACCGCCCCCCCATATTTTTTAAGTTATATATATTTTTTATACTTTTTTTGTTCATGTAGTTAAAAATTATTACATAATGAAGAAAGGGTTAATTTGATATTAAAACGGGATAATTTGAAGTCAAATAAAGGTTGTGGAACAGGCTGACTAACTTGCCAAAAGGTACAGAACCACAGGAGGATAAGGTATGAGGTTTATAAATTTCTCAGTACATTATATTTTAAAAAATTATAAATCTCTAATGGGGTAGGTTCAAGTCAACAATTTTAATATCGGTCGACTTTCATAGAAAACATGTTGCTAATATTTTCTTCAATCCTTTCAATGCTCTTAAACCTGAAAGTAAATAAAGGATACGATTAACAAGGGGAAAAAACGAATTTTAATGTGCTTAAAAACATCGTTTATCACGATAATTAAAATTCCACTGATAGTGCTCATAGATTACAATTAGAAATTAATTGATCCCAAAACTGAGGTCATATTTTTTACCAGGTGAGGCCCTATCTTTACAGACCAAGTATTTGTTAACAGCTTGCAATTTCCATGGGATGAAAAAAATTAAATACTATATTATTTTGGACAGCAAGAGCTCAATTTCTTTTGTCACGAAAATGAAATCATAAAAAGAGGGAAGGTGGCCACGAGGCACCTCTTTCCGCTTTTCTCCCACAACTCTGGAATCAATTTCAATAATAAACTCCTCCTTTACAAAGTTGTGTTAAATCTTGCCCTCCTGTACGCTTGGAATTACACCTCCAGATCAAATTTGAAGAAGTTACAGTGCACACAAAACAAATTTCTGAGGCCGGTAACCTCTTCGAGCCGCCGTACTAAAATTAGCCTACTCCATGAGAGTACAAACATGAAATTGACACAACGACGAAGCTAAACGGCTCACTGAAAACTTTTTCAATAAAATGATTCAGCACAGAAATCCTACATGCCAAGAAGTAGGAAGGAGTACAATTTGGAAGCACAGGAGAATAAAACATACATTGAACCAATAATCAGGCTAATATATGGTTAAAGATGCGTATATGTGTGCGTGTATGCACGCTACAATTTTGTAAATTATGTATAACATACGTTGCATATTTGTTTGATTATTAATCTGTTAATTTATTAAGGTATTTCTGTTATTTATTTTTATGTATTTATTCATTCATTTATTTCATTTGATTAAACTTAAATTGATTATCCTATTTATTATGCCAAGTTAATGTTACATTTGATTATTTTTATGTTGTTATTATATTTCCTCATATCATTTACGCCTGTGACATCGCTAATGCTACTCAATTCATAAAGAATAACAATATTTTTTTTAATATTCTATCTTGTTGAACTTTGAGTGAATAAAAGTACTTTGAATATAACAAAAAATATTTATTTTTCAATTGTATAAATTCCCTTTTTTCCACATCCTACATGTATTTGCTAAATTTAAACAATGTTTGTAAATCTCAGGCCCTGAAGATGATCTCAATAAAGATCGAAACGTTGGCACGATAAAGAAAATGTTTTTTCTAAACAGTACGTCACACCAGACCGCATCTCACGATTTCCGAATAATTATTTATTTTTAACATATAAAGCCCCGACAAAACATGAAATGGATATGTAGAAAGCATAATCCCATTATCGCTGAATAAAAATAAACATTTCTTCAATCATGTTATTTTCCACTGGGGGTGAAATAGTTTTGCGTCGGCGGACAGATGGGGTGGCTAATGGTAGCATAATTTGTCTTAAGAACCAGTCTTTGATATGAGTCCAAGTTTCAGGGTGATATAAGAAGTTTGCCGTTGGATGGTTATTGGCCACAAGTTACCCCTAACTTGTCCTCCCTTTAATCACGGGGCCCCAACACCCGACGCAACTATTTGATTGAAGTTTCTTTAAGATACGAGTACTCTATGGGGAGTACGCGTTACAATCTTTTGGAAAACAGGGAAAACTGTGTGTAAACACGTGCTCTCCGATAATAGTTGACACGTACGTGCCGACTGACCTTTGTCATTTTTTTAAAGAATAACTTCTACAATTCTCCTTAATAAAATTACTTAATATTAAAAATCGTTATTGATTGTATCAAACCTAGATTATCCACCTGGCCAATTAACTTACGTGGCGTTCTCCACCGTCAGTGCTGGGATATAGCGGCCGCGCGTTGATTAAAGAGCTTGGACCAATGGGCTAGCGTGAAAGGATAGATTAGAGTGAAAACTGTAGAAACGTTTTCAGATATGATCGTTCATGAATGGGATGTATAGGGATCCGATAATCCTTATAAAGCGATGACGCGAAGGGAGGATAAGGACTTTGGATTCTTTGGAAGTGGGAGCTTGGGAGATAGCTGGAGGTATTCCTTGAAATGGCCCATTTGCTATGTTTTTGTCAATCCGACTATTTTGTTCAAAGGTTTTTTTTTATAAGGTTGTAAAGGGCGAAGTGCGTGTTAGGAGATAAGATATGATGAAAAGATGTTTACAGTAGGGGTATTAATGATGTTCGTAACTCGTGTTAATGAGAACACATTTCCAATAGAGAAATGTCCGGTAAGATCGTGAATTCCTTCTTTTCTTAATACGTTAAACGTTAATTTTTCCGCAATGCGTGCATGGCGATTGGTAGATCCAAACATAAAGGTATAACAGTCCTTGAAGGTTTACTGTTGCTTGTTTTGGTTTTATTTTGTGTTAAACTGTAATATTCCAGAATTTAGCATTAAAAAAAAGGAAAATGAGCCAATTCATTCAATCAAAATGCTATGATGCTCTCAAAAAGTACTAACAAATGACACGCTTCAATTCGTGCCGACATAACTAGTTTGTATCCCAAAAGCCTACTGCTTTATATGACAGGTGGATGTATGTACTATGAATGAAAGTGTAAGGACAGAAATTAATAAAAGTAATGTATTCGTTTAACGCGTATTGAGAATAAAAAATGAAAAAATTGTTTAAACAAATAACAGCTGTTAAATTCATGGCTGCCATGTTTGTTACATACGCCCTAACGGATAGCAATGTGACTATATTTTAACGGACCTGCAACGTCTACCATTGGCCCTGGCCTGTTAGATCGAGCAATGAAAACTAGCCGATTCTCATAAGTCTACGTCATCCTTCGTATACCGTGGGGTTGTAACGGAGGTCATGCAAGTTCGTAGGCGGAGGTCAGAGACAGAAAACAGCCTTCTCTCTAAGTTCCCACCAGTAGCATCGCCACTAAGCCAGTACGAGTCCGTTCCCATGTAACAGGGTTGGATTTGGTACATTTTCTGCTACCCCGCACAGATGGTTATGCACCCTCCCTCGCCTATGTAGACAGGATCTGGTACCCTAACCCTCGTGTGCCTGTGATGAAGAACCCGCCGTCCGCTGCCGACCCGGAGGCCGACACGAATCCAGCTTGTGCTTTACCGTCCAAGAGTTGGGAGTAGTATGCCGAAGGACCTGGATTGAGAAAGGGCGGTTGCCACAACTATTTGTTAACGAGTCGAACCGGTCTGTCATTTACGGCCATTTGTCAAATACAGAATATTAAAAATATACACTAAATCACATTCACTCTCCCAGAGTACCAACATATTCCTCGGGGACTGGCCAAATTCTCTAATCTCGCTATTAAATTACCTTTACTCGCTAGGCGTCACACCCATACACACCGTAGAGCCTCGGGGCCGGGTTAATTAACCCCTTCTTGTGTTATATCAACTTTTTCAAGAACTATCTAATTTTTTCAGTAGCGAAGTCAAAACTGAGCTTTGATAACCATCAACAGATCATTTATATGTATCGCAAGCAAGATTGGTGCAAGAACTATCAAAGGAACTTGTAATGAAGCCTCTGGATGTGTCAACTAAACGATATAACAATGCAATTACTAATATAATTGAATTAAACAATTGGAGGTTAATTGTTTCAGGAAAAATGGAAATACCTTATATATATTTATTTAGGTATTTTTTTACGAAGGTTCGCAACAGCAGGGGGTGCCGGTGTTTTTGACAAAAACCCATTTGTGAGTATGTTGGGTTCGAATGGAGGGATGCTGGATTAGAACCCGGGATCTTGCAGTGATGAGCGCCGTATCAACGCCTAAACCGTTGCGGCTACCCCCCCCCCCATATTTGTTTGTTGTTAATGAGTTTTGGACAAATTGAGAATCTGTTACTTACCAATGAGAGGTTTTCAATTTGGAATTAACCAAAGGTCTGCCTTCAATTTGGAGCAGTTGCTCCAAAACCTGTAAAACAAGCAGGAAATCCAGATCAGACGAACCCAATCGTTTAGAAAAACTAAACCTACGAGAAATCTTCGAAACTATGATTTTCCATTTATTAGACTCTCGGACAGAACATTATAAGTACGTCTGGATATTTTTAAGCGCCATCCTTCGCATACGACGGGAAATGAAATTTCAGAGCCCGCCGAATGTGACAAGAGCGGAAATAGCAAGTGTCCCGCCGTTTCCCAACCCTCCTCAAGTCCCACCCCACTTTAAGCATGCTTAAATTATTTACCCGTCTCCGTTTCAAAAACATTTTTATACCGAAGGCGTTCCCACTATGACCATTGATGTAGGTTTCCGGTTAATAAATGCAATAAAAAAAAAGACATCGATTCTGATTTCTGTTGCGACACAACTGTAAATGTAATATTTATTGTGAAAATATATACTACGACTATATTACAGTATTATGTATGCCCATACTATTTTTTATTGACTTTTGATGGATATTAAATAAATATGGCTATATATGGAGATATATTAAACATGGAGAAACCTTTACAAATATATAGATGGATAAAAGATAAGGGCAGGGGGCCGCGGTAGCCGAGTGGTTAGCGTGAGAGACTCTCGGCTCGTAGACACCGCGGTCGCGGGTTCGATTCCCGCCCGAAGAAAATTAACCATCCTCCGTGTTAAATTATAGGGACAGTAAATAGTCAAAAAGACGGGAACACACTTACCCTATGCGACGCCTTGCCACGTTTTGGTAGGGTGTGCACATCTATGCGACGTCGTGCGCAGGTCACGTACAGTCACACAGCGTGTATCACAATAATCACTATCACAACCGCAACGCCTCTTAATGCATTACTTTGAGCACAACCATGTAATAAATTGTTAGTTAAATTTTATCAGCTTAATCATGTAATCAAATGTAGCACATATTTGGATAGCTAAATGAACAATTTGTAACAAATCAGGCCGTTTTCCTACAAACATTACAGGTATTTTATTGGAACTACAACCAAGACCAATCGTTGGACTCGGCCGTTTTGGGTATTTCTGTAAAAAAAACACCCTACATATTTCTTGAAGGTTTAACGCAATGTCTGTACCAATAATAAATAATTCATGAAGAACAGAGTTAACCAGGTACAGGCTATATATTACATAGTATAACATACAATTTAAATCATTATTCACTGTTTTCGTGGTCCGCTCGACCAATTAATATATGACAATTAATTACGGTTTTTAGTTGAGATGAAAAAAGCTAATGGCACGAGAGGGATTCGAACCCACGACCTTCGGCTAGATACGCCGCTGCTCTACCACGAGGTTGAGATGGGGAAGTGATGTCCGAGTGGATCGAGGTCACAATAGCTCATGTGGTAGAGCAGCGGCGTATCTAGCGTACCTTCGGCTAGGTCGTGTGTTCGAATCCCTCTCGTGCCATTAGCTTTTTTTCATCTCAACTAAAAACCGTAATTAATTGTAATATAAAATTTTTTCCCATACCTTTTAAACTTGCTTTAAAGTCCGTATGATTTATTTCTCCCTCCGGAAGCCATTAAATTCTTCCAAAGTTATGTACAACATACAAGTAGAAAATCTCGTGGCCCTGAGATCCGTCCAGTTCAGCCGCATGGTGAAACAAATCACTTATGACGCCTACTTGGCGCTTTCTTTCTCACGAAACAACTCATCTTTGATCCATGGCGTTATCCGCCTGTTGAAACGTTTCCCTTATAACGCCAATGTGAATGGATAATCTAGCAATGTCAATTTTTCTCAGATGTCAAATGTATTTTTTAATTAGACGATGCCAACCTGTGGCACCCACATTCGTATTTTCATGCCTGAAGCTCTCAAACCTCCGAACCCTATACTTTTCTACAGACATTCTCCGTGTGATGTCCGATATCCTCGGAAATTCTTTTTAAAACGTTCAAAATCCTTCCTATATTCACAGTTCTCTATCGAAAATTTGGTAAAATTAAAGCCCCAAATATCCCATGGGTTTCCGGATGTGATCCAGGTTTTTGTTATGTTTTCAGAAACTTAATCGAATTTGTATATCTAAGGGATTTCAAATAAATGGGATAAAATTACCTCCCAACGATCTTCCCTTCAAGCGAGACCGCTCGTCGGTTTTTGAAAGGACCATACTTTCATTTTAAAACCTAAAACAAGAAGTCTTCCTCTGCTCGATTCCGCTTGCACATTTACTTTTCCTTGATTTTATTTTCTATCTATTTATATTATCTAAAATTTTCTTACTAAGAAGAGGAAAACAGCCCGGAACCCTAAACCTAAACTAATACTAGACGTCAACACTCAGATTTCTTAGTTCATGAAAAATGAATTAGAATAAGAAATTTAACATTTCCCACCTAAAACTTGTTGAAAAATATGTTAAATCGATCAATACTTTAAACGGGTACATTTTTCTAATTGTAGATTTCTCCATAGATTCACTTTTGGTTAGAGAATGACAGGAATTTTATGAATTTACTGATCCAGGTCAGCACAGCATACATTTCACAACTGCTTCCACTATTTTTCATTTGAAACCATGGACAATGGATTCCAATGAAAGTTGGGCAACTGACACCCTAGAGAATGTTCGCAATAACACAGACACACTGAAGACGGCGAAAATGCCGAAACGCGTCTCAGACAAACCCATCGAGGATGGGGAGACCAAAATGATCTGTAACGACCAACAGGAGAATTTGTTATTTTATTTGATAACAAATTGAAGTTTCGCTGAATAAATTAAGCTTTAATTAATCCATTGTTACTGCGAATACAATTTAAGAATAATTTCAAGAATAAGTTGTTGATGTTATGTAAGGGGATGAAAGTCTATAGGAGTAAAAATTGGCCCTCTCATTCATAATAAGGCTATGAATATATCATTGGCCTACTTTTATGTAAAGAAAATTTATGTTTACTCAACAACTTTCCGGTATGGGTAACATTATATGACCGTATGTCTTTTATAGTAGTGAAATTGTAATTAATACAATTTTTTGATGATTTTAAATTTCAATAGTTGGTCAAAATGAGTTTTGTTTACAAAAATAATCCCTGTCCAGTTGTATAAAGACATAGGTACTTATTCTTTTAGCCCCTTGAGATTTGTTTACTTTGTCGTATTTTATAGTCTCAAGTGGGTTCCGTTGTAGTACGACGTCTCAGTTCCATTTCAGGTCTCGTAGTGATATTTAAAATTCCGATATGGGTAAGAGGAAGCGTTCCAAGGTCCAGAAAAGAAAATCCAACCCCGAAGGAAACCGGCGGGATTCGAAGACCCCTAGGCCTGATACCTGTGCACTGCCACAGCCGACGTACAATCCCCGCTTGGGCGAAAATTACGAGAGAGAAATCCAAGAAATCAAAAGGAGGAAGTTCATCAATGAGATTATCAAGCGAGATGAATGTCTTAAGACAATTAGGAGACTTAGACGTATGTTGAAATAAAAAATATTTGTAATTAATCTTTTCCAATTATTCCTTTAAAAATGTTTTACTATAATAATCGTTTTATTGTTTTCATTATGATAATGTCATTTTACGAAGTTCAGTTACATAAAAATAATATTAATAGTCTATTCAATATCTATTATCTTTAATTGTCATACTATATTAATTATTATAATAATAAATAGATTTCAATTTGTAAATAAAATATATTTTTCATTTTACTGCCTTCTTTTCTTATGTGTTTCTTTATTTTATTTATACAGGGAGTTCGGCTACTCGTATTATAACTTTGCTTGTAGATTCGACATTCAAAATGGAACCAAAATGTCCTATTAACCTATGGTCTGAATCTCAGCAGTTCGGAGCTGTTCCTCTTTTTCTGATTTTTTAAGATATCACGTCCTTGTTTCAGATAAACAATGAAAACTCTAAAACTGAACGTTTTGGACAAATCTGTTGATATCATTGAAAAATAGATACAATTTCCAATAAGATGTCACCCCTTACTAAACTTGAAAACATGTACTAACCTTGCCAGTCCTTCAACCGTGGTTTTTTCTTTTCCTCATCAATTTTTTCTTATTTGGAAAAAGTAATTAAAAAATTGCACCACTAAAAAGAGTATTAAATGGAATACGTTTTCTGAAATTTTCTGGGCTCTAGATTTTAAAACTGAAGTTTAGAATCACCATAGTAAGTTTAATCAGCGGATTTGTCCAAAATCCTTTGTTTTCAAATTTGAAACAGAAAAACGAAATCACCAAAATCTAATGGTTTTAATAAGTAGACTGAAGTATATCGTCATTAAAGTTTTCCGTGGCCACTTCGTATGTCGACGAGAATCGAATCCTGATTACACGTCATTTGAAAAATGACAAAAAGGGGGGAAAATTTGAAAGGTTGTAGGTTGAGATGGGGAGTTGGCGACCGAATGGATCGAAGTCACGCTAGCTCAAGTGGTGGAGTAGCGGCGTGTTGAGCCGAAGGCCGTGGGTTCGAATCACGCTCGTCACACTGACTTTTTCATTTCAACCAATACCTTACTAGTTTAAGATGAACAGTTTTAATTTCAAATTAACATTTCTTACAATTACGAAATTACCATTTTTAACATCAAATAAACTTTTTTAAATTTCGAATTAACTCTTTCTTTAAAACAAGAAAAGTATGAAAGGTTAGGCGATTATGTAAGCACGTAAAATAAAATTCTACATTTGAACATATGAAAACACTTTAAAATGATTTTTTTAATAAAAACACATAAAAAAAAACAAATGTTTCATTTTTTAATTTATGCTTTTTTTAAATAAAATAATATTGCTTTTAAAAACGAGATTTTTTCTCGCTTCTTATATTAAAACAATAATCCTTTATGCTTATATTTTTTATATAATTTCCATTATAATTATAATGATACTAAATTTTAAAGGAATTTAATTAAAATATAATTTAAAGTTAAAAATAGTTAATTTGAAAGATCATTAATTTACAAGAAAAAAGGATAATTTGAAAGTAACAAAGATTAATGTGGTGCTTAAGATGGCCAATTTCAAAGGAAAAAAAGGTTAATTGGACGGGAATATAAGAGGCTAATTATTTTGTATACAAAAACAAACCCAAATAAACAGGAATTTTAGTTCACGTGCTTTTATCTCAAAATAAAGAAAAAGTTTATTTGTAGTTAAAACGAGTTCATTTTAAATTAAAGAAGGTTAACGAGAAGGTAGAAATCTTATTTTGTTAATAAAAAGGTTTAATTTGAAATTAAAATAGATTAATATGGTGCGAAAGAGGAAATTTGAAAAAAAAAACAAGATAATTTGACGGAAAATTTGCTAGGCCAATTATTTTACATTAAAAAGACCCAAATATGTACAGGAATTGTACGTCGCGTGTTTTTTTTATTCACTCCTCAATTTTAATGCTTTAAAGAAAGTATTTATTGGAAATTTAAAAAAAAAGATAATTTGGAGGAAAATCTGCTTTAGGACCTTGCTAAGCATCACACTACTGTTTTTTTACCCTGAGTATAAATCGATCGATAATTCTTCAGAAGAACAATGTTGCACCGGTGATTTCATTCGAGTATCATATCTGATAACATTAAGGATGTATTGACACAAGGAAAGAGGCATAAACACGTATAAACGGTTTTAAAGGTAGGAAGCATAATTTACAATTCAGTTCTTATCGCAGTTCTCCCCCTCACTTGTCACCAACAACTTATTTATTCAATCTCAAAGTTAGCGTGAACTTTTGTCCCATTGGTGTGTTGGCGCCTTGAAAGCCAATAAACCAAACTTCTAACAACACTTCGCGTAATTTTTATTCAAAGAAATGAATTGAATCACCACTTGTATACAGTTAGGATTTAATTAATTCTAACGGATTTTACTAAACTCGGTGGTTTCAGGAGTTTTATAAATAGGTTTAACCCCTCTCGACTATTTGTACTTCGTATTACCGTGTTCACGCGTGTTCTGTGTTGTTTGGTAAGTCCTAATTTCAAAATTTCCCCACTTCTATTAAATTAACTTGTTTAGTTTCCATGTTTTCAACGGGCATAATTATGACGACTGGACATATTAAATTATAAGACTAATCTCATTTATAGTCGCGAATTTGAATGTAAGGCAAAAATTTATCTCTATAACAAAAATTGTTTTAATGAATAGAAATAAAAGAAAGTTAAACGGGTTAGCTTTGTCATAGAACCTTTATGCAATTTATAGCGACAGGAAGGTTCGATTAGGTTATTAGGAGTAGACGACATCACCACCGCAAAAAATATCGGTCTATTCGGCAATTTACGTTATTACTGACCTACCTGCACTGTACAATAGCCAGTCTCCGCCTAAAGGACAGTTGAATACTGCAGAAAGCATCGTTGGTTTATTAACATAGACACCTTGAGACTGAGACGCGGTCTAGTGCAATGTGCCAGTCTGCTCTGTGGGGTATTTTAATTTAAAATTTCTTATCAAATCTTAATTTGGAGGTCGTGACGTTGACAGGAAGAATTAGTTGAAATTTTTGCATTGAAGCAGGACAGCGGCCGAGTAGTTATGTCATCGGCCACGTATTTGCCAAATTAAAGGTTCTCAGTTCGACTCTGGCATACCCATGGCGATATAGAATCGATCATAATATGACAAAGTGCTGTAAGGTGGCTCTGACCATTTGTCTGAAACACCCAAAGGGTTGGACGTATGACAGGAATTAGTTCACTTTCTTTTACTTATTGATATATCGTGAGATGCGGTCTGGTGTGCTGTAGGTTTCAGAAAAGCATTTTCTTTATCGTGCCTTCCCTAAAGGCACGATATCACGTTATCTCAATAATTATCGATTAATGGTCACTAATTTCTACACTTCCTTTTACGGTGTATGGGCATACACTGATAGGCAAACACATTGAATTTAACTAATTTTTTAATCCTAGAACGATTGAAATTTAGTATAAGAAAACTATTTTTCTTTAATTCTCTTTCTCTTCCCTTCCATCTCTACCTCTCTATCTCTCTGTCTCACTTTCTCTTTTTCTCTATATATCTCTAATTAGCGGTCTTAGTTAACCAAATTACTGTTATCAGTTCACTCATCTACTTATCTATCAATTTATCTTTTAACTTATTTGTTTTTCATCCTTTTTTTTACTTGGTTGAGTTTTTGATTTATTATGATGTAAGAAGTAAGCTTGTTGAAGTTTTAACAACTATCACTCTTTTTCTTGTTTTCTCTCTCTTTCTCTCAATCTATCTTTTTGCAATCTTTCACCGTCTCTCTTTATCTCCCTTTCTCTTAATTTATTATAATAATTTCCATTTAATTTAGAAATTGAGATAATTGAAAGAGCAAAATTTAAAACAAACCACAAAACAAAATAGTTAATGGAGCGTTTTTTTTTTATTTTACAAGTGTAAAAATGTAAGCAAATTGCTTTCTGAACCATTGTTCTATACCATGGGCGAATTATTTTCTAAACGCCTGGCAAAATATTTAAATGAGCTTGTAAGTTTCAACAGAAACGACACTCTATCAGACAGTAAAAATTAAATTCCGTTTGAACGACCAAGGCATTGGGTTTTTTTCCTTGGAAGCTTTCTGCCTTTTTTCTTTCCTTGTCCGTCAGGAAGCTGATTATACTTTTGTTGCTGTATAACACAGTTTTCACGTGCTTGCGTTTGAAGAAAAGGTTCCATTGAAAAATATGTATATTTAATTACGGCTTATATTCTCGCTAACAACCGCAGGTCGAAGGGAGGCTTTCATTAAACCTCTCCTCTGATATTCCAATTTCTTCATTCGCCGATGAAAAACTCTTTCATTAAGAAAAGATGATGGACCTGCGGCAAAGGCTCTGTTGTTGCCGGATAGAAAAAGGTAGCAATTTTCTCGAGTTTCTCTCAAACCTATGAGGATCGTAAATTTATTTACAATTATTATTTTAGATCCCATATAATTTATATGAAAATGTAACACTTTTGCGTCTCATTATGTAGAATCTTAGTGTTAGGACAATAAACGAGAAGGCATGCATTTGCATAAACAAGGATGGGTTTGGCAGGTTTTTATGATAATGAAATCTTAGGTGCTTTGCTTATTTGTTAAAGATTAAAAGTAAATCTAACTTAATTAAAATTGTGAATCGACCACACAAGACGAATCTCATAGAGTTGTAAATTAAAAATACCTAACATTTAATTTATTATTTAACAATTTAATTAATGAATCTTTTCATATAAGGTATTGGTTGAAATGAAAAAGTTAGTGGCACGGGCGGGATTCGAACCCACGACCTTCGGCTAAGTACGCCGCTGCTCTACCAATTGTGTACTCAGCACGCAAATAAAACCATGTGAAGAGTTTTCAGTTGTCTGAATGAAAAGTTGATCTTTATTTATGGATTCGAGAAAAAGATGCATGTTTGAAAAAAGGCTACAAGTGCACATTTTACGATGTCGTTCGCTTGTGCTATTTAGAGCGAATAGATTGAAATCCCGACCAGGAGGTATGAATAAAAGTCGAATAGCCCAACATCATCGACTTGTAATATTTTTTTTTATAGGCGACTGTCAATTTCGTATTCGTTTCTTTTTATTTTATCAATGAAACGAATCGCTTGTAAAAACTGGGTCGTACGTTTTTTGAAGAACTGTCTCGCTTTGTCAATCTTGATCTCTCTATACAGGGTGTTTTGCCACTCGTGTGCTAATGGTACAAACTGTGCCGTTAGATAGATTGAAGGTAGACAATAGAAACAAAGGGGGGGCGCGTCGGTGGCCGCAAGGTTTCGTCTTTGACACGGCGCTCATCACTGTAAGGTAAAGGTCCCGGGTTCGAATCCAGCGGCCCTTCATTCGAATCCGACATACTTACAAATTGGCTTTTTTTCAAAAACACCGGCACACTGAGGGTTAATATGACCTCTGCTGTTGCGAACCCTCGTAAAAAAAACTCCAAAACTAAAAGGTTTTGGACAAATCTGCTGATACCATCAAAAACTACGTTCGATTTCCAATAAGTTGTAATCAATACTAAACTCGTAAATATTGGTGAAATAAGCGTTTTAATAGCCAGAACTGTGAAAACATTTTTTTTCAAAGTTGAAAAACTTACTATGGTGATTCAAAATTACTATTTCGAATCTTAGAGCTCAGCATATTTCATAAAACATACGAAAGTCAATACCATTTTTGGTGGTGCAATTGCTTTATTAATTTCTTTTTCAAAGATGAAGAAATTGATAAAAGAAAGGAATAAACCGTTCTTGACAGATTGGTAAGGCAAAAAGCAAATACACACTAAAAAGAATATTGAATGGAGCAGGTTTTCTGAAATTGTCTGGGCTCTAGAATTGGAAACAGTAGTTTAGAGTCCTCGTAGTAAGTTTGTCATCTTCGAGAAAAAAATATTTTTCAAAGTTCTGGTTACTGAAACGCTTATTTTCCCAACGTTTACTTTCAAACTCAAGCTTTCAATGGTATCAACGGATTTGTCCAAAACCGTTTGGTTTTAGAGTTATTATTGTTTAACTGAAGCAAGGTCGTGGTATCATAAAAAATCAGAAAAAGAGGAATAGCTCCGATACTGTTGAGATCCGGACTATAGTAAATTTTTACTTTTTGGTTCCATTTTGAATGTAGAATCTACAGGTGAAGTTTGTAATGCAAACATCCTGAATATCAATCTTACCATTTCATTTACTTGTTTTTTAACCATATTTCGACTTGTTGTGATTTTGTTTTGGTATGTGGTAGCAAGAAGACGATGCTTTGACAATTCTCTCTCTCTCTCTCTCTCTCTCTCTCTCACTCTTTCCCTTTCTCTTTCTTTCTCCCTTCTCATCTCTATCCCTCTATCTCTCTCGCTTTCTGTTTTTCTTTCTTTCTCTTTCTATTTCTCCCCCTCCCTTTTTCACTTCATCTCTTTCATTATTTCTCACTCTCTCTTTCTTTCACAATCTTTTGTTTTGTTTAGATCTCTCATTTTTTTGCTTTCAGTTGATATCACTCACGTCCTCCCTCTCATTTTCTCTTCCTTTTATTTTCTCTCTTTTTTTCATTTTCTGGTTCTGACTGTCTGTCTTGCTCTCTCTCTCTCTCTCTCCCTCTCTCTCTCTCTCTCTCTCTCTTTCTTTCTTTCTTTTTCTCTGTGTTTTTACTCCCGCTTCTTGTTTCTTTTCTATTTCACTTTATTTCTATGTCTATCACTTTCACTCTCTTCTCTCTGTAACTTGTTCTCGAATCCTATAGAAATACAAACCACATAAAAACATTAAGAATTTTCAGAATAGTCTTAAAAATCACCTGTGTGATTGACGCTGTTGAACTTGTTTCAATATTTTTTTAAACGAGAGTTCGCAACAGCAGATGGGTCATATGACCCTCGGGGGGCGGTTTTTATTGAAAAAAGAAAAATGTATGTCGGGTTCGACTACAGGTGCGCTGGATTCGAACCCGAGACCTTTACCTTACAGTGATAAGCACCGTGTCAACTCCTAAACCGTTTCGGCCACCGACGCCCCTTCAATTGTTTATTCTTTTCGTGTAAGACCTTGGTTGAGATGAAAAAGTTAGTATCACGAGCGGGATTCGAACCCACAACCTTCTGCTCAGTGATGAGCGCCGTGTCTACGCCTTCCGTCAGTTACGACCACAGACGATCCTAGACCCCGTACCCTACAAAATATTACTCCTACAGTAAATTTCATTATAACAATAGAAAAAGCATTGAAAACCCTGTGAGTTTATATATATATATATATATATATATATATATATATACACCTTCGCTCATGGTTGAGCTGTTCGGACTGCTTAAATGGTTAGAGCAGCGGCATGTTTAACCGAAGATCGTGGGGTCGAATGTAATTCGTGAAACTGATTTTTTTATGTCTCAATCCTTATATAAAAAATTCACTAATTTCTTGGTACGCTTGACCAATTAATATATTACAATTAATTAACGTTTTTAGTGAGATAAAAAGTCAATGGCACGAGCGTGATTCGAACCCACGGGCTAGATACGCCGGTGCTCTACCACCTGAGCTATCGTAAACTCGACCCACTCAGACACCAACTTCCCATCTCAACCTCACTTTTTGATTTTCCCTCCTTTTTGCTATTTTTCAAAAAAAAAATGTTATCCCAAGTGAAAACCTTAATTAACTGTCTTATATAAAAATTAATTGAAAGAAGTAACTTTAAGCCCACTTAAACATAAATGGATTAATTATATAAGGGTTATTCCATTACTCAGGCTATTTAATCTATGAATATGTCTATGTACGTAGATGAAGATCTATGTACATTAATCATTTATGAACCTGGGTGAGGCACGGACTACCATTGATGATTAGCCTAACCGTTGCGGCTACCGCCTAAGAAATGGTGTGTTTAGATTAATGGAAGTCAGATTGAACAGAGAACTATTGAACACAGTCTAAGTGTTTATCTTCCCGGGTGTAAAATCGGTGTTAAACATTCCCATGTTTCTCTTTTTTTTTTTTTTTTTGTAAACCTGTCAATAAATAATAAGGATTGCATGGTTCCAATGGATTCAGGAAAATCCGACTTAACTCCGCCTCTATCAAACCCCTTGTTGGGGAAAGGAAAAATGTAAATTAAGTTTCAGTGATCCTACCATCCATTAGTACCTATCGGACAACAAATCCTGAACGCATTCTGATATCTCTGCTTTCATTTATTTTGAAAAGCTTCAATTCGCCCTCTGTCTTACTCGTTTCCGAGGGGTAGGAAGGATTTGCTAACACAATTATTCTTCTATTGGACTCTTACAATAGACGTTACAATCGATAGGGCGTCGATTTGTTTTTTTGTTTTTTTTTCATTATATAAATACTGAAATGCTAATGCTGATTAATGATAAGCTCTGCTTTCACGCAGCTCGTTTAAGCCTCAGTAAAAGCCTTCCATACACTGTGTCATCTAAGATACACAAGTTGGTTAATGGTTTTACATACCCTTCAACTGAATTTTCCCAGAATTTTGATTGAAATGATTCAATATCATATTAAATCAAAAAATTTGTTGTTCATATTGTCTCATTTTAACGAGTACAAAATACGCTTTTCCAGAAGTAAAAACACTTTATGTAAACAGTACCAGACTCATAAAAGGGCGTCTCTATAATAAATGAAGTTCAAATATTAGTAAGAATTGAAAATTTTTCCTCAATTTGGCTTACACAAAAAAATTGTTCTTATAAATTGTCTTTACTGGTGGTGAAAATTTAAAAAATTGAGCTTAGAATATGCGAGATTAAACATTTCCGACCTGCCGGAATGAAAACTCACTTGTATGGAATGCCTGTTTTCTTTAGTTTGTCTTTTTCTGTTGTTTGTCCAATTGATCTTCAGCAAACATCGCCTTGTTATTTTGGACCGAAAGTATTTGTATATTTTCTTTGGGTAGTGCGAGATTTCCTGACCTTAGGAATTTTGAAATCGCCAAAATAAATCCTGGGCCGATTCGTAGCCCTCAACCTAACAAGACTACACCCTACATTTTTGTCACTACTGTAACAAAAGTGAAATAAGTAAATACATTGTTTACAGTATGCACATCATGAATTTCTTATAGTTTTTTCCATCAAATGAACTATTTTAACATCAAAATGTTTAGCTTTAAATTAACTTTTTCTTTCAAGTGAAATCTATTTAGGAAATCAAATATTTTTAATTTCAAATTAACCCTTTCTATAAAGTATTAAATAAAGTTGGGAGATGGTGTGAAATATAAACATGATAAGAAAATTACTGTATATTTGATTTTTTTAAATATAAAATGGGTTTTCATTTAAAATGCCACATTTAAATGAAAACTTATATAAAATAAATGAAATATAAAACCAATTCGTTCTATATAAGGTCATGGTTGAGGTAAAAAAAGTTTGTGTCATGAGCGGGATTTGAACCCACGACCTTCGGCTCAATAATACTGCTAATAATGCGCCCGCTGCTCTCACCATTTAAGCAGTCGCAATAGCTTAAGTGGTTAGAATACGACAGCATTGAGAGGAAGGTTGTGGGTTCGAAACCCGCTCGTGGCACTGATTTTTTTATCCCAACCATGACCTTACATAGAAAGAATTAGTTTTATATTTCATTTATCTTAAATATAAAGAATAATTAATTGATTGAAAGAAGTAAATTGGTCGATTAACCGGGAAAACGTAAATGAATAAAAACTACTACACTAGTATGTTTTTATTAATTCAAAATTTTTAAAAAATGGGTTCCTAAACCATTATTTTATATTTAAAAAGCTATCGAATAAATAGAAGAACGATTTGTTTTTAAGTGTTTCTAAATTTGTAATTTCAATTGCAAGTAATTTTCATCGAATATTTTGTATAAAATCCATTATATATTTTTTTTTAATTCAATTCAAATCAAAAGAAGAATTTCGTACTATTTAATTTTATTTCATTTTCATGTAGTATTATATATAGAAAACCATTTTTTTAAATTCTCAAGCTGAAATAAGAATTCTTTATTTTTATAATCAATTTTATATGCTTTATTTTAATTGTAATTAAGGTTCGCATAGTTTTCTAAGATCCATTTTATACCTAAAAACAAATAGTAAATGCACACGCTTATATTTATACCAGATTAAGTTTTTTTTGTGTTTTAATACAAGGGCTAATTTCAAATAGAAGATATTAAAGGTTAATTTGAAATTAAAAAGAATGCTTGAAGTTAAAAAGGGCTAAATTGAAGGTAAAAATGTGAATTTGAAATTAAAAATATTAATTTAATGTTAAAAATTTTATTTTGAAATTAATGGCGGATTAGTTTAACATTAAAAAAAGATAATTTGACATTAAAACGGATTGAAATGTTTTGTTAAAAAGGCCAATTTGAAGTTAAGAAGGGTTAATTTGAAATTAAAAAGTTAATGAAAAAATAATGTAAAAATATTTTTTTAATTTTAAATTAAAAGGATTAATTTTAAATTTTCTGCAAAATGTTAATTCAATTATAAAAAGCGCTAAACTGACGGAAAATAACTATAAAATAGACGTCCAAAAGCTCAGGCAAAATAGTGAACATTGCTCCTTAGTAATTATCCTTTTCCTTCACAGGATTAATCATGAAATCGCACGTGGAAAACTGATTGAAAAACCGGCGGGTCCTTATAATCCTTATCCTTATTATTATTATAATCCTTATAATATATTATTGGGTTGTCCGGAAAATAATGCAGGATTTTGGTATTAAACAAAAAAAAAGAAACTAGTTACTTTAAAGCAATGTTCTTTAATCAAAATAATTTCCCATACTCTCAATACATTTCTCCCAACGTGTTGGTAACTTATTAATTCCGTCTGAGTAGAATTCAGAATTTTTAGAATTGATAAAGTCAATAAATGCATTTTCCAGTTCCGTTTGATTTTTGAATATTATGTGTTGTAAGTAGTGGTCCAGGTGTCTAAAAAAATGGTAGTCAGTAGGCGAGAGGTCCGGAGAGTAGGGTGGGTGAGGCAAAGTTTCATAGCCAAGCTCCAATAATTTTTGTGACGTTACACGTGACACATGTGGTCGAGCGTTGTCATGCAACAAAATGGGCCCTTTCCGATT
>CM077101.1:29057592-29077140 GCA_039619505.1 Cimex hemipterus
TTACTGACTTTGAGTTGCTCTGCAAGTTCTCGAACAGTTGTTTTGGGGTTTTCTTCCACCACTGATCGCAGAACATCATCATTAAGAGAGGAAAGCCTTCCACGACCTTCTTCATCTTCAAGGCTGAAATCTCCCTCCCGAAATTTTTTAAACCACCTTTGCACAGTGCACTCATTAACACAACCCTCGCCCCAGACTTGGTTAATGTTTCTAGCCGTTTGGGCTCCGCTTCGGCCGAGTTTAAACTCGTAAAAGAAAATCGTACGAAATTCTCGCTTTGACATTATAAGGATGACTGAATTATTTCCAAGTAGCGGAATGCTACAGAGGTAAACAAACAATATCATTTGGAAGAGGATTAATAAGTGTTGACATTCATACAAATGAGTAATCCTGTAAACGTAAACAGAATATTTTATATAGATTTTTTTTTATGAAAACTTAAAATCCTGCATTATTTTCCGGACAACCCAATACAACTATAAGGAACGTTACATGAGTGACGATACATTTGCGAAGGTGTATTACAGACTTCCTTCCTCCAAATTTTCTCATGCCTCTACTGCCAGAGTCGCCTTTGACGTTTGTAGTTCTGGCCATATTGCCAGGGTTGTGTATGGTAGAGAAAAATCATGTGTGTACATTATTGAAATTTGTATTATGATATAGGCCACAAACTAAGTTCTATAGCCCAACGTAATTTTTTATATTCAGCCTTAATAGCGTTTTATTTCATTTAACATACATGTGATAACTTCTTTTATTTGATTGGCAAATTTGTCGTAAGGATGATAATAAGATTGGCAACAACAAAACAACAGATGCACGTGCTTCACAACCCTTCTGTAAAAAGTTGTCAAAAGACAAAAAACAAAAGATTACATTGTACACTAACCACGATTTTCCCCAACTGTTGAAAGTAAAACAAGCATTGTTAACTTGCTCAATATTTGATGTCTTCAAACTCAACACCGGTTGAAATAAAACGGACAACATTTTAACTCGGAGTAGGTGAAAAAAAAAAGTTTGAGTTAAGATTGGTAGCAAGAGGAAGATGGCTCGCCTAAGGGCAAACCACTCCACTCGAATAAAATCTCTCTCTTCTCAGGACACAATCATTTAATGGGCCGGTTGGCAGAAAATTTCATTCCCTACACTACGGGTCTTTTGTAAGTACATATAAATAATCCGTGCAAGTACAAGTATAACACCATCCCAGAAAGATCCATTTATAAAACTTGAAAAAAAAAGCTCAACACAATTTCTTATATGATTTGCTTTCGCAAATAAATCCTTTCTTATTTCGCGATATGAGCCTTTAATTTGTTTATTTATTTATTAAAAGTCAACTAATATAATATCGTACGGCATATGCAAAGCAAAACAGACAATTCATATCAATGGGGTTTCGGCTTTTAATCGCTGATATCGAATGGCATCGCTCAACTCTGCTCATAGAAAAAAGCTGAACCATGCAAAGCCAGAAGACCGCTACTTTTATAGTGCTTTGAGCATCTATTCGCCTGATATCGCATGGCATCATTCCGCTTGGGACAATCTCAACATAATTTCTTTCAAGGGATCACTCCTAAAATTTGTTTATTCTGCCTTTCTTTGCCTTTTCTATTTTTACAAAACGGGATGTTCTCAATACAAAAATTCTCAAGGTGTGTTTTTTTTCCATGTTTGTTTAAAGACAATAAATGTGAAATAATCTTTGTTAAACATGCATTTGCATAAACGAGAATGTTTTTGGAAGCATTTTTATGATAAAGATATCTTTGTTGCTTCGTTTATTTGTTAAAGATTAAAAGTAAATCGAGCTTAATTAAAATTAAGAATCGACCGCGTAAGACTGATCCATGAAATGTCGATGTCAACCTGTACTCATACGATATCGCACGGCGTCGCTTGGCTCCCATTGAAATATAAACAATCGCTCTCCGATCCGTGTGATGTCAATGACAGCTTTCTTCTTTGCGATTTCAGCTTCTACTCGCCTGGTATCGCATGGCATCATTCGGCTCGGGACAATCTCAACATAAAGTTTCGATCGATCATTCCTAAAATTGTCCTTCTCAGCCTTTTCTATTTTTACAAAACTGGACGTTCTAAATACAAAAATATCGAAAGTGATATCCAATGCGGCCTAATCTAATGTTTTTTCCAGCTGTAATTTTGTTGGATGGGGAATAAATCGTCCTTCTTTCTCGAGTGTAACACCCAATATTTTCCGTATGCTGTATCAACAACTGTTTGAATCATTGAAATTAAAAAGATAATTTTATTTTTAACTTTGCCCAATTTTTTTCCCTTTGTGGCTTTTTATTTGTGCTAAAACCATAAGGATGTTAAATTTAAAAATTGTGTTTTAGTTCACTATTAAAACAGAAAAACCTGACAGAAAGGAATTTTACTTAGACAGATATTTAAATAATATTAGGGGTAAAATATGAAAAAACTATTTTGCTCCAATATTGAGCTACAAATCGCCATGATTAAACATACCCAATGTAAAGGAGAATCTGTAATTATTTTCCAATTTCAAGTAAATCGAACTTAATTAAAATTAAAAATCGACCGCGTTAGACTGATCCATGACAGGTCAATGATAGTCTGTATGATGTCAACCTGTACTCATGCGATATCGCACGGCATCGCTTGGCTCCAATGGAAATATCGCTCCATCCATGTGATGTCAATAGCAGCTTTCTTCTTTGCGATTTCAGCTTCTACTCCCCTGATATCGCATGGCATCATTCGGCTCGGGACAATCTCAACATAAAGTTTCGATCGATCATTCCTAAAATTGTCCTTCTCAGCCTTTTCTATTTATACAAAACAGGTTGTCATAAATACAAAAAATTCTCAAAAAGTTTCGGTTTTTTTTTTTTGACGGGGAGTTTACAATGAACTCCCATATGAAACCAATCATATGGCCGAATCTAATATTTTTTCTAGTTCGAATTTTGTTGAATGGGGAATAAATAAACCTTCCTTCCTTCTCCAGTGTAGCACCCCACCTTTTCCGTACGCTGTAGTAACAACTGTTTATCTGCGGCGATCCCGTTCAAGATCCAACACGATTTGAAAAGTTTCGCCTTTAATGAAACTAAGTTGATAAATCAAATATTCAAACCAACAAAGGGAATCATTGAAATTAAAAAGATAATTTTGTTTTTAACTTTGCCCAATTTTTTCCCTTTGTGGCTTTTTATTTATGCTAAAACCATAAGGATATTAAATTTTAAAAGTTGTTTTTTAGCTCACTACTGAAATAGAAAAACCTGCCAGAAATAAATTTTACTTAGACAGATATTTAAATAATATTAGGGGTAAATTATATAGAATATTGAATTAAAAAAGCTACGTTTTAGCGCACTATTGAAATAGAAAAACCTAACAAAAATAGATTTTACTTAGATATTTAAATAATATTTGAGGTAAATTATGAAGAAGTAATTTCGTCCAATATTGAGATACAAAACGTCATGATTAAACATACCCAATGTAAGGGAGAATCTGTAATTCTATTCCAATTTAATTAACCTAAATTATTAACAATAATGTAATTACCTGTAACATTTATAATTAATTTAAACTGATAAACAGCAAGTATTGTAACAATGAAATATTTGTTCATATTTCCCGCGCAATTTACTGATTACTAACAGCACAGTTTAAGTAATTTAAACGATATTAATTTAATAAAAACATCAATTTATTAAACTTTTAATATGTTTATTTTACAATTAATAAATTCCATTTCTAAGTCAAACGTCTCTTGCTGTCAAAATATCGAATGAAAATTATTGTAACGCACGTGCAAAAGTTAAAACAAATAAAAACAAAGAGTTTGAAGGGGTTGCGAAAAATACATATTTCTCTATTTTTGGCCCTGTAAGTGCGAATGTGTGTGTGTGTTGTTATTATTGATTGGAGTAGCAATTAGCTGTGTTGGTATTCAGCCCTCGTCTCACTCATTAGTTATGAAAGTAACGTATGGTTTAACCTCTATGCTAAATACAATTCATTTTACCGATTGTAATTAAACGGCGGATAAACAATTTTGTCACATTTTCTATTTAATTTCGAGTGTCGAATAAAAATGACAACTGCTGAAAAAAAAATTGAAAAACACCCAGGTCATTGGGTCGTCACGTCACCATGAACAGTTTTAACATCGTTATATGAGTTTTTATTACTTGCACAATCTTTCTTCAGAAAACATATTAACTTTTTACAAACGTAGATTATGAATAAAAGCAATTTTAAGGTAAACGTTAGAAACATTTTTTTACCTTAATTATTTTATGTTATGAGATGTTTCACGATTCGTTTTCCTGTTTTGTCGTTCATAACACGAGAGTAAATAATTGTATGGCCCGCAAACATCCATTCAGCCGGTTTTATACATACACTTTCTTAATTTGAAAACTTTACAGCATTATACAATAAAAGTAGGCTAAAATTAAAATTGGGATATTCAAAAATTTTTTATTACAATGATAAAAGTTTTAGCCGCTGATAGAAACACAACATGTATAAATTATTGAAATTTATTTACAGAAATTACTTTTTTTTTCCAGAGGCACAACACGAGGGAAAGAGACTTTATACAACATCCTATATCTTGGTATGATAATGCTCAAGACCTCCTTTAATTATGAGTTATGTTACAGGTATGTAAAGTTAAGGTTAAAAGGAGTCAGAATACGGCCAGTTATCCAATTGTGAGGAAGGACCGGATTAGATGACAGGATGGTTGTTGAATCAGCGTGTCTACAGTTTTTCCGTCAACTTTACCATTTTAAACTTCAAATTAACCCTTTCTCTACGGCACTAAAAACATAGGAGAGAGTTTGAAAAAGAAACATTTTTAAAAAAATATCAGTACATTTCTAAATTTCGTTTTAGTACACATTATTGGACTCATAGCATTATCCATCTACTCAAACGAACCCTTTCTTTAAAGTACGTTTAGGATATAATGTGAAATATAAACATAAATTAGTGAATTTTTTGATTTTTTAAGCATAAATAATTGAGTTCTTATAGCTTTATTCAGCTACTTAAATTAACTTTAAATTAATATCATGGATGGCGCGCTTAATGCTCTGCCTCCAACCATTCCCCTCTCACGCTAATATATACATTTCCGTCATATTACAAGTTTTTAACTTCCAAATTTTTTCCGTTTTCAATTTCAAATTAACTATTTTTAATTCATATATTCTTTTTTTTTAACTTCAAACGTACCTTTTCTAACCACAAGTTAACCCGTATAACTCGAAGCTAACCGTTTTGCCCTTCAAATTACCACTTTTTCTAAGACATTAAAAAACTTGGAAGAGTGTGTGAAAGATAACGATTTAACTGAAAATGTATTTGAGTTTTGTTTTTTCAGTATAAAATATTTTGGGTCTGATAGCTTTTTCAACATCTCAAATAAACAATTTTCAATGTCAAATTAACCCTTCCTCTAAGGCAAAAACACTTAGAAGAGAGAAACGAAAAATAAACCGTTAAAGGAAAATTCCTGTATGTTTGAGATTTATATAAAATAATTGTGGTCTTATAGCTATCTTCAAGAACTCAAATTAACCCTTTCTCTATGGTAGGAAAGAGTTTGAAAAATAAACATGAAAAAGGAAGTTCCTGTGAATTCGAGAATTTTTTAGCATAACTCTCCAAATCAACCCATTTTTTTAATTAACCATTTCTGAAGGATATCGTGTGTTGTATAAACATGTAAATTAAAATGCCTGTACATTTGTGAATTTCTTTAGATAAACATGAAAAAGAAAGTTCCAGTGAATTTCAATTTTTTTTAAATATAATATAATTGAGCTCTTATAGCTTTATTCACCGCCTTAAATTAACCCTTTTTAATTTCAAATTAATCCTTTTTTATAGCATTAACAAACTTAGGATATGGTGTGAAATATAAACTTGTAATATTGTAGAAATGGTGAATGATGGAGTGACTGAGGTGTTCAATCCTTTTTTTTTTAAAAAAAAAAAAGAATAAACATGTAATGTAAAATTCCAATATATTTCTGAATTTCTTTTTTGAACAAATAATCGGGCTATTGTAACTTTATTCACCTACATAATTAACTTTAAATTAATATCATCTATGGCGTACAACCTACCAGCAGCCATTCTTCTTTCACGCTAATGAATATATTAGCATTTTTCCGTTGTATTGCCTTTTGTAATTCGTGTATTCTTTCTTTTTAATAAATTCAAATTTAACTTTTCTAATCGAAAATTTACCCTGTTTCGTTTCAAACCGACCGTTTTCACTTCAAATTACCACTTTTTAATTCTAGTTTATCCTTTCTTTTTTTCCATTCGAATTATTCTTTTATTTAGCGTATTGAAAGAACCAATCGTATGAAATAAACGGAAATAAAGCAAAATTTCTATATATTTACATTTGTCTCTCCACTTAAACACACAGTTATGGAGAAAGCGTGACTGAGGAAGAGAGTGGATAAACAAAAAAAAGAAACATGTGTGAAAGAAATATTACTAAAACGTACAGAGAAAATGAGAGAGAGTGAGAGTATGATAAAGAAAAAAGCAAGATCGATGGGTTTGTGATAAATAAGATGAGAACTTGGCATGAAAAAAGAGAAGGAAAATGAATAGAACGAGGGAAAACGCGAGAATGGGCCACTATCTCTTTTTCTTTCTCTCTTATTGGCACTTGGCACTGAAGATTGCCTTTCATTAATCACCTGCCCTTACAACTTGGTACGGAAGATTCCCTTTCATTAATCACCTGCCTTACAACTTGGCACGGAAGATTCCCTTACATTAACCACCTGTCCTTACAACTTCGCACGGAAGATTCCCTTACATTAACCACCTGCCCTTACAACTTGGCACGGAAGATTCCCTTACATTAACCACCTGTCCTTACAACTTGGCACGGAAGATTCCCTTACATTAACCACCTGCCCTTACAACTTGGCACGGAAGATTCCCTTACATTAATCACCTGCCCTTACAACTTGGCACGGAAGATTCCCTTACATTAACCACCTGTCCTTACAACTTGGCACGGAAGATTCCCTTACATTAACTACCTGCCCTTACAACTTGGCACGGAAGATTCCCTTACATTAACCACCTGTCCTTACAACTTGGCACGGAAGATTCCCTTTCATTAACAACCTTGTAAATATTTTTTATTCATAATCACTTATTCGACGGGCCTTTAGTTTATTTTTGGTTTCATTATAGACATTTTATAGCAGAGATTGTCAAAATTGTTTTTATTAATTATAATTCACATGTATAATAATATATTACCGTAGGACTAAAAGATAATTTTTTACGACGCTGATATTTATTAGAAATTTTCTTTTTCTGCCGCCCGGTGAAAACAAGAGATTTCTATATATAAAACAAGTGTATTACGGCGAAAATAAAACTGGAACAATGTCAGAGGATTGCAGGATAATACAGTTGTCAATCATATTAAGATATCAGATGTTTCCCCTTTCTTTTTTGAAAGAAGAGTGATACTTTGCCACCCCATTTTCAATGTTTTGACTTTTCTCCTCCTTTTCCCCCCCATCTCCTATAAATTGGATCTTTAATTGGAAATTTCAGACAGATATCCCGAATTCCGAATCCAGTTGGCAAATCTTGTAAGTAATCATGTTTTAAATTTCTTCGGATTGAAAGACGAATGCTAGGACAAAGAAAACTTAAAATTATAAAGAATTTACTTTAATAAAGGAAAATACCTTGTACTATTTTTTAAAATATGCATTATTTATGATTAAGTAATATTACATGAAATTGTACTTCTGTAATCGGTTATTAACATTTTCCTGTTTTTTTTTGTTTCTTTTTGATGCTTAGTGTTTTGATATATGTGATTAATTAAATATGCCTGATAAATGAAACGATTCAAACCGATCGCTTTGAAAAGGAGAAATGCAAGAGTTTGTCGTAGGTACACGCGCTTTCTACCGTGGGGTTGAAGAACGATGTGCACCATGTTCGCGCCAATTGTCCAAGAGTGTGAATTTTTCGGCCATTCCCTATGGTGGAAGAAAGAAAAAAAAATATTACACTACGAAACGAAGACCTTTGGGGACATACGGTCGCGAGTTAATTAAAATATGATATATTACATAATCCGTTTATTTTGATACGGCCCACTATTGATTAGTAGACGTATTTTGGGACCTCCGGGCTAGATATCTTCAACGTTGAGTTTACGTCATGTTTATCACTTCCGTCATCTGGAATTTGATGTCAACATCTTTGGTAAACTGAAAATGGTAATTGGATGAAATGAATGTAACATTGAGTTGATGGATAAGAAATAAATTATTACGGAGTTCCACAAAATTAAGATGGACACTATCAATGAATGTAACAATTCCTGTTCACACTAATTTTAAATGTATATACCAACTGTTCAGTAGTGTGATGAAATGAGTATTCTTAATTCTCTATCACCATATAACCAAACTATCATCACCCTTTACACTATTAAATAAATTATACATTTTTCTCTCATAATAATATTTCTTAGCTTCAAATTAACCCATTTAAATTTCGTAATTTTTAAAAACCTTTGCAAATTCAATTTAACTTTTTCCAATTTGAAATTGACGTTTTTTAAATTTTAAACTAACATTTTTTTAACTTTAATTTAACTTTTGATTTAAACCATTAAAAAGGAGATATTTGCGATTTGTTTAAAAATAAATAATTACAATTGAAATTTAAAATTAAATACATATAATTGACGGTGTAATGTTTGAGAAAAACATTTTCTTTATCGTGCCGACGTTTCGATCTTTATTGAGATCATCTTCAGGGCTCATAGTGTTTGTTTTCTGTGTAATTGTGCCATTCTTGCGTGTCTCTTCTAGCACTCTCAACACGACACGCAAGAATGGCACAATTACACAGAAAACAAACACTATGAGCCCTGAAGATGATCTCAATAAAGATCGAAACGTTGGCACGATAAAGAAAATGTTTTTCTCAAACCTTCTTCACACCACACCACATCTCACGATTTCTAAGTAATTCGGTGTTTAGTGTGAATATAATGTGATTAGTGAAACCGCTGATACCTCCGCCAACGCGACGTTCCAAATAACAGCTGATTTTTTAATGAGCGTCATCAGCGGTTTCACTTTGGCAATGCACGTCGAGAGACGTGGCGGTAGAAGTCCTTCAATCTGATGATGAGCTAAGAGGTTCGAAATCCGGATCGTTGAAAAACAATTATTGTGAGTAGGAACTATCCTTTTGGATAGTATTGAACACCACTCTCACTCCATCATTTATCATTTCTAACGATTAACCACTGGCCAAGACGTCACCCACCAAAGATGCATTTGTTGGGATTACAATGTAATCCTATGCAATCCTTATTTGATGTTTCCTCAGAACCTCCGATTCTTTCACTCTTTCCAACCCGGCTTTCCTAAATTAAACCAATAATGTAAAATGGGGAAATAATGCCGAAATAGTTTCATTGTCTAATTGATCATCTTCAAAAAGATTTCCTTAAAAAACACACTTCAAGTAATTAAGACTGAAAGTTATTTATTGAAGAATTTCACTGAAGAAAAAAGTTCTTTGTTCGTATCTGTGCTTAGAATACTCGTAGAACTGAACTTTTCCCCAAGAGAAAGTTTTCATAATTTGATCTGCTAAGTTTATGGCACAGTTGAATGTTTTCGTTAGCCTTTTTCATCCCAAACTAATTATTACATTTCTCTTTTCATCCACTGAATATTCATAATTTGAACAAATATATATTAATGGCTAAGATTATTTATTTATTTTTTTACGAGAGTATTTCAACTACAAAGTTATATGAACTCTTCGGGGTGCCGGTATTTTTGAAAAAAAAAAATTTATTTGTTACCGCTGGATTCGAACGCTGGACCTTTACCTTACATTGATGAGCGTTGTGTCTACCCCTTCCTTCCGTTACGGCCACCGACGGCCCTAATCCGCGTATCTCATAAAATATTACTCCTACAACAAATTTGATTATGACGATAGAAAAAGGAATACGAACCCTATAAGTTTTACATGATTTTTTATGGTTATTCTAAGCAAACAAAATACTAAATATCTTTGTATGAGTTTACTGAGAGATATGTCGTTTGTCGAAATTTTGCCCCTACCAATGAGCTATAAACGAAGTACTTTATTTTCCAATATCAATCATAAATTATAACTAATGTAAAATTTACGTTTGATTGCCAAAATTTTGATATTTAGTAAACGGTTCTAAAAAATAAATCATCATATGCCTTATAGGGATGAGCGCCGAATGGTTAAGATTAAAATTAAATACAATGCACTAGTTTTCGTGGTCCGCTTGACGAATTAATTACCTTTCAATTAATTAAGGTTTTTGGTTGAGATAAAAAAATCAGTGTCACGAGCGGGATTCGAACCCACGACCTTCGGCTAGATACGTCACTATTCTACCAGCTGAGTTATATTGACTTCAATCCACTCGGACATCAACTTCTCTCCGCCTCCTCCTCAGGTGGTAGAGTAGCGGCGTTTCCAGCCGAAGGATGTGGGTTCGAATCCCGCTCCTGATATTGACTTTTTTTATCTCAACTAAAAACCTTAATTAATTGAAATATATTAAATGCAATATAATGTATGAAATGTTTAAATTACCTATTAGATTTTAAAGTAGTTTGAATGGAACTCAGCTTTTTGACAATTTGAACCTTGATAATTTTAAAAATAACAGGCCATATAATAAAATTTTAATCAACTTTGCACATCGTCGGATTCCTCATCTCAGCATCTTCACGCATTCTAGCGTATGCGGTGTAGAATTATTTTGTCAATTCTACGGAGTACTACAGAGAGTGCTGATTTCTCCCCTTTTCTAACATCTTTCTTTAGATTTTTTTTTTCTCGTTTGACATACGGGGTAAGCTCAACGTTTGTTCACCTTTCCCATATTGTTTTGGAGGGTCGTTTTTGAGAAAAACCCCAATAAAGCTTTCTTGGTAATTTCAGCTTACATTTAGTATATTCAGTAACCGCTATTCTTCACATTTAGACAGAAACTTTTTTTTCCGTGAGAAAAACAAAGGTTTACTTACATCTGGGGTATATCAATCTTGCTGTGTAATATCGTCCATTTTTTCTTTCTTCCACCTTCTAAGAGCAAAATTATGTCATCTTTGAAAAAATCTGAAATATACAGAAATTTTCAAAGGGTTATTTTGCAAGTAAATAGGTAAATTTGAAGCTATAAAGAAAAATTCTAGAATTTTTTTTAAAGGGTTAATTTGCAGTTTAAAAAGATTAATTTGAAGTTAAATATGGTTAACAGGGTAGAAAAAAAGCGAAAATATATTTACTAGTGTGAAACGAGAAGAGCCGATGGTAGAGTATTAACCACACCATCAATTATACGTATTTAATTTTAAATTTCAATTGTAATTAAAATATCTCCAATTGTCTACGAAAAAAATTGCATATATACGGAACTTTTACTGTCTATCCTTATACTTCATACCTTCTCCCCTTTAATGCTTTAAATCATTTAATTAAAGTTTATAAAGTTTAATTTAAAGTTTAAAAAAATGTTAATTTAAAATTAAAAAGAGGTTAATTTCAAATTGTAAAAAGTTGATTTGAATTTATTTAGGGAATATTTGGAATTTAAACAGGTTAATTTGTAGCTAAAAAATGTTACTATGAGAGACAGTAGGTACATAAATTTAAATTTAACGTGGACCAGTCTACCAAAGATGTTGACATAAAATTCCCGATTATGGGAGTGATAAACGTGACTGACGTAAACTCAACGTTAAAGATGCCTAGCCCGGAGGACCTAAAACACGTCTACTAATCGACAGTTTGTTTTCCATCATTTTCACACCCTTGGACAATTGGCGCGAACGTGGTGCACATCGTTCTTTAACCTCACGGTAGAAAGCGCGTATACCTGCAACAAACTCCTGCATTTCCCATTTCAAAGCGATTGGTTTGAATCGTTTCATTTGTTAGACATATTTAATTAATCAAGTCTATGAGGACTGAAGCTATTAAACATCGAAAAGATAGATACAATATCATTAATAACGTATTAAATCAATAAAACCAGGATAATAGTTGTAACTTTTTACAGAAGTATAATTTTATGTAAAACTACTTGCCTTTATTAATGTAAATTTTTTATAATTTCGATAAGTTTTCTTTGTCCATTTCTGGTTCTATTCATCTTCAGAAAAAACATGGCTATTTACGACTTATAAATTTTGCATTGGAAATAAATAAAGATGATTAAACAATCTAACCTAACCATCCCTAAACATTTTCAACTTAAAACTGTCCATAATAAACAACCTCGAAAAAGACATATAGAAAACCCTCAAATACTGACACATTAGTTAACAATTAAAAATGTTAAGCAAAACATTAATTTCTTTTGGTTAAAAAAATTTTATTTTGAAATTTGTTTATGAATAATTGTAATTAAATCAATACAACATAATAACTAATGTTTGGTTTGCATTGCTTATTATTATTTTTTTAATATCTGGTTTTATAACTGTTATAGCTATTTTTAGCACAGCCTCCAAATTTGAATCATTCAATCTTGTACTTTTATTTAGATTAAAGAAAAGGTATGTTCAAAATATAAGTTGAGCTAAAGATATTCTTTGGCAAGTTTTTTTTTTTTTTAATTTTCATAGCTTTTATTATTCAGTTGTTTATAAAATTAAACAAATATTCTTGCTTTTCTTGGCATTTTTCATGAAATAATTCATCACATTGTAAATTAATTATTTCCAATCGTATATCCACAAGAACAGCACCATCTTGTGCAGAAATTTTATAATTTTTTTTTTTTTTTGAAGAAATCTGTCATTAGTGCAAGGATATTTTTATTAATTGTTTGAACTTTTCTTTTAAAATAAGTAAAAATATTGTCTCTAATGTTGGAAAATGAATTAAATTTGCATTCAGCCCTATTTGTAAATAAAAGTACAGATGTGTATAAAAGTTTTAATTCATTATAATGGAATCTTTTTCAAAAGAAAGCAAATTTGGCAAAAGAAGGAACTATGAAAATGAATACAGAGGCAGGTTTAAAAAGCGTTTTGCCATTATGGAACCGAATGGCATAAAGACAATCCAGACAACTTGCAGGAAGAAGGGATCTGTTTAAATGTAGTTTATGTTCAAGATAAATAGTAACACAATATATTTTTGGCAATTTTAGTATAGTTTAAAAAAATATATATCAGGGTGAAAAGTATGTTTAAATAACATGCTAACCTGACTACAGCAGAGAGATTTTTTTGACAGCTAGGTTAACAATCTATAATCAGGTCTTATTTGGTCAGCATACATCTAGAACACAATACATAAATTAAATAATAGAGTCAAAGTGCAATTTGAATTTTCTGTGGACTTGATTTTAGTTCTACCTGATAGAACTAGAAAAAAAAAAAAAAGCAGTGGTTTTGTAATCGCCAGGTTAACAGATTCCAGAGGCCTCGAGGAAGGGTGAAGATTTGCAGCATTGTTGAAGAAAAGAAAGTTTTCAATATTGATGCTATGCTATTACCAATGTGTTGATAAGCAGGCACAAAGAAAATTGACATAATATAAGACATAATTTTTTGAATGAGATGCCAGAAATAACATTTTTAACAAATCAATAGATCCAGTAGTCTTAGCTGCCCTTAATTTTGTTACTACTTTTGCTTGGGATGAAATTTTCTCTGTTAATGATTTAATTAATGTTACCAAAATTGTAATAGTTGTGCCCATAATGGAAATGACCCAGGTAAGATCTGCCGAGCCTAAGTCAATGGCATGTTATTCATTTGTAAAAATGAAAATAAAATAATTAGACAAGTAGTGTACAAGTAACTTCCAAATATTCATAGAGTCAGAACAACTTTACAATAATTTACTTTCTTAGTATTATCAATTAAAATTGTATGGTCTGCACTGATTCAAACCCACATCTGCTAGCATGGCAAAAAAGAATTGGATGCCCTGGTTTGACCTTTCTCTTTATGCAGCAATTATTGTCCAGAATTAAAATAATTAAAGAAGTTCTTAATATTATACATTCAAATGAGAAAACATACGTACATCAATCAACTATCTCGGTTTGAGTGATATGTAAACCCACAAATATTGTCAGAGAACTGATCAAGTCAGCAGTTTAAAATGTTTCACAAGTTTTTTTTTGTTTTTTTTTCAGAAGTTAAATTTCATTTATATAATTGTGGTGAAATATGATCTCTATCAATTTATAATTTTAACTTTGTTTATCAACAAAGAGATGCTGACTTCGATTCAGGTGAAATACTTAGGGTCATACTTTGACAACAGACTGATGTGGAATCCCCCCCCCCCAATACTTAGGAGACAACATTAGGCTTGAACACTTACAAAGATTTGTAGGACTGAAATTCGGCTTGACCATAAAAACTAAACTAACCTTACACAATAATAGCATGACTTTGGACTATGGAATGGAGCTGTGGGGGTTCTACCAAGCCATCCAACATCCAGCACATCCAATCCTTCCAATCAAAATTTTACAGATAAATTGTCAAAATTCCTTACTATGTCACTATTCTCACTATCCACAATGACCTAACTTTTCTTTTGTCAACAAAATGATCCACTTTGACCAATCTCCTGATCGTACGGCTTGAGCCATTTCTGCACATTCCCATGTTTAATCGACAATGTCCCCTAGGCCCCTCGCCCCTTAATTGCTCGTAGTGAGTGCCAGTCATGATGTATGTCCTTCGGGTGCAGCACTGGCTTTATTGTTAGTGATGTGACCGGATGAAAAAATGAAAAAATATTTTAAGGTTACATCCGTAATGTGTACTAATATGTACAGGGTACAAATAAAAACATGTAAAAAACCTTTTGCATAACACGTTACTAAGACTTTTAACGCAGACACATATTTTTTCACTATGTCAAAATTGCCAAAAACACAGATATCCTATTATTTCCGATTTATTTATCAATATATTTATAATTTATGACAAACAAACAACATTTAAATATTATTAATCAATCCCTCTTTTATTCAGGTAAAAATTAATGAATAAATTTCTGTTTTATCATAAATTATTTCTACATAAAAGTTTTCCTAATTAATCAGTTAATTTATTAGCCTTTTGTAGACAAAAAAAAAATTTCAGTGAATGTGCACATTGCGTTCATACTTTTGTTTGAAGTACTTGAAAAATTATGAAAGTACATAAAATAGTATATTTTATAATCTGATCACCATAAACACATCAGCCTTATGCCATTCAGTTCCATAATTGTGAAAATCTTTTTAAAACTGCATCGGTATTCATTTTCACAGTTACTTCTTGTGACAAATTTGCTTTCTTCTAATCTTATTTGTTATTAACATTTTTTAGTATAATATGTATTAGATAATTCAGTCACATTTGTTGTATACAACCTGCATGGAATAAACAAAATAAATATATAATTAAAATTAGTGTTGGCAGTCTGACATCAGTAAAATTGTCTACTAAAGACTCTCAATCTATCGAGGTTATTTCATTTGGGGACATTTTCTAAATTCTCTTGCGACAAAAACCCTTACATCCAGCAGTGGGTAAGTGTGGCTCGATGGCATCAGAGTGGTGAAGTCTGCAGGGTTTCTGACATTGAAATGTCCTACTCTCTCACAAGAGTATTCAACTGATATGCATCTTAATTAAAATGTTTATAATTATAATATATCAACACATCAGTTTTTTTTAAATGTTAATTGGAGATTTGTATCAGATGTAAGTCAAAAGTTATATTATTATGCTAGTAAGTCTTATTTTTTCTCTGTTCCTTGTAATCCATGATTCCCACGGACCACACGGGAATGTTAATCCATGTCCTCTTTGTATGGATATATAATGGCTCTATTTGAAAAGAACATAATTTTATGTGTTAAATGTCCTATGCCAATGAGAGATAATTATGGAACATTGTTTATGTCATACATTGTTTTAACACCCAAAATCAATTTGAGAATTTGCAAGAATAAATCTTTGGGAGATTTGGACTACGCCCCATTCTTTTGAACATGATCCTATCAGTTGAAAGCATATCAAAATTAAGATGTAGGTACATACAAGACTGAATCAGTCATGGTAGCTTCCTACAACTAAGTTTGGAGTTTTTGATGGTTTTTTTTATTTTGCATAAAGCACAGCTTTGGTAGATTAATAGCTGCTTAGAGGTTATCAAATAAATGAAGAACTTTTACCCTTGCTAAAAAGTAGATTGTCTGTATTAACCATTGTGTGAAATTTCATTTTAGAACCATGCAATATCACTAAATATACACCGTTGCGCAACTCGGTTTTTGAAGTATCAGGACTCAAGGAATCAACGATTACACTTAACAGTTCATGTACATACGACAGAAAAAGTCTGTCCAGGTTACAGGGATCATTTAACCCTTTCTGTACTCCGTACTTTCCCCGCCATGTATAAGACTTAATACGCATCCTTAGAGGGCGTCGGCGGTGGTTTAGGCGTTGACACGTCGCTCATAACTGTAAGGTAAAGGGTCCCCGGTTCGAATCCAGTGGAAAAAAAATACTCATCCTTGCACTACTTTCATATCAGGAGGTCAAGGAGTCTCCTCATCTCACTGGGAAGTTCATGTACTTACTCGAGAAAGTACGTCCACTTCTTTCTCTTACAGGGTGTTTAGATTTAACCTCTCTATGCTCTATATTTTACCGCCCTGAGACTCCCTTTTTCCAATTATAATTTGAGGAGAAAAAATTAATTTGGTCGTTTCCGATCATCTTGGTCTGCTTATCCTCACTAGATTTTTTTGCCAGGTGTGTTCGGTCTTATCTCATTTTGAGTATTGGGTCTGGGCGATTTCTTTGAATTCAAGTCACGTCCTATAAGGCCGTGTGGTGGAGGACTGGGAACGTTGTAAAACTTTATCAAGTAATAAAGCTCTTAATACACATCCTTTGCGCTACCCTGTTATTTTTTGAAACTGGTATGTCCAGGAATCTCCGTATTACTGGCCCGTCTTTTTCTGGGAGCCCATAATTAACCCTTGTCATTCTCTATATTTTGTAGTTCTTTTGTCCCCTGAATTTGTTGATTGAACTTGGACTTTCTGGTTTTCTTTAAGGAATTATCTATTTATATATTTAATACTGCAGTTCCACGGGCATTTGCTCATAACTTATACAATCAAAACTAAAATAAATTAATACAAAAATAGATAAACTGAACATAAGAAAGAATATATACACTCAATATAAAAACGAGGTAGATAAAAATAATTTTTAAAAAAATGGCTATATACTATTTAACCCAGGGGTGAAAGCAAATTTAATGATTGCGATGGGATCATTGTAGGGATCACTATTTCCTGTTTTATTCAGCAGCTCCAGCGAAATATAGTCCCCAACGATCCATAATTCGTCCTGTGCAGCTCGACAATGAACACCTCACGGGGTCTCATGTTTCTTCCAGGGTTGTTAAAGGAAACGCGCTTCAAGACCTTAGGGGAATGAATTAGATCATTGAGCACCCTTCTGCCGAAGGACAACAATGTCATACTGAGTCCATGGGTGGCTGGCTTGAATGGCCGAAAGTAGATCGTTATATCCAATGGCAAGACGTCTTATACAATAAGTATTTAAGTGATTTTCATTGGATCTCCTCATTAAAAGCCATTTCCGTGACGTAGTAAGGGGCCTAGACTGTTGAAGCGTATTCCAATATTTTAAAGACGAGGAATTGGTATAAAATCTGTATAGCAAAGACATACGAAAAATCGGGGGCCATTCTTTTCATAAAACCTAGGTTTAGAGTCCTATTAGTGACATCAATATAATGGTTTTCAAATGGTTCAAATAATGGTTTGCTTTTTGTGTTTGTCCTTTGGTCATCAAGTCAAGATCAGTGACATTTCACGGAAGTGCTGTTATTAACTGAGTAAGTGTATGAATTTGGCCAACTTTTTTGCGAGAAAAGGGAATTATAAGACATTGGTCTAAGGTTATGTTAAGGATTACTAGAGTGCTAATCAGAAAACGCGGGCACTACGTTGTAAAACCATACTATCACCTGAATAATAAATAATATCTTAGAGCCAGCTTCAACTCATATAGACCTGAGAGCCAGTGATATCATTACATACATCACTAAAGAATAATAAAAACAGTACGAAGCCTGATTGGGAATCCTCAAGTGCGGCCTCCCCGAAAAAAGAGACCCAACCCAGTAGAGGCTGCGCAACACCAGAAACGTTAATACTTACTGCCCCAATGTTTTCTTAAAGCAAGACAAACATTAGCAATTTGGCTACAAGGTTAGCGGGAAATCCCATGAGTTTAGTGATAGAGAGTTTCTTGGGCGCCAAATGAATCACTGCAGAAACATAGTAAGACGACACCGCGCCCGATCAGAACTCACGGGGTTTCCTGTTAACCTTAAACAAAATTGCTAATGTTGCCGTCGCTCACCACTTTGAGCCAGAAAGGGAAACTGGATATGAAAAATGTTATGTTTTGCAAATGTAACAATCGATACAAGATATTGGGTGGGGGTGAAGAGACATGTAGAAGATGATAGAAGATTACAACATAGAGATTTTAAATTGGCGCCAAAAAAAATAAGCGTAACCAATACATGCGATGAAATATTGAAGGAAGAACTCCGCACTCGTTCCAAACTCAAGGGTTTAGCCTGAGGTAACCTTGGGCAATAAAGGTTTAATTTCATTCAATAGGTTAAATTTATCAACCCGGTCAAGTGACTTGGGATAGGTCTGTATAAATGAATTGTACTTCGAAATTATTCTCCAGGGCATTTTCTGCATCTTTATAAATAATTAGGTTTTAGTTGTTGATCGACCTTTTAGGAAATCATGCTTTGATAAGGAAAGGAGCCTTCTAAACCAGCAACAAAGCCCACCCACAACTAAAGAGTCCATGACCTTGGCAAAGTCAGAGGATTTACTTATGGAATGATAATTAGAGAAGATAATTTGCTATAATAAGATAATTAATTATTAAAGACTAGAGCCGAAGATGACTGGAATTGACAATTTGCTTCAAATTAAAACGTACTGTCGCTAAATTACTCGACAACTAAGCCTGTTAAGGTTAGCCAGCCACTAAGCCGAGATAAATCATACCCATCCCATCGCGAGAAAACGAACGATTCGCGAATTTCATTTTCTAATTTGATTTTCTGTTAAATACTCCCATATAAGGATGAGGAATATTCTCATTTTCGTGGTAACCTCCTCCTTCAATTTGGAAGGTAGTAAAAAATGGGAATAACGGATGAGCTAAAAAACACTGCCCTGTTTTAGCGATTCACCCGTATATTTAGTAGCGTAAAGCACCAAGTTGTATCAACAAGTGGCGGATTCGTATACGGAAATGAAATTCAACTGTTTAGAAGGGAAAGGGGTGTTTAAGTAAAAACTATTGCCAGACCTCTCTCTCTCTCTCTCTCCCCCCCCCTCTC